>JACDOX010000036.1:5789376-5840663 GCA_014549065.1 Cardinalis cardinalis
ACACGCTGGTTTCCAGTGGCCTGGCTGCAAACCGCTTCCCATTTGCTTCCCAAGCCCCCTCCCGCCTCCCACCCACATCTGCAGCCCACCCTACCTCGCTGCGAGCTGCACAGTCACCTGGATCGGCTGTCTGACAAGGTCCCGGCTCCCGGCGATGTTCCTCGCTAGCTGCCCGGGGGAGGACCCGCGGAGGGCAGCGGCATCCTCTGCCCGGCGAGCAGCTCCGGCGGCTGCCTCCGGCCCCGGCTGCTCCCTGACAATCTGGTTTAAGTTATGGGGATGTTTCTGAGCGCTGCTTTACTCCACTTCGGGACAGATACCCCTGTCCCTTCGCTAAAGACGTTACCAATAGGGGCTGAAAGYTCCGCGGACGGTTTGGGGTCCGCTCCCGCTTCTGCTGTGCCGGGCCGGCCCCGGTCCCGCCGCGCTCTTAGTCACCGGCACGCCCGCTCGGGCTGGCTCGGACCCGTTTACATTTTAAAATATGTTTTCAATTTCCTCCAGCTCTTCCCACCTATGTCTCGCCCTGCTTCCCTCTCGGCTCCGGGAGCCGTGGAGCCCCGGGAAGAGACGGGAAAACTTTCGCCGCCCGAGCCCGCGGGAGGCGGCGGGGCCGGGCCGGGCCCGGGGCGGCTCCGCGGGGCTCGCCCGGTCAGGGGGAGCTCCCTGCCCGATCACGGTGCCGGGTCCCYGCGCTGGGAACGACACCCCCGAGACATTTCCCAGCTCTAGTGGGTGCAGGGCTGCCTCTTCGTGGGAGTAAAGCTTTTCCCTTCGCGGAATTCGGGAGATTTGGGTGACAAAGGGGCACACGCGGGACTGGCGCCCACCCATGGCTGGAGGGGCAGGGGCTGTCTGCCTCCAGCTCCACGCAGCCCCGCCGTGTCTCCCACCCTTCTCCGCTCCCTGTAATTGCCTGCGAGGGTTTGCGGGTGCATTTGTGCAGCTGAACGCGTGTGCAGCGGGCGTGTGGGGGAATATCGCCCCGCACACACGCGTGTGCAAATGGCTGTAGCTGTTAGCTCGGAGATCGCACACGGGCACCTCCTCCCTCCACCACTACTCCCCGGCTTCCCCTTCTGCCCGAGGGCCGCCCCGAGGGGCTCCTCCTGCCAGCCCCGCTCCTGTCCCCTGCCCGGGAGCAAAGGGTTCGCSGCCGTGGAAAGTTTGCTCAACTCTTGGCGTGGAGGAATGGTCCCGCACCGAGTCCTCTCCTCGGCTCTCAGGTGCACACCCCTCCCCAAGCGCCTGCCTGCAGGGATAGCCGGGGTTCTCCCGCTAAGATCTGGTGTTCTTTAGGTTTTTTACCCCGAGGTCCAAACGACAGCWCTGGTGTCGGGGGACATGAATGTCACCAATTCTCCCCTTCCGGTCGGCAGGCAGCTCAGGGCTCTCTCCCCGTCGGTGCTTTGGGGAGGAACCGAGCCCCATGCCCCTCTCCACAACATTTCTCTCCCCGTTCTGTCACTGCGCACCCCCAGGGCCGGGCCGTGGCTGCGGGACGGGCCCCGGGCCCTGCAGGCGACACCGGAGGGAGGGTCCCGGCCTGCCCCGGGCCGGTGTGCAGGCACCGGGGAAGTCGAGAAGGGGAGAAAGGGTGGGGGGAAGGAGAGTCCTTTGTGTTTTTGTCATCCTTTGTTCCGGAACTAACTTGACCAGTGTGGCTGGGAAGCAGCACCATTTCGATTGGAAAAAGCTGGGGAGAGGGGGGCTCTTTTGATCCTCATCGGGGAAATGATGTTRAGGAGGTGGTTGGAGGCGCTGACACCGGCGCTGGGCTCTCTCTGCGGCGGCTCACAGCGAAATTTCGTTGAAGGCACTATTTCTGCCTTGCCTGGGAACTTTCGGCTTTAATTATCCGTGTGGCTCCTACGAGCTGGGCTTGCTCCTCTCTGCTCATCCGTTCCCAGGGAGAGAAAACAGTGTGTGTAGTGCTAAAATGCAGCAAGACAAAATAATCAGCTTTAAAAGTACGTGTTGGCTTGGGGGTGGGGGACAGGAAAAGGGGCAGAGAGTAAAGCAGAATAAGTCTATTGCCTGGAGAAATGATGTTACTGCTGCCCAGTGGCAGTAACCGGAATTGGGTCATTTTAGGGACAAACGCAGGCAAAATTCAAGTCACGTCCACTTTTGATATAAGGATGTGTCCTCTTTAAAAATTGTTATGCAAAAGACTCTCGTACGTGATCTTCTTGCGATAAAAAGCAGCAAGCCAAATATTGGAGCCCGAGTCAATAATGTATGAACAGATTAAGCAACCTTTCTCCCAGGCAATTATTTCAGCAATTGAAAACCTCGCTCACTCCAAATTTCAATAGTAATAATAATAATAATAATAATAATAATAATAATAATAATAATAATAATAATAGCAAAAGTAAATAAATCCCAGCGCAAGTGAGATGGTCTCCTGCTCCTTGGCCCTTGCTCGGGAAGAGTGGGTGAATTTTTTTTTCCCCAGCCAAGAAGAGTAGCCAAGAAGGTATTTAAACCACCAGCAGCTTGAAAATCACAACAATTCATAATAATCTACGGATCGCGCGAGTAAACAGGCGTATCGCTGGGCCACCGGCCTGCGGGGTTTATTTGTCTTTAAAGCTCGGGGTAAATTAAGTTTCCGGCTGTGTAATTCTAACAAAAGGTGATAGAAAACGCACTGGGGGAGTAATAGATGGTGGCACCGGGGATCAGAGGGGGGAATGGGTTCAATGCTGATTTATGTGCCGAGGGCCGGGGCGCGCCGCCGCCTCCGCGGGAGCAACGCGAGCGGCTCCGCGGGTGCGGGGGCTCCGCGGGTGCGGGGGCTCCGCGGGGCCCCGGGCCCGGCCCGGAGCAGCGGCGGGTCCCGGCACTCCCCGGGACAGAGGCTGCTGCCCTGCGCGGGGATCGCCAGGAGATCACGAGGGGAAAATAATGCTGCCAGGGAGTCTGGCAGCAGGGGACGGGGCAGAAAGCAGAGATCCGGGATGGGTTTCCCCGAGCATCCTTGTGGCTAAAGTGGCCGCAAAACTTCGAGAGAGAAATTTCCCCACTTTTACACTTTGCATCCCCCGCCCGCGCTGCCGGGCGCGCAGCGGGATCGCCTGTGCGAGCCTCCCTCGGGCTCCAGCACCAAAACCTGCCCTCGTCTTCACCGCTTCTGATCTTGGTCTTGAATTTGGCCGATGGTGCAGTGGCAATAAGCAGCCATTCGTTTCAGCTGCAAAAGCAGAGAGCAAGTCAAAAGCAAGGAAATTGAACTTTCTGGAGACAGCCTGGTGTAGGCTGGGGTCTCCACCCTCTAGGATAAACCGTGACTAGATTTCAAGTGAGGGATGGGGCTTTGGACCGGTTTGGGGGCTGTGTGAGAGGAAAAAAATATAATTTGGGAATGATTCCTTAGAGTGCATCGGAGTGAAGAGGTTGTGTGAGAGCACGGAGATGTTGGAGCACTCAGCCCTGCCGACCTGCTACAGCAAAGAGCCTTTTCCAGGATGTGCCAGAGTACAATAGAAATACTCGCTAGCATGGCACTTCACCTGCACACCCAGCCCTGCAGTCAAATCCCACATCCCTCTCCAGACAGCAGCCTCACATTCCTGAGCTAGACAAATGATGAAAAAGTTCCAGTTACCGTCTAATGAAAGGCCTCCATCTCCCTTCCCCCAGAGGTTTCCGATGCACATATAATTAGCTCTCAATATTTCATGAATATGGGGTTTTACTAATTCCTTTTCACTCAGGAGATTTGGCGTTCGCCGTTTTACCCTCTCTGTCATTTTGCACAAAGCCGTGGCTGTGGGAAGGRTGGTTGTGGGCTGGGGTGGGATCTTTTAGCTGGATACACAACATCCTTCAGTCGCCTGAGGCCTCAGCCCAGACATCATGGGAGACACAGATCTCAAATGAAGGACCACAGCTTTTTTTTTAATGCAGGAAATTAAATGTGCTGTGGGATTTCGGTCCTTTGGGGCAAGCTTTTTTTTTGCATGGGTAGCAATTCAGGAGCAGGTCTTCTGCTTCTGAGTTACAGCATGCTTTGGAGGGAAATTGGTACTTTCTGACCAAAAAAAGCACTCATCTCAGACAAACCAGGAGRTACAAGGCAAACTAAATGTCATCAAGAAATGTCCCCTTACACCTTAATGATCTTCTACAATAGCAATTTTTAAATTGTCTAAATACTACACAAGTGTATTAGCAAGGACAATTCCAAGTTCCTACTCTGTACAATGAAGGGGAAGGCTGTGTCAGCATCATCTTTAATTTTTTTTCTTCTTCATCTAATCATGCCAGAGATATTGGCTATATTTTTTTTTTCTCATTCTGCTCTTTCCAAATGTGTGTGCCTCGAGTAAAGTGATATAGTGATAGCACAGTCCTGTGAGAGTTTTTCTAAACTCACTGCAAGAACAAAGTTTGGTCCTCCAGTTAAAGCAGATTTAGACTAATGGACTTTTCACCACATCCCTCAGYGCTAAATACTGGCATTAGCAATGCAGTGGATGAGCTTCTGCAAAGGCAACCCCCAACCAGAAACAGCTCATTAAAAATCCCATTATCCCTATAACTCACTTGTTATTAGTTTAAATGACTGTCTTATGATTTGTAAGAGGAAAAAMAAATCCTAAAACAAATGATACTTATAATCACTGAGCCTAGTGGGCAATGGATTTTATTTGCCACACATTTTTAGTTGGATGTTAAAAAGGTTTTCCAGTTTGCAATAATTGCTGTCTCTCTATGTGGTCCATTGAAGGATAGCTTTGTTTTCTCACATTAAACTTTGTGAGTCACTGGTTACTGTGCTTTGCCTATTTCTTAATAACAACTTTACACTTATATGGGCCTTTTCCACCCTGCAATTCTATAGCTGTTTACTAGGAAGCCAAGAGGAGCTGGTGAAAGGGAGAGGAGCTCCCTGAGTGACTGACAGGGATGCAGGACCAGAACCTGCAGGGATTCTGCTGAGCTCTGAGTCACGTTCAGCAGGATTTTTCCCTGTGTCAGAGACAGGGAGTTCATTCCCATACTGTCTGTCTGTGGGTGTGCCACGGTGGGATTTTGTCTGTGCTCATCAGTCCCTGGGGCTGACGGTGCAGGCASTGAAACCCCACAGGAGCTGGCAAGTTTGGAGGTTGTAAACCCAGGCCAATGCTGCCTACAGGAAACATCTCAGGAGCTGAAAGTGTCTGCTTTWGTGCTCTGGGGAGTGACCTGCAGCAGAAGCAGGACCCTAAGGGAGGAAGGGATTATTCATCGCTGCTCTGGGCTGAGACAGCTGGTGCTGAGATCCCATCAGCTGCAGGCTCTGCTGCAAGGGATCCAAAGCTGTGCAGACASTGCTCTGGTGCACAGGAAACAGGTGGCAGAAGGGCTCCCAGAGAGGACTGCCCCCATTTTTCCTGTTTTCTGCTGTGCTGTGATAATTCTTTAATCTGATTTCCAATGTACACTCTTTGCTGTTTGTCCCACAGCTTCAGGAGTCAATATAGTTTTTGATCCAACAGTGATTTACAGATCCACAGCTCTCATCCATGCATTAAGGAAGTGCCATGTGTGCAACCTCAWGGGCCAAATTGTCACCTGGAGCAAACTGCTGTGGAGAGGGACCTTTAGCAAACAGGGCTGTCCCTCTGTACAGGCTCAGAGCAGCACATATCCCAGGGCTCAGGGCTCACTGCAGATGGAAGCAGCCCAGCCCCTTTCCTGGGGTTATTAATGCTTTTTTTTTTGTCCAAATGCTGGTTTCCAGAGACATCTTGTGGCTCTCACCAGCTATCACAGCTGAGCTGCTCCACATCCCAGCGCACTGCTCTTCCTGCAGGGCTGGACAGCTGAAAGCTGCTTCCMAGGCTGCTTGCTGTTTGCACCCTGAGTAAGGGGTTTTTTTCAGCCCTCGATGTGTATTTTCAGCATTGTGTGACTGCCACTCACGTAGAGCTCAGGTTAGGTTATGGGTGTAAGCACCAGAGTTGCAGGAGAGACGATCTCTGCAGAGGTGCCCCTGGGTGAGAGCCCTCCCAGCCGGGTGTTGCTGCAGGGGATCAGGGTTTGCTCCCAGGGCAGCACCAGAACTGGTACCTCAGCAGATAATGAAGACCAGGGATGTTTGGCTGCTGGGTTTAGGGGGTTTTTCCATTATTTCATTTGATGACAATGCTACAAAGAGAAATATMAAGCAAAAGCACTTTTGCGAGAAGCAGGGGAAGGGCAGTGCTGGCACATGGCTGGGGGATGGTTTGGATCCCTGTGTCCTGCAGGCACTCAGCCCTCTCCAGCCCTTGCAGCAAAGATTTCCAGGAACAGTTTCTCAGCTGAAGYAGGAGAGATGAACCCTATTGGGGTGTGAAAGGCAATCTTTTTTGGAAAAGGGAGGTAGGAAACAAATATGAGGATTGAATCCATGGCAGTGTRGGTCCCATCCATCCACATGCTGGCTGCACAGACAGTCATGTGAAASCACAGTGTCCCAGACTGCAGTGAACAAGGACTGCTGGCTTTTAAAATATTTTCAAATGTAATGAATTAGCAGTAATTATTCAGAAGATAAAGAAAGCCACCCAGTGTCAGCAGATCTCGTCTTGTAAACCTCTTGTTTAGACAACAAGCCCATCATTTTGTCTGCCAGAGTGGCTTGTTCCAGCAAGCACGGGCAGCCCCGTGCCCCTGAGCACATGCAGTGCTGCCAGYCAACTCCTCACTCATGGCCACAGAGCACAGGAGGGAGCAGCCAGGCTCAGGCAGGGAGATGAAGGCTGTTCCTCACGCCTCAGGCACACAAGGATTGTWGTGGTGCCACGCTGCACAGGATCTGTCTGTCCAAACCCAGCTGATCCTCCCCCCTTTCCATGGGGAGATAGCAGCTACAGCTATGGTGTCTGAGCCAGCAGATTGCTTGTCTCCATCCAGCCAGSGATTCCCTTCCTATTGCACAAAGAAAGCTTCAGAGATGAGGGTGATTTTAAATGTGTATCCCATAGTCACACTGACTCTTGTTGGGTCCAAGCCATCTATGCTATCTATACTTTCCCACTGGTGTATAATTTTCTTGGCACTTTTCTTGCAACAGGTGGACTGCAAAATAAGGAAATATAATGTGACTGCTTCACTCTTGACTAGGAAGAAAGATTTACTGCAGAAGACACATTGCTTACAGTTTTATGGAGATTTCTTATCTAAAGCCATGTAACACCCTATGGCGGGGGGCCACGATGTTGAGAAAGTCTCAGAACATCCAAACAAATGTTTTCAAGCAGGAAAGGAGCCAAGTTACCACGTCTGTGCACAACATCAGGACACTGGGCTGGGAAATGTAACTGAGATCACATGGGGCTCTAACCCCACTTYGCCTGTCTGGTGTCCAAGGAACCTTGTGTAATTCATCCAGCCCTGGAGCAGAGAAGATACCACAGATGAAAAATGACTTCCCAAGTGCCCAGGACAATGTGTTGGCTGTGCTGACTCAGACAGCTTGCTGTGCTCTGTCCTTGAGCTAATCATCAGTGTCTCYATCCAAGAGGTGGCCAAGCCCATAACAGAGCCTCGCACACCCACGAGAGGCCAGGACACAGATCCCTTCACCCACGGCTGTGAGCAGTGCACCCCAGATAGGATAACGTCTCCTGGCCTCTCACAGATGTAAGAAAAGGACACACAGAGAGAGCTGCTGTCCCTGCTTTGCTCTTGAGGTGGTTTTCCTGCGTGGCTTTGTAGTTTGGTGCAATGTCCACAGCGAGAACCAGCCCCTCTGCCACAGACACTGCTAGGCACCGAGCATGTCGTGAGTTACAACTACTGAACAGCAAGGCAACACTAATAAATCTTAATCTGAAGGTTGATAAACTGTAAAACACAACATAAAATATGATGCATGGGTTGGTGTTGAGAGTCCAAGCCTCTGATCTCTTCCCACGGGTGCAAATTCTGGCTGATTTTTACTGATGGAGCTCCAAGTGGGCCAGCTGCTGTCACCCAGGCTAAAGCCAGCCTCATGACTCTTATCTCTGTAATTCCTGGTTATTAATAACTTTTATAGCTGCTACGTGGGACTGAATGGTGTGTGCTTTTTCAGTGAGGATAAACCATTCAATCACAGAGAGCATCGCCTCAGACATGTTGCTAGATGAATCATTTAGGTTGATTGAGGGCTGTGTAAGTGATATATTAAAGAGGTGCCAAGCAGCATTCCTTGATGGGGAAAATTATGTGTTTTCTGGCAGATTCATAAGCTGAGGAATTCATCTGTGGGTTGTTAAGGAGATTATTGTCTGGTATGTGTGTATATACATGGGAGCAGGAATACCAGTCAGTCCATTTTAACAGATATCCAAAATAATCTTGGTTTGCTGAAATGAAACTGTCAGTCCAGTCTGATGCTGGGTAAAYTTTTGACTCATCAAATCAAAGTGATTCTTTCTGTAATTCTTATGCCAAGGAAGAATTTGGTCCATGGGTTTCAGAGACAGGATCTGTGTGGGACATAACCAGCAGAGTGGACTCAGTGAATGTAGTTCCCTTTTAATGTCAATGGAATTCTTTGCTAGGACCACTGAAAGGATGGCTAAATATTTCTGTAACTCTAGCAGACTTTAGGATGATGTGAAAAGTGCAGTAGTTATCAAAACCAGTTCAATTCCTCTTATTTTGATGGATACTCTAAAAAAAAAACTTATCGACAACCCTCTTTCCTTTAAGGTGGTCCATGCTGTGACTTAAAAGATTCATTTTAACCCCTCAAGAAACTTTGGTGCCTGTGCTGCCATCCCAGGGYGAACCACAATGCCTCCAGTTCCAAGGCACTCTTTCAGGAAGATGTCCCTCTGGGTTGGCAGGGCTGGGCACAGGGTCGGGCTGGGGGCCATGCCCAGCCCTACACTGCCACCAGAACAGCATCGTCCCTGAACTGGTGGCTGCTTGCCATCCACCAACACCCACATCAAGGAGAAATGAGAAAAAGCATGATCAGAGACTATATTTTGCAATACTTACATATTTAAAACATTTTTTCTCCTTTAATTTTGCTGAAAATCAAGTGTGTGTCCCTGCCCCTTGAACTCCCACACTCTCTCCTTTCAGCTGGAGTTCAGTACGGTCTTAGTTTAGATTGCCATTCAGTTCTTCAGGCTATCTTTTAAAAGTTTGCTTCAGTTTATGTAGTTTATGCAAATCTATGTCTCTGAATCTGAATTTCATGTCAGAAAYGTGAAGGCAGCACTGCAAATGGCAGTGTGCTGCACAATCTACACTTTCAATCATCACTTTCATGGCAGAGTTATTTATTGTCTCATGATCTGTTTTGTAGGATTTCCTGGTTTATAGTTGGTACTTTTCCACACCTTCATTACATACTGTAATTTTATCATCCTCCAGTGAAGGATTTTAAAGCACTGCTTAGTTCCTGTCCTGTATCCTCCATCCAAGGGCACACAGCACTTTTCTGCAAGTCTCTTCCTATCAGTTGAAAAAGTATGGGAAACCCCATTTTGGCATATTTCCCCCCAATATTTCTCTTCCCTGCTTTTCTCTGCTTCTGCCCATGTGCTGCCAGCGAGGGAAGGGCTCTCCTCGGTGTGACTCAGAGAGCACTGCTCTCCACAGAGAGAGAGACAATAATTAATAATATTAMCTGGATGTCATGGACAGAACCAGCTTATGAGAAGCCCAGAGAGCTTGCAGATGGGGAGCTTATGGTGGCATCAATCAGCTGAACAAGCAAATGAGAGAGGCAGGCCCTTAAGCCCATTTACTCAGAGCTTGGTGCTCCACAGAGCCCGAGTGCTTTGGCTGTCCCTCTGTGTGCTTTATAAGGTTATTGTGGCCATTATATATCTCACCTTCACATTACCCATTATGGCTTTGAGAGATGTTTAAAGTGAACTTCAAAGAAAGCTTAGAGTTGCTTAATGCTGTTGAGGGAACTTTAATATCCAGTAGCTTGGGCAAGGTTTAATCCACAGGGAAGTGTGCTAGGGTACAAATCCCAGAGTGGGCTGCAGGCCATTGGCCTTGACCTGCTAGGGTGAGCATGGGTGGATACTGCTCTGATGGGAAAACCAGTCCTGGTATGGGTGCAGCCTTGGCCACTGAAGGAATATTTTTCTGGCTTATACTATGGGGAGGATGCAGGGTGCAGGTAACATTAGGTCAGGCTGGGCAGAGGTTCTGCCAGCTGCAGGTGGACAAGACTTAGGTGGTGGCTATTTCTTTATGGTAGTAAAAGTATAAACATACTGAYTAAAGGCTGCATGTTTGAAAAGCTATGACTACCTGAATAGCTTCCCAAGCAATACTTGGCGCTTTTCCACCATTCTGAGGGTGATGATGCTGAGACCCTCTCTCCAAACTCTCTTCTCAGCAGAATATAGACCAAAGAATACTCAAGTTCAATTAAACATGTCAACTGTCCAGTAAAGAAATTAGCTGGACACTCTCAGCCAGTCTCCAAGGAGCCTGAGCTCCTCAGCTGGCTGAACCAGATAATATCTTTCAGCCACTCGTTGGGAGCGCGCATTCCTTGGGAGAGCTATGATAAACCCGGCACTTAACAAGGCTCACAAACCAACTAAACAGCTGTGGGAGACATTTGGTGCGTTCGACAGTAAAGCCAGGAATGCTTTGAAGAGCGGGCTCGTAAGGCAGAGCAGTGTCAGGCAGCCCCGAGCCGCCGGGCCGGGCGCTCGGAGCGGGCTCAGCCTTTGTGGCTCCGCACCCGGCTCTGCCCTCCCGGCCGTGATTTATCCACCCCACACCCCCGGGACGCTTTGCTGCKCTCGCTCCCGGCATTTTCCAGGGCTCTGTTTCACATTAACTCATCAGCAGGTTGCAAAGTTAGCGAGCCTGGAGAAAAGCTTTTTAAGAGAGACCCTGCGGATCATCATCCCTTTGCCGCAGAAGGGAGCTGGGAGGGAGGAGGTCGCCAACTGCTCCTTCCAGCCACCAGCTCCTCCGGTCAGCAGATGTGAATAGTGTTCACTCCTTGGCACACGAGGAAGAAGTGCAGGAGAAAAGAGACTCTGAGCTGGTCAAAGTCACCCTTTTACAAAAGTCATACTTTTACAAATTATTCTTCTTGCTTGGAGAGTGCTGCAGAGCACTGTAGAAAATGCAGCCCTGGGGGTACCAGGCATCTGCCTGGGTCTCTTATAGACAGTGTGTGCAGAAATATTTTTTGTTTCTACAAGATACAATATTGTGTCACCTTTCCTCAAAGAAAAAAGGACTGAAGTGGCTTCACCATAACACAGGGCAGGAGGATGCTGAGTTCCCATCCCTGTTTCCATCTTGCCCAGTTTCCCCCTCTGAAGGAGGTGCTGAGCATTTTCTGTCATGGTGCACGTGCCAGGGAAGTCACAGCATTGGACGTGGGAATGAAGAGGTTGGGTTCAAGTTATCCTTGTACAGGGGCTCTCAGAGACTGAAGAATATCCAAGTCTTTGACAAAAAAGTCAAGTTTACTCTGAGCTGTTACCCCAAAAAGGAGATCACAGAACCATTGGAGTTGGAAAGGACCTTTCAAAGGACATCTAGTCCAACACCCCTGCAACGAGCAGGGACATCTTCAACTAGATCAGGTTGCTCAGAGCCCAATCCAAACTTGACCTTGARTGTTTCCAGGCATGGGACATCCACCACCTCTCCAGGAACAATTTCACCTTACTACAGATGATGGATTATTTCATAGAGCCAACTGGTAATCACTATGATTTAGAAATGTTAGAAATATCTTTTTTTTTTTTTTCCTGAAGACCAGTATCTACTCACAGCACTAACTGAGGATTCACAAATGGCTACATTTCTTTTGCTTGCAAAACATGCTCTCAGTAAAGCCCACATCACCTCTGAGACCCTTTCTTGCATAAGCAGCCAAGGAGAAGGTACTGGCTAGCTGTGTAACTCGTCTGTGAAATCTACAGTGATATTTTGAATTTTCATGGTAGATATTTAGGCATCTGAACCAAAGGTTTCATCTTTCTAGAAGAAAAGATTTAAGCAACATCACACACACATACACACACACACAAAAACCAACTCGAAGAAACCTTTCCCCACCTATCCAGGAATTTACCGTACCTTTTAGCGCCCCTCTAGACGAAGAGGCAGAGCACACGCTTGTGTCTCTCGCAGTGAGTGCTCGCAGTGCAGCCGGCCCGGGTGTCCCCGCAGCCCTGGAGAGGCTCCGGCGCGCACCACAAGGTGGGGATGCTGCAATGCTGAATGGCAGCGGCTCCGGGCCGGGCTACTCACATCCATCTCYGTCTAAGATGAAGTTCCTAACAGCCAAAAGCCAATATTAGGCAAGGTAAGGTAGACTAGGCACGGTATACTTAGCCCTGCAGAGCTTGCTTCATGTCCCAGCAAGTTACCCCCCATGGTATCTCCTTCTTAATCCAGCATTCAATGTTTTAGAAAATGTTGGTGCAAGTGTGGTTTGGTTGTGGGGTCCCCAGAGTCTTTTCTATCACCTGGAGAGCCAGCACCGAGGCTGCTCCTGAGGCTGGGGTGACGCAGCASTGCTGTGGAGAGAGGGGAAATCTGATGTGCCTTGGTTTTATTTCATGCAAGAGCAAGGTGACACCGCCGGCAAAGAACGGTGATGGATTTCAAGTAATTAAGGGAGCCTCTTCCTCTAGAGACTCAGCTGGGCTGGAAAACTCTGGGCTCCCACTCAGTATTACTTGTTTTCCAGGGGTAGATGCCACAGTGAGAGCAACTCCTGCACAGAGGCAGTGGATGATGGCTCCTGAAAAACATTAAAAGACAAGTTTCGGAGTGCAGACAGTGGGCAGCACGGATGCATTTCCCTCCTGCACATTGACCACCTCTTCCTGCCCCGAAACTCCCCCTGCCAGGGGTGCCAGCAAGTGTGGCAGGCTCAGGGCTGTGCCTGTGAGCTCTGCTGACAGCACCTGCCATCCTGCTCTGCCTGCATCCCACAGGCTCCTGAAGATTCCAGGCTGTGCAAGAGGGATCCTTCCCGCCAGCTGGGAATGGGGCATCTGGCACAATGAATGTGGGCAAACAATAGCTGTGATTCTTCTCAAAGTTAACAAACTGTTTGACTGACTAGAATAGAGAACTGGGATCTYGATTATGGTCATCAAATATGCAAGAGGTTATTATGAAGAGGGCAGCTCTCAGTGGCTCTCCATAGCCAGGGGAGGACAAAGAGGAATGAGCTGAACATTTGGCAACAGAGCTTTTGAACATTTAGCAACAGAGCTTCTTAGGCATTTGGGAGACAAAGACATCCTTTCTGACTGTGAAGGTAATTACACATTAGGACAGGTCATCCATGGAGGGCTGGAAGTCTCTGAGTTTTAAGAGCTTATAGCATAAACATACATCAGGAATAATTCTCAGACCCTCCCGGACCAATACTTTTTGCCTTTGTGCTTTCAACATTTCCCTCCAGCAGGTCTGGTTTTATATCCCCAGGGATGAAGCTTGACAGAGAGATTCTCTGTGTCTGGGGAGAGTTTTCCCCAGTCACCACCCATCTAGATGTGGTTCTTGAAGCTTTTCTGACACCACTAGAGGTGTCTCAGCCTCTTCATTGAATTCTATTAGCTCCTACATTGCCCTAACCCTTCTCCATTCTGATTCCCAGGAGCCCCCCTGCTCTGAACACCCCAGCTCCTCGTCCCTCTGCCTACAGAGGCAGTCTCAGGTTTTGTCTGAGTGTTTTATCTCTGTACAGAGCTGCCTCTTGCTTGGCTAGGAGTGGGTGGGGGAAAGCCCTGAGTGCTGCTCATGTCTCAGTGAGGCTTGCAGGGACTTTGCACATCATGGGGCACGGCCTTTCCTAAAGCCCCAGTTCAGCAGCAACCTTGGACACCTCAGGAAAGATGTGCGGGTAAAACATGAACCCACAGCTCTGTTTAACCAACTGATTCAATTTCAGTATTAAAGCAAGGTCAGGAACAGKGAAAGCAGCCCCTCAAATCAGGCTTCATGGAGCAGCTGGGCACCCCAGAGTCATGGGGACAGCAGCACCAGCAGGGGCAAATAGCTGGGACTGCTAGAGAAAGTAGATGGAAAATGCCAGCATGAGTTCAYTGAAAAAAATAAATACACCAAGAAACAGCCAATACCTGGAAGTAACATTCAGTCATTTCAGGGAATCCCTGAGCTGAGAATGACTGTAGGCTCAGAAAATTGTTGGGAAACAACATAAATATGCTCTTACATCTCTTTATTCTGCTCTTTCCTAGACACTCACTTTTTTGGCAATCCTCAAGCAGGGCAGTGGGCTGAGCAGGGCTTTGGACCATTKAAGCCAATGTGTTCACTCACACACTGCAGTCAAAGGAGGGGCTGAATTGGACTGAATAGGGCTTATTACAGGATTTGTTCTTCTATATAAATAGGTTTTCTTCCCACAGCTTCTGCTGAGAGGTGGGTGTTTCAACCTTCTGACCACTCACTGGCTTTGTTTAGTTGTCTTTCAGGGACTCTAGGACAAGGTCCGCACATTCACAGGCTGAAGCCCTCAAGAAAAGAAAGTGGAGGAGTTCTGCAATAATTTACCACTGTCCCTGGCCATTTTTAACCCAAATGAAGAGCTGGCAGCTGATATTTGACAGAAGAGGAAGGCAGTGTTCTGCTTAGAGGAAGCAAGTGGAGTTCCAGCTTGGCCACAGCAAGAACAAGTGAATTGGATGAATGAGGAGAGGTCATGGATATTTTCACAGGGATAAAGTGTCCATAGTTTGGGGGKTTTATTTTTGGGACATAACAGAAAAGCTACACTCAAACAGGAAGGGAGAAATTCAGTTCTACATGCAGTTTTATCTCCCCATAGCTGAGGAGATGGAGGTGCTCATCTGTGGCTGCTTTATCCTTGGGGCTGTCCATCCCCAGATGAAGCATTGTGCACTGCAGTTTATTCTTTATCTCTATTCTTTCTCTCACTTGTGTGGTATGAAACCCTACAGCCAGGGATGGAATCAATGCCATTGGCAGGAGCTGGAATTTCTTTGCTATGCTGCTGTAAAGCCATCCCAGGCAATTCAGATAGATCAGAAAAATCAAAGGTGTTTTTCAGCTGCAATTTCTGCCCAGGAGGGGATCCCATGAGCTCATCTAAAGAAAGGACACCCTCAATCCTGCTGGGTTCTGGCAGACCCAGCTCCACTTGCCTGAAAGGATTCCCATGCCTGGGAGGTCTTGTCCTCCCCAAGGCCAGGTATYGCCATGAGTGGCCACAGTGCTGCAGCTCACCACTCCCAGGGACCTGGGGCTTGTGCAGACCCAAGCAGTTTGTTTTCCACCAGCCCTGGGACTATCCCACTGGGAGCAAATCTCTGAGGAAACCCRGTAGGAGAGGCAGGACTTTGCCTCTGGCTTCATCAGATGCTGAGRGCAGAATAAACCTGCC
Organism: Cardinalis cardinalis; assembly: GCA_014549065.1. Classification (NCBI taxonomy): domain Eukaryota; kingdom Metazoa; phylum Chordata; class Aves; order Passeriformes; family Cardinalidae; genus Cardinalis; species Cardinalis cardinalis. Next base: position 5,804,735 of record JACDOX010000036.1, read on the forward strand.
TGTGTCGTGGCCCCTGCAGTGACCTTATCATTATTACAAAAGCTCAGCTATTGCTGCCTTGCTTAGAGCTGCCACGTGGATGTTTTACTGTCAAATGTACAGAGAATCAATAATGGAAATGTGTCAGCACARCCCACTGGCACAAAGCAGAACAGGAATTGCTGGAACTTCCTTGCAGCTGGGCTGACCAAGAAACCAGAGGTGGCTTTGCTGAGCTTCCTCGCTGTGTGCAGGCAGCACCAGCAGGTGGGTGAGTGCAAGCACCACCCCTGCAGCAAAAACACTGCTCMAAAAATCATCATTTTCACTAAAATGTCCACCATAGCCCTGTGTCAAACATGGGCAGGCCCACCTTGTCTTAGTGGCTTCAAGAAGGGAAAATCCATCCCTGGATGTTTCCACCCTCTGTGTTGAGGTGTCCCACTCTGGGCTGGAGGTGTACCAGGAAAAAGCCACAAACCCAGAGCAAATTGCAGCATAGCTGCTGTGTGTACATGAGCAGGCTGAGCATTTCATAGAGAAAGAGGTAAAAATCTGGTGAAAAACAACAGCAAGTTCAGCTCTCCTGCAGCTCAGACAGAGTGGGACAGAGCTAAGCCACAGTTCGAGACTGCTCTTTGGAAAATGTCAGCTTTTAACATGTGCCTATGTCTGGGTTTGACAAAAAGGATGCAAAATGGCAAGTCTGAAGACTTTGCATCAAAGCAAATATCCAAAAACAAGTCCAAGTTGTCACCTATGGCCAAAAGCTGTCACTGGTGTTTAGAGAGTCATTTGTAGGGGAGGAGTTATGCAATGAACTCACCTGGGTTTAGTTTTGTTTTTTATTTATGAGACAGTTTCAAAAAGACAAAAAAACAATTGTTCAACAATCCTACTAGTTTATTTTAATTTCTTATCATCATAGCACTGCAAATTTGTAGTAGGGAGGGGTCTTCATGTGTGATGGGCTTCCGCAGGGAAACGTCATTGCAGAGCAGCTGCTGCCCTGGGAGCCTGGCAAAGGTGCCCTGTGCTCCCAGCTCAGATGCTCACCAAAACTTCAGAAAACTTTCATCTGCAGCACTTCAGGGTGAGAAGGAGCCAAGGAGCACAGGAGGAATACAAGGTTTAACTGCTCCCAGCAGCCAAGTGCTGCCAAGCAGCTCRGAGCCGCTTAGCCGGAGGGAGCACACCCACCCCACACCTCAAAAAGAGAACTGACACTGGGAAAAGAAACTGTGTTYTCTGGAGTTTTCTTCTTCTTCTTACTTCTCATAAAATCATTTTTCTGACAGATCCCAACGCTTTAGCAAAGGCCACACCAATGGCCTCTGCTCATCTCAGCTCTTTTCCTTCCTCACGTGGGGCTCAGGGGCCCAGGACAGTGATTGCAGAGGCTCTGTCCTCTAGCAAAACCTTTAGCAGCTAAACAAGGAGAAAGCTAGGAATATAAACAAAATAGAATTTTTACTAATTTGTTTTCATCCTAAATCCATGTCCTTTCCAAAGCTTTAGTAGAAATGGTTTTCTCCTATTGCCTTATTATTATCCATGGAGGACTGAAGGATACCCAAACCTGAGCCCCACTTACCTGGGCAGCATCTCACACTTGTCACCAATAATGGACAGAAATTCCCATGAGACAGATCTTGGTGTTAGAAATCCAACAGGACTTGCATTTTCTTAGCAGCAAATTGGGTTATAAGCTCTATCCCTCCATAGATTTTTCAAGATGGCCTGTAAAGGTGAATTTTCATCCATGGGCCTCTTTGTGCCCTTTGCATTGAACTGAAGCGTATTTCAACGAGGTTTTCAATTCTCATGTTATTTTGAGACAAGAGGAGTCTTGGCAGGGCAGGCAGTATAAAAAATAAAGTGTATTAATGAAGAGTGGGAGGGAAGGTCATTCTCCTGTTATTTGTAGCACAATACCTGATAAGAGGTCATTAGTCATTCAAAACCACTGAATGACTTTAATTAAAATTTGATCTTTGAGAGCAGGCAACAATCTGCTAAACAGACTTTCAGGGCAAAAAGACAGAGAGAGGGAGGGAAGGGGAGTGGGAGTTGACCAAAATGACAATAAGCTTAATCAAAGCCAGGAGGAACCCTGGCAAACTCTCATTTCTGGGCTCTCAGTTGGGTTTTTATCCAGATGCTCCAGACCTGCATCTTCCCTAGGTCTGCCTGGGTGCCACAGCCTTGGGAGGCACATTCCTGGGCTCTTCCCTGCAGCACTTGGTGATTCAGCAGTCTGTACGAGACATTTCTTTTTCTTCCCCAAATACTCTGTATTTTACAAAAATAATTGTATTTTTAAAATATTATTTTGTATTTGGAGATTTTCTGCTCTGTCCTCAGCCCAGAACAGAGGTGGGAGGTATAACTGGGCCTATCACTGGGAAAAATAAATCCTGCAGGAGAGCAGGATTTTGTGCCTGGGATGCACAAGACCAGATTTCTCAGAGGTGTTGACGTTTCCAGCATTTTTCCCCTCAGTGTCCAGAGTCCTGCTGCTGGCAATACAGCAGCTGGTGCTCCCTGCTCTGCTGCAGGATGGCTACAGGGAGGAGCTGGAGTGGAGAAAAAAGGGCAGCTGGTGCTTCTAGGGGAAACACCTTACAGAGAACTATAAGCAAACTTGCATTTAAAGAGAAGGAAATCAGCCTGTGAAGGGAAGAAGACAATTTTTGCGCTGTTAAGTGTAAAATTAGACCCTCCCCACTGCAGCTTCTCTCTGCAGGGTTGCACCTCCAGCACCTCTGCTTGTGCTGGGATGCTGAGGCGTGTTGATGTATGTGCTCTGAACAGCTGCAAGGCAGACACAGCCACTCCAGACTGTGAGAATAAAGGAGGGGGCTTGTCCCCTGCTATTTGGTATATGCAACATATCATAATTAAGTAATGTGAGCTTGCTGCCAGCCTGGGGCACTGCCACAGGACAGGGATGTTTTTATTTCTTAGGACAGGAGAGATCTCCGCATGGGCTTTTTGAAATATTTCTCCTTTTAATTTTATTTTTTTTTCTGTGTGRCAAATGAATGTCAAAGGCCTTCATTGGTACACTGAGAACTTGAACTTTGAGTGGAGGCTGCACAACACAACACTGACCACGAGCTGCTGATTGTTGTCCCCTTCCCCTGATGGGTCCCTTCTAGAGAGCTTTCCAGGGATATTATTCACATGCCAAAAAGCATTAGGACTTATCCTTGCTGAGGGCTTTATCTATGACAGACCAGACAAAAGAGYCCATCTCCTGCCCCACTGCCTGTGCTGGTTCCAGGGGTCGGAGCTGAGGGACAAKGACACTGTGGGCTTTCCCTGCTCCTGCCTCCAGCTGCTCAGGCTGACTCCCAGCRCCAGGGTCCCCATGCAGAGCACCACGGAAGAGCTTGTTGGCATGATAAACGCCCTCCTGGTAAGGCCATGCCACTGGAGACGTCACACCAGGCCTTTGCATGGACCAGCTGATGGTTTCTTGCCAGCAGAGCTGGATCATCTCTACCAACAACGTTGCTAGGCTAACAAAACACTACCTAAAACAAAAGTTCTCTTGGCTCAGCTTTCTGTGAGGAGCTGCAATGATTTTCTCTCCCCAGCCAGCTTGCCTCCACCAGAAACATGCTGCACTATAGACTAAGCCCTACTGCTATTGCAAAAGGCAGCCAACTTAGACCAGTGCCTAAGTTCCCATCTGCTTGTCATTAGTCTGGATCTACCACATGCTCAAGCTGGAGAATGAAATCTGTGACCTTGATCCACTTTCTTCTCATTTTGCTTTAGGATTTTGCTAGCCTTCTTTTTGGTCTGGGGAAATGTTTTGCGACAAACCCTCAAAGGCCACGTCTGACCCCGAGCTTCAGGTAACCTACGGAGGGAAAGCAATGGACAGGTAAAGAGAAACGTACACCCCCGAGTCCCTGTAGCTTTGAGATCCCCTCTGGATCTTATTCATYGAACATCCCTTGACTGCTTGAGGGAATGAACTCTGAAGGTGAGATGACAGTTGGAAATTTGAGCTCATTTTTGCTTTGATCATTTTTTTTTTCTTAATGATATGAGCTACCAGATTGTCTCTCCCTAAAACAACACCTTTCTTTAGCTTGTTCTGATGGACTAACATATAATGCATTTATTTCTGGCACCCACATTTATTGGTATGTTGACATCTTTTTTAATATTCTTCCCACCTCAGACCTCTCCATCAATCCACACTCCTTAGGCAGAGACTTTTCAATGCACCACAGAAGAGAAGTCAGGGCAATTTTTTTTCATTAGCTAAAGCAGGGCCATCTCTCCCAGGTTACCTCAGCCCTGCACAAAGGCTCAYGCCAAGTCAATCTGAATTCCCCTTTCAATTCAAACTGCACTTAATGGGAAAGGTATGATTTCATAAGATCTGTGCAAGACTGATGTTGTGCAGACAAAACCCCATAATGATTAACATGTGGCACCTTGGTCCAATTCACTCAGCTATGCACTGACAGTGCAGGGAAAGCTGCTTGCCAGCTTGCTCACTTGGTGCAACTTGGTTAAAGAAATTAGGAAAGCCAGAAATCCACTGCAATTGTCTCATAGCTTATTGACACCTGTAGCTCTAATTTCTTACCACACCTTTCTAGTATTTTTGGCAAGGAGAAAATGTTGAAGCCTCAATCACAAGCTCTGCAAAAGCCTTTCAGGTGTGGCTGGGAGAGGAGCAGGGGCCAGCCTGGCTGGCTTAGCATCCCTCTGGTAGGGCTGACCTCCCTCAGCCACCTTTGCCAGCCCAGTGCTGGCAAACACAGCAGCTCCATGCACACCCATGGCCCTGGATTCCAGCCCAAGCCCCATGCACACCCATGGCCCTGGATTCCAGCCCAAGCCCCATGCACACCCATGGCCCTGGATTCCAGCCCAAGCCCCATGCACACCCATGGCCCTGGATTCCAGCCCAAGCCCCATGCACACCCATGGCCCTGGATTCCAGCCCAAGCCCCATGCACACCCATGGCCCTGGATTCCAGCCCCAGAACGTGGGTGGGAGTMAGCCAGGGCTTCTGCCAGACCCTCACCAAGAGAGAAAGGGTGTCTGAGGCACCAGTCCTGTCCTTCTGTGGCCCCAGCACTGTTGAGGAGGTGGCTTTGAGGGAGGCTTTGGGGACCATCACAGCTCCAGGGCTGTGCTAGCCAGTGTTCTCCAGCTCCCCTGCCCCACCAAGCAGACACAGAAATGCTCTGCTCATCCCCATGACTGAAGGTCTCCTCATGACTTTCCTGCCTGACCTGAAGCCAGATGACATCCCAAAAGCAGCTGGTTTAAACCAACACCTTCTGAGCGAGGCCCTAAATCTGCACACACCTTGGGAAGGTTAATCAGCCTGTAGTGTGGACATTTTCTCCAGCTCAGCTCATCTGAACACAACAGTGAATGTAAATCAGTGGCTTCCACATAGAATTTCTCAATGCCATCAAGAATGCTGTATTGAACTAAAGATACCCAACTCATTAATAAAGTCAAATAACAGCAAGCCAATATTACTATTTTATTGAGCTAGAGTTAAACGTTTGACCAAAATGAAAGCCTATTTCTGACTGATTTCTCCCTTTCCTCTCCTGTTTATTTTAAAGTACATATACATGTGTGGTTCCAATGTTTGGCTTAACTTCAATTGTGCCTGCTGCCAGATTGCCTGGTGATTAGAGCAGAAGGAATTTATTAAGAACCATACTTTTTTTTTGGTGATTATCATCTCTGTATCCAACCAGGGGCTGTGCCATGCAAGCCCCTTTTCACAGCATCACAGAATGGGGCAGGCTGGAAGGCACCACAGCAGCTCATCTGCTCCAGCCTCCTTTCTCAGGGAGGGTCAYTCATCCCAGAGCGCATGGCACAGGATTGCATCCAGATGGTTCTGGAATAGCTCCAAGAGGGAGATTCCACACCTCCTCTAAACCTGTTCCAGTGCACAGTCACCTGCACAGTTAAGAAGATTTTCCTCACCTTCAGGTGGAGCTTCCTGTGCATCAGTTTCTGCCCTCTGCCCCTTGTCCTGTTGCTTGGCATCACTGAGAGGAGCCTGGTTTCTGTCAGCTCTCTGTCAAAACTCTGCTCAAACACTCATGGGCATGTGAGAACAGCAATACTCCTGAATTAATGGTGTTGAATGCTCCAGCCTTACTCAAAGGTGAGAATCCTAGAGGCCCACTGCTTCCAGTTATTTTGTTGAAGAAAAAGAAAGAAAAAAAAAATTAAATACCAGTTCAATACAAGAAGTTGGAATTAGACAAGAGTCAAGGCTGTGGGGCAAATTCAAGTTTTATTCATCAAAGGGATCAAAGCAATTCAGCTGTGCTTGATCTGTCATTGCCAGTGTAGCAGAAGGAAGGGAATTCCCAGCTAGCTCCCAAAATAAGGTGTGTGTTGATTATGGAAAGAGGCARAAAGCCCAAAGGTCAGTACAAAATTACTTTTTTCCCTAGAAAAACCTGCCCACACCTCAGGCAATTTAGCCACTGGCAAGATCTGAGCATCGTGTGGCTMTCCAGGCATTTGGACACTTGCACTCRGTTTCTTAAAAAGAAATAAAACATYTGAAAGYATGAAAACAAAAAGTAATTATTTTTGCTCTTTTTATACCACCTTAAGTTGCTCCTGCTATCCCACTTTGGGAGCTGCTCTGAGGAGAGCACTGACCCAGGGCTCTGCTTTTGCTTCTGCATGGGAAGAAGCAGCAATGACACTTGCCTTCCAAGCACAGGGTGGCTCCAAAGGCTCCACACACACTCCAGCCCTAACACATGGGTGCTGCAGTGGGGCTGGACAGGATCCAGCCTCTCACCTGGCCCCAGGGACACCAACCCATGCCCAGCCCCTCAGCACTTTGATGAGGGACTCTGCTCCACTCCTGCCATTTTTCACCAGTTTCTTGYTCCCTTTCCCTGAGACAAACACCTTCACTCTGAGAAACAGTGGAGAATGAAAAGAATTAATTAAGAATTAGTTACCATTGCTAAAGGCCATAATGGAGAAGCATCAATGAGTTATTGGCTCTAGTTAAGGGGAAACAACCCCTGCTGGTCTAAAGGTGGGACYTGTGGGGAGCAGGGCAGTGATTGCAAACTGGCTGTGGTTTCTGGTGGGTGCTGTGCCCGGGAGGATGGCAATGAAGCTCCCAACAAAGGCACCTTTTCCTTTTCTGTTGCTTCCCCCCATGTGCTGATGCTGGAAGTTTCACACCCGAGTTTATCACTTCCTAGCAGGAGGTTGAGCAAGCTCAGGCACACGTGGCTGTCACAGGCAAGCAGGAGAGCTACCAGAAGGGAATGGAGCTGTGCTGAGCAGGCAGGGGCTGCGCTGTCACGTCAGTACCCAGGGAAGATGTACAAAAGGACAGCAAAGGGACGTCAGAACAGAGGGCAAGAGATGAAGGAAGGAAGTTCAAGGGGAAAAGTCATGACTTCAGGTCTCTGAAGCACCCAGTGTCACCAGAGCAATTACAGGAGATGATTTGAACAGCAGAGATGGCTGCTGCTCTCTAGGGACAGCAGAAAACTGAGAGGCAGGGAAGGAGCCTGCAGACAGAGGAGGCTGGAGCAGTTTCAGGGTCTGAGCTTTAATGCCCAGCACTGCACACATGTTTTACAGGACAGTTGCTTTGAGTTAATTCTGTATGGAAATACGCTGTCAGGGATGGTTTCAAGTCTGTGTCTAAAGCTGCTCACACACATGTTTGCTCTCCACATTCACTGAATGAGGGGCATGGGGTGGTTACAGGTTAATGGATTTTCAAGCTGGAGTGTTTGCCAGTAGCGTTCAGGACATGGGAATTTGTGCCAGAAAGCTTATCAGAGACAAACCATCCCGTGGTGTCCTTTAGTGGAAGCCCCAGTATCAGCTCCTTAATATGTTTACCCTGAGATAAATCCAGAGTAACACATTGATGTGCAGGCAATTAACTGGGAGGTGCCCCAGTGCAAGGACAATACTCAATAATAAACCTCTTTAAGAATGTCCTTCTGAACAATGTGCTGACTACCTGACTAGCTTAATATCTAAAAATACCATGACCCTGAGCCTCACATAATCCCAGAGACTTTCCTGAAAGAAACATCAGGGCAAGTTAACAACCTCYTTGCCTGGTCGGGTTGGTTGTGGGGCAGAAAGGACCACAACAGCACCTGCAGCATCATTTGATATGGTTAATAGCTGCTTAGCAAATTAAAAATGAACCTTGAATTTTAAAAGCCCAGGAGACGGAGGAAAGTGGGAATGTGGCTGCACTCTGAGCTGTGCTTAGAGAAATCTTTTTGGCCTTGTGGAAAGCGTGTGATGAAGCAAAGCATTCCAGAAAAGAGGAGCCCTAGGGAGCAGCTGATGTCTCCTCCAGAACTGAGCTGCTAAATGCAGAGCAGCTCTGGGAGATGCCTCCCYTCAGCATAATTGTGCTGCTTGTGGCACAGCATGAACAGATCTAACCCACCTCCACGTGTCTGGTTTTGCGATGCCTTTTACCCCCTGTTTCTCAGCCTGTCTCATCCAGTCCTTGGGATCAGCTCTTACCTGAGCAAGGGACARCTGCCTTTGAGGTGAGGAGGAAGATGTTGCATGAAGACCTTGAAAACAAACTTGCCTGTCGGGCACATCAGCCTTGCAGAAGGTATTTTTCAGCTTTGAGGGTGGCCTGCTTAGCCAAGCCTGACTATGCTGCAGAGGCTGCCCTGGTATTAATTCACCTCAAAGAGCAGGTTGAAGTCATTAAAATATTTTGCAGGTGGTTCCTTGAATTCATGGTGCAGCTGGATCCAGCCTAAAGGAGGGAAAAAAAAAAGGAAAGGAGGAGAAGAGGCAAGTTCTGATGAAACACAAATTAACATAACTCATAGAAGGGAAAGAAAATCTGTTTTCAATCTCTACAACAAAGCCAAGCAACACATCAAGCTAGAAAGGAGAAATGTCAGCCAGGCAGTGCTGGGGGTTTTATTGCTTTAGCACAAGTGCTTCTCCACAGTCCCAGAAGAACCCAGGTGCTACTGCAGCAGCCAGACCCCCCGAGCACAGGTCTGGCTGTGCAGGGGTGTGGGGAGCTTCACAACGAGGCCTCTGCTTCCATATGGGTCCAGACTCAAGGTTTGTTTTAATGCCCTGGCATTAGAACTTGTGTGCTGGCCTCARCCTCTCTTCTGCACAGAAAATCTCCACCTAATGCACCATTTCTTGCCCTCAGAGCTGGATCCACTTTTTTTCAGGGGAAGTTTTTCAGTCCGTGGGACATTCACAAGGGAGATCCCAGATGTGGTACCTCCATGATCTACTGGTGGGCAGATCACCCACAAGCTGCCTTGGCACCCCCTGGATTCAGCAGTGCCTCCTGATGTCCACAGGCATCAGAGTCCTCGCTCCTTCCTTGGGGAGAAYAAGGCATTTTAGGATAAACACTGTCACAGGGAGAGCTCTGCTGGGTCTGACAGGGATGGAGGAATCACTCTCCACAGCAGCCCAACACAGCATGGTGCTGTGCCTCGGGTTTGGGGCTAAGCCAGTGCTCTAACATGGATGTTTTGTTGCTAACATGGATGGTTTTCAGTTATTGGTGGGCAGAGCTTGTACACAACTGAGCCTGGGAGCAGGCTGGGATTGGGCAAGAGTTTGGGAAGGGACACAGCCAGGGTTGTGACCCAAACCGAGCCCAGGGCTGTTCTGCACAGTATGATGTCAAACTCAGAGATTGGAAGTTCAGGGAGGAAGGAGGAAGGGGAGAGGTTTGTGGTTTGTGTATTTGTCAGCCCAAATAGCCATTGTGCATGCTGAGGCCCTGATTCCCAAAAGCAGTTGTCAATCTGCCTGCTCATGGGAAGTAGAGGATGAGTTCCTCTTTCTGCTTTGCTTGCAAGTGCATCTTTTGCTTTCCCTATTAAACTGTCATTATATCAACTCACAAGTCTTCTCACCTTCCATTTTCTCCCCATCCTTTGCAAAAGAGGACTGAGACAACATTTGGGTGGCTGTTTGGCTGATGGCTGGAGTAAATCCACCACAAGAACTGGTATGTTAAAATTCATCAAACTTGCTCATTGCAAAAAGACAAAAGACTGAAAAATCAGGTAAAATAGGAAAAAAAAGAACCAAGCTAGTCTACTAGCAAGGTTGTGATGAGGCTGTTGTACAGCTCTGATCATTGCTGGTTTTGTGGTGGACACGCACGGGATGCGTCACAGGTCAAACCACAGTTACTTGCTTTTTTCTGTGGKAAGGCAGTGTGGTCTGTGGCAGGATTACTTTGCGATGTTTTGAAACCCATCTGCAGAAACATGGGTGCAGGTATCAGGATAAGGGGCAGACTGTCACCTTTCCTGGCTGCAGCCCTCACTTCAGTGTAGAGGCAACAGCAGAAATGGTGAAGGTTCCTGCACCAACCTACCCAGTGTTGGCCCTGTTTATGCCATACACTTCCTTGGAGAGGAGTGAAAGCCTCCTGAATGCTGCAAATTTATGAGACAGTCTGCAATCAAATAGATGAGTTTGGGAAAAATTACATCTTGTGGGTAAATGGAGAAACACATCTGAGCTAGGATATCTTCTCACGTGAGGGAAAAAAAAATGTCTCTAAAGAGCCACAACTTCAGTTTTTTCAGGATAAATGGCTATCCTGAGGAGGCTGATGTCTGCCCAAGCTCCTTGGCAGAATCRCTGCTGGGAGGCTGTTGATGTGTTCAGCTATTGCCAGGCTGGAGTTTGCTGTTGCATCCCTTTGCTTTGCCATGAGCTCTTGGTGGTGGCAAATGCCTGCAGAGGACAACAGCGACAGAAGATGAGAAAGGTGGTGGGCATGGCCAGGGACTTTTTTGCTCCACCAGCCACTTCCAGGCCACTTCCTTTTCCCAGCACCAGCAGTTCCTCCAGGCCCGTGACTTTGAGGCAGCTGTGGTCAGTTTATAAAACTTAGYTCACATGTTGGTGCACACTTAGAGTGAGAACATGGGGAGCATTGTCTGCATGAATGTAGGGAGGAAAGGGATGAGCTGGAGGACTACAGGCTCTTCCCTGAGTCAAGATGAGCATCAGCAGGAGAGGGACCASAGCTTTCTCACAGACAGCCCAAAGGGTAAGGCTGATGGCCCAGCATACGTGTCCCGTARTGTCCCATAATCTGTTATTCTATAAATAACCCCACTGCTTCAGCAAAACATCAACCTAGGGAGACTGCCCTGAATCAGCAGTTTCTTTTCTTTTTTCCTTTCCTGATTGCAAAATCAGAGTCGACCTATTGCTGCAGTCAGTGATGGTGCAGTGAGAAACGAAAGGCAGCAGAAAGCAGGACGGGAGCACACACAGAGGCTGAGCCAGCATGTTGGGACACATCTCTGGCACCGGGGCGTGGCCCAGACCCTCAGCACCTCATGGGAAATCTGCTGCCTGTTTGCAGAGGCTGASATCCAGATAGAAACGCACCACAACCTCCCAGGCAGCTAAATGCCCAGCTGAGCAATGAGAACGTGGCAGCTTGCAGAGCTGCATGAGGCTGCATCAAACAGAAATGAAGGTTTGACCAGCTGGGCAGGCAACTGCAGCTCATGACKTTCCCCCCAAAAGTGGAGGATTGGACTTCAAAACCCAAAACAATGAAGTTTCAGGGCTGTCAAATTAACGGAATCTACCCCTGTTTTTACACCCATGCCAACTGGGCCACTGAGAGTGGCACGGCCACAGCATGACCATGAATCATGTGAAAACTTATCCCTGAGTTCCTTTCTCAGGGAAGGAGGGCACAAAGATCTCATTGCACCTTTTGTCTTTAGGCAGGCTTTTGAGAACTACGCCTGCCAGCTTATTTTTTTATACTTTGAAATAAAATGGATTCAACTAGAAGCATTATTAAAAGCCTCTCTGCTGTAAATCTGCTCTCTGCATGCACCTGAATCACATCCATCCCTTTAAACACCCACTTGGCAGCACAAGCACAGTCATTCCCAGCTCATCACCCAGCAAGAGTAGATGGCTCCAGGCTTGTGCAGAGTGGTCAGCTGAACCACCAGAACCATCAGAAATGGGCTGGATTTGAGCCCTTACTCCCGTGAGGAGGTGATGCCATGATGGGAGAGGATGCACAGGCATTTACTGTGGCTCAGCTGATTGGTGGTAACCTCTAGAGCCTCCTTAATTCAAGGGGATATCTGAGACCTTCACAAGGAAGCAAATTGTCCCAATTCCTACACAGAGCGTAGCAGAATGTTTAAAAATTGAGGATTCCTCTTCCTCCCTCCTGGGGACAAACCAGGTCACAGCTGCACAAGCACATTTGAAAGGAGAACACAGAAGCTGATTCAAAAATCCCCACGTATTTGTGGTCTAAGGCTTTCAGAGATTTGTACATCAGGTGCCGAACAGAGGGCTGCACTCTGCACTGTCAGGGTGTCAGGGATCTCCAGCTCAGCCCTACCTGAAGCTCTGCCACACTTCATTCCATGGCCAAGCAGAGCAGTGCCGAGCCAGAGATGGACTCAGCCCCAGGGATGGACTCAGCCCCAGGGATGGACGCAGCCCCAGGGATGGACGCAGCCCCAGGGATGGACGCAGCCCCAGGGATGGACTCAGCCCCAGGGATGGACTCAGCCCCAGGGATGGATGCAGCCCCAGGGATGGATTCAGCCCCAGGGATGGACTCAGCCCCAGGGATGGATGCAGCCCCAGGGATGGATGCAGCCCCAGGGATGGACCCAGACCTGCAGCCCAGGACCAGGAGGTGTGACAGTGACTGCTCTGCACCTCTGAGAGGGCAGGATGTGGTGCTGGCAGCATGGATGAGGAGGGCTTTGCCCGGCTCCTACCGACAGCTCCTGCCTGTGGGCCTGGGTGAGTCACTTTGCTTTGCAAAAGTCAAACCCAGCACCAATGGAGATGTCAGAATACCAAATGCCAGGGGGAGTTTGGCAGATTGARGGCAGTGAAATGGTGAAGAAGTAGRAATTGTGTCTGTGGGTGTGAAAGACTCATCAGGGAGGAAGCAGGAGCTGGAGAGACCTTTTCAAGGAGGCTGCAAGTGCCTCTTCTCCATATCATCCCAAACCCATTTGGGTTTCAGCATCCCCCATCCCACCATCATTCACTTGTCTTTACATCTCCTCTGATCCTTTCCCTCCTTGCACTTGAGTCACACACAGCCACTGAGGTGTCACCATGGTGCACATTGCTGTGAGCTTCACTGTGACCAAGTCCTCAGCCTCCCCTCTCAGGAGAGTGATGGCCTAGCCAACACTGAACATGGAATCTTCTTGGCTACTTGAGGAGGATGACTTGTGTTAGAAACACAATGTCCATCTCATGCCTAACTCCGCCACAATGCAGAGATGCCGATATTTCAGARTTTTTCAGGATCCTTCCCAAGGTTGCCTGGACTCTAATTGAGCACATGAGAGCAGCTCAGCATCTCAGCTGTGGGATTTTTTGAGGAACTGTTCAAATTACCACATCAGAGTTCTCAGCAGTCTATAAAAGCTGAGCAGATAGGAAATGCATATCAGAAAGCATATCAAATCAGGAGGCAGAGAGGAAGTACCTCCAGTTCTTTATTGTCCATGGCTTTAGGATAGCCACAAGAAATTTGTCATGAAAATTACAGACACATACGGAGAAGACAGAAATTCGAGTGATATGAACTGTTTCAGTATTTCAGAAAAGATTGGGTTTGCCTCACCTGCTATCACAACCTTTCAGATAAGTGGTAAGATTTCTTTTTGTTCAATGGATTTATATGGATTTTATCTGGTCTAAAATAACAGATAAAAATGAAATCCTAAATGCTTTTTGCAGTGATTTTGTTGTAAATTAAATGCCATTTAAAAGCAGAAGTACGTCAAACTACCCTTTCTAGCCAAAAGCTGATGTTGAGCATCCAAAAAAATTCAGTTCTTTTCCTGTCTTAGAAAATGTATAATTTTTTTGAGTAAGACTTTCATGTGTAATAGTTAAGATACTAAAATCACCAGACTCAATAAAAAAATGTAAGTTTATGAATTTTCAGCTGAATATAAAAGCTTCATTGCTGACTAAGCCATTCTATTGTAAAACCAATTAAAATATTGTACTCTTTTAAAGCTAAGACTTTAAACTCCTGATTACATTACTTTGAAAAAAAATAAAGACCTCAATTGAGGGTAACTTACTGAATGTCTGACGTAGTTACCAACGCTTCTGAAATAATTTTTTCTCCCTGAAGGCCAAAATTCAACAAAGCCATTTATTTCCTTTACACTTGCTGGTAATGATTGATTTTACACCTTATGACTTGTTTCAATTTGTTCTGCAGTTCAGTTTATTATTGATTTTTCATTTGTTTTGATGCATACATGCATCACTGCTGGAATCACACGTATGCAGTGCTCAGGATGGAGAAGGGATTGCTCTGAGCAGCCCTCCAAATGGCAGCCTGGGACAAGTAAAAATGATGGAAATAGGGMGTTTCTTAGTGCAGAAACGGGGAAACCACCACACTGACTCTGGTATAGGCTGGATTAAGTCTTGATGGAGCTGAGCTGGTTAAATTAGCAAAAGAAAGGATGGCCAAGCAGATTGCAGTGCAAAGGCTGGGGCAGAGGAAGGCAGCGTGCCTTGATCCCGCAGCGGGACCCGGCAGCTCCACACCTCTGGAAAGCACCGTGCCCAGCCCTGGAGAGGCTGCAAGCACGCAGAGCCTGGAGGGGAGAAGTGTGGGAGAGTGTCTACCCTTCCTCTCTTGGTTTTTAGAGCCTCGGAGCCAGAAAAAGGCATCCACATGCTGCACTCGGACAGCCCTGAGCATCTACCTGCTGCTGCTGACGGCCGGCCAGGGGCTGCTGATGTACAAAGGTAASGCCACAGCCTCTCCATGGGCTGGGCCTCAAAGGAGAGCTCTGCTGGGTGATCCTGGGGGCCAGCAGGAATGAGCACAKAGGTCTGAAACCTCTGAGGGAGCAAGAGGTTCCTCCAACACCGCCGGGCAAAGCAGCGGCTGCAGGAGCGATTCGCCCGCCCGCGCGTGTGCTTTGCATTTGCAAAAGCACTCCCAGCTGCACCCCTGGCTGCAGCGAGGGCTGGCACACGAACACCACCTCCCCGGGCCAAACAGGGGTGGTCTTTATCCCCCCCTGCCCCCCCAGGTGCTGGGGAGCTGCTCTGCCAAACRCCCATTTCCCAGCCAGAGCGGGCGGCGAATATTCACTGCATGGGCTTTTTGTCTCCCCAGTGTTTAAGATGCAGAGAGAGATATTGGAACTTCAAGAGCAAAATGCCTCCTATACAGAAGAGATTCTGCAGCACTMCCCTGCCAGCCATCTGGCCTTGTCGAGAAGCTCCACTTGGAAGGACTTTCTCATGAGACAAGAAGAAAACTGGAGGAGAAGCTTAGAAGAGGAAATCACCATAATCAAAAGCAACAATGCAAACCTGATGATGAGGATGAGCAACATCACCCTGGTTGCAGGTATGGCACTCCATGCTGGCTCTGCAGCATTAGTGGGGCTGAAAACCCAGTTTAGATGATCCAATAACTAGGGCAAGATTCAATCTCCCTGTCAGTTAGTTATGTCCCCATGCCCAGGATGGGAGTCAACCCTAGACCAAGGAGTGTCACAGRCATCTTTTATAAAAAWATCCTTTTTTTAGGATTTTTCTTCTGAGAAGCTGAGAGGTCTCAAGAACGAAATGTAAACAATGATTATCTGCTGCTGCAGAATGCAACAGGTGGATCTGTGATTGGTCTCACACAGTTGTTTCTAATTAATGGCCAATCCCAGTGAGCTGGCTCAGAGTCCGAGCCACAAGCCWTTGTTATCATTCTTTCTTATTCTATTCTTAGCYAGCCTTCTGATGAAATGTTTTCTTCTATTCTTTTAGTAWAGTTTTAATATAATATATATCATAAAATAATAAATCAAGCCTTCTGAAACAGGGAGTCAGATCCTCGTCTCYCCCCTCATCCTAAAACCCCTGTGAGCACGGTCACAAGGGAGCACCTCTAGGAGCTGCAGCWCTGCCCTGTGCAAGCCCCCAGATCCCCTTGCAGCTGCTCTGGGCTCCTCTTCCCTCCTGTGACTTGTAGGTTTGGACTCTAGGTGCCCTCCAGAAGGGTTGTGTCTCCAGCCCACACCTCAATCCCACACTGCTGTGCTCCTCACTGACTGCTGAAAAATACCCCTTAAATATTTATTTCAGGGCCTCCTGGACGCAAAGGAGATCCTGGTGTACCAGGTATGTTGGTAACTGAGCCACAACTTCTCCTCTTTCCCTCTTCTTTATTTCATCTAAGAGACCTTAAGTGAGGATTTGGGATTTCAGTCTCCAGACCCAGACCCTACCCAGTGTGCAGACRCCCAATGGTCATGAGGAGACCTGCTGTGAAAAGCAGGTGTAAAGCCTGTGTGGAGGCTTTTCCCTGATCCTCCAGGAGCCTGGGCTAGCCCAAGTGCTCCCACAGAGGTCCATGCCCACCCTGTCCCTAGGAAAGCACAGTCACAGACTCAGTATGAGCTGGGTGCAAGTTCTGCCCTCCACAGCCATGCACAAGCTGCTGCCCTGGGTGCCTGGGGGTTTGGGTAGGACCACCCTTGCCACAGAAGGTAAATATCTCCAGACTGTGAGGGTGCAGCAGGTCCTGATCTAATGCTGGCTCCACTTGGAGCAGAGGCKGGGCCAGGCAACAGTTTCTATGATCCTGTGATGATGATCTAAGATGCAACCCTTGTTAGGTCRGGCCTGTAACTCATCCATCCTTACTTCTTGGCTACACTGATGAGATTTTCTGAAGGAAAAAAAAAATTTAAAATTGTGTTTTCATATGTTCCTGGCTGCACTTAGGACGTTGAAAGAGCACCTCCTGCCAAGCAGTGTTATTACACATCAGAGCCCAATTGTTCAGTGCATTTTCATGAAAGATCTCCCCAATGGTCCCCATGAGCTGGGCTTGGCAGGAAGACAAGCTGGCCCCTGCCCAGCTGAGCACTCAGCTGAGCTCCAAGGACTTCACTCAAGTGGTTGTTCTGGTCCCTGCCAGCTGAAGACTGGCCTCACTGGTGACTGAAATCCTGTGAGCAAAGGATGATTAAAAAATTTGTCTCTTCTTCTTAGCCATTACTGTGAATAGATGATGTGTGTCAGCTGATAAATGTATTTTACATCCCAGGGTTACGGGGACCACCAGGGACGAAGGGAGACCGAGGTAAGGCTTTTTTGACACCTGAATTACTTCTGTGGATGAACATAAAGTGGCTTTATGGATGATTTTATGAGCAATCTTGTCCTCAGCCAAGGTGTAAGTGAGTAAGAATGTCATTGGAGCTGAAGGAAATAAGCCTAAGTAAAGCTAATGTGAGCAAAAGCAAAACTTAGCTGGAAAAAAATTCTTATTTTAAAAGTCAGTGTGCAACAGTCACTGTGGGCCAATTTCCCACTGTCACCAGCACCACTCTCAAGTGCACAGAGAGTGGAGTTTGGGTCAGGCTCACAGCTGGGGCGGGTGTCCTGCTGCTGGCACTGACTRCAATGGCACCCCAGGAAGCATCAGAAAAGTGGTGTTGTCCTTGCAGGCACAGATGGACCCCAGGGGGAGAAGGGGAGCAAAGGAGCTCCTGGTCCTGCTGGCCCAAGTGGTCATCCAGGAATGAAAGGAGACAAAGGAGAGAYGGGGCTGGCAGGTAAGGCTTCTTCACTATCTTGATATTTTTAATGTTCTCACACATATTTCTTCTTCAACTCATTCARCATAAAACACCAGGAGAAGTTTTCATTGGTCAGTATTCATAAAAAATCCAAGCAGCCCTGAGCGTGGTTTGCCAGTCAGTGAGGGAGCTGGATAAACAGGACACTTGACCTGATCTGAAGGGGTTTAATTTCATGTCATGCTTCAGCAAATCTCCCAAAGGAGGGCTGGGGGAAGAGGCCTTGCAAAATGTTGATTCTGCACCACGGAAGTCTCTTTACAGAGTGACCTTTGTCTAATGAAAGCCACAGATATTCAATTATCAGCCTACCCTAGATTAAAGCAGTGATGTTTGCAGTAGGATTTCTATGGTATAAAATAATACAATATAATTTATATGCACAAGCATGTGGGTGTTAATCCTCATTTTAGTGGAACCTCTTTCTGAGAGCTTTATGAGCATCTTACATAAGCCTGGCTCTGTACACCTGAAGGAGAAGAGCTATGCCACGTGTTTCTCCCATGTAGCATGAATTATGGATAGCTGTAACTCAGTGGTCTCACATGGGCTGAAAGCAGGAGAGGAAAAGAAAGCAGGTGATGTGTGTGGTGCAGAGCAGGGAGGACAGCTGGACAGGTTGATAAGACCTTCCTCAGATCTTCCATCAGCTCCTGAATGCCCCAATGCTCTCATTAGCACAGGATGCTCCAGGAGAGAAGAGTGATTGTAGGAGGAATACCAAAAGGCAAGGACTTTGGGATAATTCTAGAGCAGGAAGATGAAGTCTTCAAATGAGGCACTTTCAAGTAATTCAGCTCTTTTGGAGCATGCTGATCACCTGTTCAGAGAAGACAAGGTTAAGAGGAGATGACAGAACTCTCTGGAAGAACAGGAGTGGAATGTGCTGCCCTGTACCTCCACCGTGTCTGGCAGAAGGGAAGCATTCAGATGCAGTAAGAGATATTTAACTARAGGAGAAAACATTCCAGTAGGAGGGATAGTTTGGGGAATAGAYTGGGGAGTTGTCATGACAAGCCTTTACCATCAGGCCAGACAAACATCTGGGCAGGGAGGCTGACAGAGCCAGAGCTGGATCAGACAGGCCAGCTCTGTCCTCCTCCAGCTTTATGGTGACAACGTCACTGAATGGCAAATGCAGGTGTGAGGCCAAACCTTGCTGCTGGTGTGGCCAGACAGAGGTGCTCCACAGGCTGCAGAGACAACAAATCTGGGGGTTTTTAAATTTACACGTGTGTGCTGTGCTGTTTGATAGGTCCCCAAGGACAGAAAGGTGACATGGGCGAGAAGGGAGACCACGGGTTCCCRGGAATCATGGGTCCTAAGGGTGAGCCTGGATTGCCAGGAGTGCCAGGCAACCAGGGTAAGTGCAGAGGGCACAGTGGGACGGGGTGCAGGGCTGCCCCACTGAGGGGCTGCTCTGCACTGATGCCAGGGTGTCATTGCAGGGAGCCCCGGGAAGCCTGGACCGCCTGGGCAGAAAGGAGAGGCAGGTARGCTGTGCAGAAGGTGCCATTTCTTGTGGAGGCGTAATTCTGATCTCTTTAATGTGGTGTTTCATGACAAGGAAAGCTGCAGCTGGTCTAGATCCCAGCATGGGTAAGAGAAGATGATGATTAGATGAAGAAACCGTGCCAACATTTCAATGTCATCCAAACTCATCCAGCAGCCTTGGCTGTCTCTTGTGGGCCCCACTCACTGTGCAGGAGACTGAGAAGGAAAGAAGGGCCATGGCCTCCTTCCTGGCACCTGTGCACACACAGGGGCAGAAACTGGCAGCTCCTTGGGAAGAACTTGTGCATTTCAAGGCTGGCAGTCAGCCAGGACCTGGTCCCATGCAGCCCTTCACTCCAGATCACCCCTGGCTGCACTGCTGAGATTGGCACTGCCAGGATTGCAATTTGGAGACAGCCAGTGTTTGTTTTGCCTTCACAGGCTCAGCTCAGTGTGCAAGGGCTGGTGATTGAGCTGTCTGTCTTTTGATCTCCTTCATGTGTTGTGTGACATTTCATTTTGTGCTGCTTTCACTCAACCTCAAGGTGCAACTGGACAACTTGGACCTCCTGGAAGTCCTGGCCCTGAAGGCAGACCTGGTCAGAAAGGGGAGAAGGGGGATCAGGGCCCCAGAGGTAGCCCAGGTACAGCCCTGCTCAAAGCTCAACTCTGGCCTCACTTTGTGTGATGGGTTCAGCCTTACTGATTTCTCTTTGATTTTAGGAGCACCAGGCATTGCTGGACTCAAAGGTTCACAGGGAGAACAAGGAATAGCAGGTAAAGGAGAATAAAACAGGTTTTGGTCCACAACACACATCATGCAGACACCACAAAGGGAACAGCACCACCAAGAGCAGACCTCTTGAGTTTCCTTCTCGGACCCCCAGTGCACCCCAGGATGCCATGGCACTCCTGGGGCTCTGCCAGGCTGCTGGGGCTGACTGCACACCAGAGGGTTGGTTCTGCCATCTGTAATGTGTGTGAGGGGTGACGGGGCCTGAATTTTYGTATAAATTGAAAATGCACAAAGAAGCAGTTTATGAACTTCAGGAGAAGATGTTTCTCCACTGCCTGTATTTTCTTGATCGACATGGTCTGCACTGATTATGACGTGAAATAAAACACCTGATTCACAAATAGATGCTTATAGTGTAGACACCAAAACTACATGAGTTAAAATCAATTGTAAATACTAATTTGCATAAGCTTTTGTAAATGTATAAACATCAGTCTCATAAATGTTTGTTTGTTTGTTTGTTTGTTTCTTATGATCTTAGGACCTCCAGGGCAAAAGGGAGCAAAGGGAGACCAGGGCCCAGCAGGTAAGGTCTTACAGCAGGATTTATTCTGATACAGAGATGATGACACAAAGAATTTTAGGCGCCACTTTCCACTGTTCTCCATCAATGTGAAAGGTGTGCCATGTCCTTTCCCTGGGAAGGGACAAAGGCAATGACTTTTTGCTTTCCACCCAGGCGCCCCAGGCCCAGTTGGTCAAAAAGGAGCCAAGGGGGATTATGGCCCCAAGGGTCTGAAAGGAGAACCAGGACTAAAAGGAGCCAGGGGAGAGACTGGATATACTGGTAAGGCTCTTTCCACAGGGTCTGTGGAGCTGGTGGCACATTTGGGTTTGGGACTGCAGATCACAGACCAACATAAGCTGCTCTGGGGTGTGTTTCAGAGCTGATTTGCAGGAACTSAACACACAGATCAGCCCTCCTAGCAAAGGAATGTGCAGGGTGTCAGCTGTATACCCTGGGAGGTGTGTTAAAAGACATGCAAGTACACAGAGGCATYAGATTTTCTCAAATCCCTGATTTCACAGAAATCTGGAGCAGCCCATGTTCCTCTTTGCTTTGTTCAGAGACATCCCTGTGTCTGGGATAAATCCCATGTAAAAACTCAGGAACATGCAATAGTGAAGCTATTGGAAACACCTAACAGTGAGGCTATTTAACTACACCTTGCTAACTGTAGGRCACAAAAGTTGTTCAGAAGGACCAACACTACAGCTATTCTCCATCCTTAACCCCCCTCCCTTCCAGTCACAGAATGTTTCAAAAAAACATAAGAGCTGTAGTAAAAAAAAGAAAAAAACAAACAGCTGTTACAACAGCCCATGAGAAGCAAACAGTGCTCCAGACGCTTTTTTCTTTTAATTGTTCACACAGAATTCTCAGAAATAAAATAAACTAGGTTCTGTGTGGGGCTCCTCCATGCRCTCCTGCTCTGGAGCTTTGCATCTGGAAGATGGAAGAAGTGTGACTGGGCTGGCTCCATGCTCCGGGTGCATGTCATCTCCTGGTCCCCAGAAGGAGACAGCAATGAGKGCCTTCTGGAGGTAGCTTGGGGGAAAGAGCTCTCTGGGTTTTTTCAAACACCCCRACCCTCAAGACCAAGATGCCCCACAGAAATGTGGAGGACTGCTGAGAGCACCTTTCTGCTCTCCCTGGAGGTCAAATCCCAGGATGCAGGTCTTCCTGCAAGTACTTTGGGAGACACCATGCCTGCTTCTGGAGATCCCAAAGCCTATCAGAGATGTCATTTTACAGGTAACAGTGGGAATGAGATACATTTCCCACAAGTGAATGAATATATGGGATTTTGAAAGTGGCCCTTTTCTTGCGTTGTACATTGGGAGTATTTTGCAGTATGTTATCCTACTTTTCCTGCCATGTTTCTTTTACAAAGCCTTGGTCACTTCAGGGTGTTCATTTTCTACAAGCGGAGGAGCCTGGACATCTCTAGCTCACACAAGTATTCAGAACTAGATAATAACCAGATTTTTCCACAAGCAACTGTCAAATGTTTGCTTTTCTAATTTGAAACAGGTTCCCCAGGACTGAAAGGGAGCAAAGGTGAAAAAGGAGAAGGTACTGGATTTTACTTCTTCTCTCACTTGCCTTCTGGTATCAGAGCTACCTGAGATCAGGACCAGAACACCCCTATGCTCATGCTGGTTAACCAGCAGCACAGCTAACAGAGCCAAGGAGTCTGTGCTCTGAGCTGCAGCCTGGTGCCCMCAAATGCAGGAGGGCTCTTGAATTGTTTGGATTTGAGCCACCAGTAACCTCTGGTCCCACCCTGGAGATGGCAACATCCCTCTGGTTTGGTGGCCACTGCTTCTGTCTGTCAGTGCCTTTTTCCTTATGCCTGTATGAGCCACAGAGTTATTTTCTTCTCTGAATTCTCAGCTGGGCCTGGTAATTACGTACGAATCGTGGAAGGAAGCAGGAGGGGCCGCGTGGAAATCTTCCACGGAGGGTCCTGGGGAACCATCTGTGACGATGGCTGGTCCACGCGCGAGGCCGGCGTTGTCTGCCGCATGCTGGGGTTCAGCCGGGCTGTCTCCTTCTTCACAGCCCCAGCAGGTGAGTCCACAGCAGCCCACAGGCTCTGGCAGAGTGGTTACACACACACAGAAAGCACCACAGCAAGGCCACCTGCCCCAGCAGCCAGAGATCTCCTCGTTCCTCTTGGGATGAGCTGCATGTCAAGTGCTGCTTGAACTGTGCCCAAATGCTTGATTTCCAGCAAGACAACCACACAACCCAACCATACCCACTGTCCACAGGGCTCTCTTTAGGAAAAAAAAGGCATATTCCTCTCTCTCCCATCCCATCCAACAGTGTTTTGTTTGTTTGTTTGCTTAATCTTCCAAAGGTACCGGACAAATTTGGCTTGATGATGTGAGTTGCACAGGGAGTGAAATTTCAATCACGGACTGTAGCAAGCGCAACTGGGGTGAAAACAACTGCAGCCACAACGAGGATGTTGGGGTGGAGTGTGCTTGATGGGACACCGAGTCTGTCCTGGGAGCTGCTGCTGCCTCTGCTCTCCATGGAGCTCCTCTTCATGATGCAAACCCAATTTCATCCGGCTGTGCTTCTGTGCCTCTTTACCAGGTCATAGAAATATTGACAAAGAAAGTTGAATTTTTCACAAATCAATAACAGCTGCAAGACCCACAGGTAACCTGAAACATCCCAGCTGTCACAAAACAATTAGAGCTCAGGCATGTGAGCCAGTTCACAGCTTTTCCAGCTACCTGGCATCAGCTCATCTGCAGGAGCTCACAGGGAGGAGATGGTCCACGTTAGCTTAGTGCAGYAAGAGAACAGGATCAGCGTGCAGAAACCTGCACTTACTGCAGCTGGGCTGGATAGTCCATCTTCATCATGCTACAGTTTGAACCTGAGCTAAAAACCCCCAGAGAAGTGCATACACCCAAGACAGCAGATGCTCAGAAATCCTCAGATGACCTCTCTGGCATGCAAATAAAAATGTTGTTCAGAAACTAGGCTGGTCACACATTAAAGTGCAAAAATAAGTGCCTGGCATCTGGGTGCCACACTACCCTGCTTTAGCACAGCACTTGTTTTTGACCTTAGCTCAGTCCCTTGCCTTCTCTGCCAGCATTTCCTAACCTGTCTCCAGTAGCAATACCCCTWACTTACCTGGTGTACAAAGCTAAGCTTGCCGTGCCTTCAGAAGTTAGATGCTCCAGTAAAGCTAAATGATGACAAATAAAAAAATATAGCAAAGCATGAATAAGCTATCAACTGGTGTTAAATAGAAATAAATAAATATATACATAAATATATAAATAAATAAATAAATAAATGCTCGGATAGATAAAGAAATAAAATTATACACACACACCTGTAGATACTGGGGAGCAAATATTGAACTGGGCTTTCCTGTAACCCACGCGATTGGTGATGTTTACGCTGGATGAATAAAGGCGTCCCTGCAAGGACAGGCGCCGGACCCATCCCGGCGGGATGCGGCGGGAGCTGCGGGCCGAGCCGCGGGCACCTCCCGSGCCCGGCCCGTCCCCGCCGCGGAGCCGCCGCTCTCAAATGCTCCTTGCCGGCGCTAAGGGGAGCTCAAGGGCCGCCGCCGCCCCGCGATCCGCTGCGGAGAGCCCCGGCATCGGCGCCGAGGCTGCCCCTGCCCCGCGCCCCCGCCGCCTTCCCCCGCGCACAGCCGGGATCCTGCGCATCCCTCTCGGCTCCGCTGCCCCGAGACCCCGGCACAGGCGCGACATCGACCGGCCGGAGCGAGCCAGAGGGGCTGCGAAGATGCTCCGAGGGCTGCAGCACCTCTCCCAGCAAGACAGGCTGAGAGAGTCGGGGCTGTTCAGTCTGGAGAAGAGAAAGCTCCGAGAGCACTCTCCAAGTACCTGCAGGAGAGCTGGAGAGGGATTTTTGTCAAGGGCATGTAGTGACAGGACAAGGGGGAATAGCCTTAAACTGAAAGAGATTTGTAGATAATCTGTCAGAGGAAAATTCTTTATATATATAGTATATATATCATTCTTTATATATATATATACTTTTATACATATATATATATTTATATATACTTATATATATTAAAATAATATCTATATTATATTTATATATATTATATTTATATATAAATATAAATATAAATATAAATATAAATATAAATATATATATATATATATATATATATATTTCTTTACTTTATATATATATATACTTCTTTATAGTGAGGGTGGTGAGGCACTGGCACAGGCTTCCCACAGCAGCCATGGATGCCCCATCCCTGGAAGTGTTCAAGGCCATATTGGATGGGGCTTTGAACATCCTGGTCAAGTAAAAGTTGTCCCTGCCCATGGATTTGAAATTAGGTGACCTTTAAGGTCTTTTCCAAGTCAGAACATTCCATGATTCTATGATCCCATGAGCGGGAGGGCAGTGGTGGCCACAAAGGCCTGGAAACGCATCCAGAGGGTGCCTGTGATGTCCCACCTGTGACATAGGAAAGGATTAAGATGTGTTTTATCCTGTGGAACAGCACACACAGTGAGACAAAAACCTGAGAGYGGGGTGCTTGGTTGGAGGGAATGAGGCAGGCTGTGCTGGTTTCAGTCCTCAGTAACTGCAGCAGGGGCCAACCAGTCATCCAAGAAAGAGATTTTGCAAAATAAGAGCAGATGGGTTTGGGTCCCTGTGATGCAACCCCTCGTACCTGATGGTTTGTTAGAGACTGCTGGGCAGCTGTGACACTTGTACAGGTCTTGCTCCTCACTCCTCAATAGCTAGAAACACAGWTCTTAAGGCAAACCCTCAGATTTTGCCAGCATGGCAGAGGTGTCCCCTTGGAGGGACAGAGGAGGGAGAGCTGCACAGCTCATCCCCAGCCTCAGCCCTGCGGGGCAGGACACAAGTGCCAGCAGTGGCATTTGGAGCCTGAAGCTCAGCACTGGGATCCCTGTGCAGCAGGACTGGAGGGCACTCCTGCCCCACATGTTCACCTCTACAGCCCAGGAGAAGGTCCACTGGAGCAGGAAGAGTGCCACAAGTCACCATGGGATGGTTGGTGAGCAACAAAAAATCTTTCTGCGTCTACAGAAAGGGTGGCCCTGAGGTTTGTAGGTTGGTTTGTGGGGCCACACCCTGTCCCTCCCAAATGCCCAGCTCCAGCTGTTCCACCCCAGCTTCAAAGTCCCCCAACCCTCCTGCCCTGCCCTGGAAGAGCTGCCTGTGACAGCTAACTAGGAGCGCCACAGCTTTGCTTATCATTCATGCCCAGCACCAATTAAAAAACTTAGTTAAGCAAAATGCAATTACACTGTCGTGGATAAAAGGGATACAGTTAATTAAAATGGAACACTTTCCCTTAGGAATGATGTTATTTCCAGATGCTCCCATCCCTGTCCCTGACGGTTCCTCGTGATCTGAAGATGTTTGGGATGAATTGGGGTCTTTTGGGTGGTTTTGTCCCATCTTGCTGGCTCACATGGATTTATGAGGTAAGTTAGCAAAGACCCTTGAGGACACAAATCTTTTCTGGAGTCCTAAACCAGCACTTCCAAGGTATCTGACACTACCTTTCCAAGAAGATGAACATTTCAGAGAGGCTATCTGGTGACAAGCCAGAGGGTTTTCTCCTTTCGGGGAGAAAACTGAGCCTTCTGTCATCTCTGAAGGAATGGGGAACAGCCAGACATTGTGGGATATGTGTGKGGCTGGAAGGATTCTCCAAAATTCACAGGGAAGAAATTGAAGCGAGGTTTCCCACCTCAAGCCCCATGGGAAGGGAGAGAAGCTGAAGAGCAAAATCTATACCAGCTAAAAGCCAGTTCCCCAGGGTTCCAAAGCCTGGAGTTTATGCTGAACRCATCATAACACACCTCCTTAGCAAAATTATTGATGATTCCAGCTGCAGAGGTAAAAGAGGCAATTAATGAGTTTAAGACATCATATTAAAATATGCAATAAAGGAATTAGTTTTCTGCATTACATTCATATGACAGACAGGTAACAATTCTAAGACACATGCAGGCTACATCTAAAGCTTAAACTCATCACATCAWATATAGGTCACTAATTGTATTTTCATCCCTCTCTTCTGAAGTCTTCTGATGTTTTAGATCACATCACYACAAATCTGCCAGCACATTTCCTCATTTCTTCTGTTGAACATCACAGTGGAGAGCAGCATCTGGCCTCAAAACCCTAAGACTTTTTTTCTGTCTCACTTGTTGTCAGAACTGGTCAGGTTTTGCTTGGTTAACTCTTCCCACCAGCATGGTCCAGCAGGGGCCCAACCAAGCTCCCAGTGCAGTGCACAAGCCTGAGCTCCAAGTGTTTCTGACCCTGCAGAGGAGCCAGCTTGGCTCTCAGGCACTGGCACAACCATGCACTGGTGCAGGCAGCTGCTCTGCTGTGACAYTGAGCTGATTTTAACCCAAAGTGCTTAAACAAACTGTTAATGGTAGCTCCAAGTGACTATCCACTTATTTCAGTATTTGTCTTTTTCAAATGTGACCTGAAATCTATAAGTAATTAGTTATTGTACAAGCTAYGGTATTGCAAAATGCTTCCCTTCATTTTTTATTCCGACTCTGAACTATAACTCCAAAATCATTCTAGTCACACCAGCCTTCAAAGGTCTAAATGGGGAGGAAGGGGGGCTAACTCCTCAGTATCTTTGAGATTTACAAGAATATTTGAGGATTTTCTGGGGATTCAGTGTGACATGAAAAAAAAGAGTTTTGCAGGCAAACAGTGAAACTTATGCTTCAGTTCAAAAGGAAAGACACATCCAAACAGAGAAAGATTTAAATGCTAAAATGCTAAATAAACATTGCTATTCAACAACAGTCTTTGTCTTTTGAGTCCTAGGTTAAAATTACTTCACAGGGACTATAAACACTCTTTTTACTCTCCTTTGTTGGAGCTAAATGAATTTTAACTGCAGAAGTTCCAGGGTGAAGAAGAATTGCCTCCCAAAACTCCTTGCAAATCACCTAAGTACCCCAGCAGAGGATGACAGGAGAGGACTTTGGAAGCTGTTAAATGAGGTGAATAAGAAAATAGTATAAAAATTGCATTTATTCTGGGTCTACCTGTGATGTTTTGTATAAATGCTAACAAGTAAGTGGCACTGTGAAGGTGCTGGTTCTACACCATCAGGGTATCAGCAGCAAAAAAGAAGCACAATTCTGCAATGACCTTGCCTTAGGAAATCCCAGTGGAGTCAAAGGATTCAGAGGGCTTGCAGGCTCAGGCCATAAATCACTCATGATATGAATTACTGCCTTATTAGAGCAGATTCATAACTATAATTCYAGATAAATACACAATTAGTGTGATCTCCTCTGATAACATGCCAACAGGAAAAAAAATAAGTCACCTCCTACTAAGCAGAGTAACTATTCAAAGGAGCTGCAGCAAACTTTCACAGATGTTGAGGCCAGCGGGATCACCGTAATAATCCCACCTGATCTTCTGCATGGTGCAGGGCAGAAAAACTCCCCCAGGGATTTCTACATCATTTGGAAAACACAGCTTGTTTTCTAGGAAGGTGCCTTACCTTGGCTGAAAGTTTTCTGAAAGCAGAGAAAGCATTGTATTTCTTAATAAAGCACCATATCCTTGCCTTATTAATTAATGTGCCAGCTCTCTCCCAGTGACTCCACTCCTGACCTGTGCTGGGACASCAGGAGCCACCTGAGGTCCTGGAGCCACCAAGTGCTGTTGCCTGAAGTCTGTTCAGRCAAGGCTTAAGAGATAAAATAAGTTTTCCTTAGCACAATTAACTGGCAGAGACAAGCCCTCAACCAGGCTTTGGAAGAGCTGCTTTCTGTTCCAAGCAAGAGCACACCCCTAAAGGGATGCTAATGCCCTTGCCAGAGTTTAGAGAAATGAAGAATGTGCAGCACACGCCAAAATCAAGCCAGAGGTGACCTTGGTAGTTTTACTTCTGCTCRGCATCTGAAAGGGTATTTCTGGAAGGCTTTTGCCATAATAACTGTGGCTCACAGGAACACTGGGACTCTGCTTTTGCTCTGATTTTAAAGGAGATGTTTGACTTTACAGAGTAGTGATAGAAGGAGCTCGTTGGGAGTAGAAGGCTCTCAGCACACTTCTGAGGCCCTCAAACTCTTTTCTGGGTGAAAATGAGATCAAACTAAACGAAAGTGGCACTGTTTGCATGAGTAACAACTAATCCAAATTACCCAGGGCTGAGAGATGAGGATCCCAGGGCTAAAAGAACAAGGGTGTTTTTTTCCACACTTGGGTAAAGACTGTTGACTCAACTTGCAGGGCTATAAAATTTCTCCAGTAACAAGCAGGGACAGACTCCTACAGCAATGCTGCAGGGAAGGGAAATACCCTGTCTCTGAAAATCCACTTATTTCAACCAGACTGAAAGAGCTGCACAAGACTATAAATGGATCTGGCTGTGGTTGAGGGGTAGATGAGAGAAGGAAGAACACCCTTTGCTTCTCCTTTGTTTTTACTTCAAAATAGTAAGATTAAGAGTGGGGAAGTCCCCTGCTTCCAGTTTGTTTGCTTTAGAAGCCTTTTTGAGTCCCCCAGTGCAATCTGGCATGAAGAGGGCAGAAGAAGCTCTTTTCTGGACACAGTGTTCTGGCACACTCTGACTTTACACATCACGGACTGGGAAATGTGAAAAAGTCACTTTTTCAACATTTTCCTTTTGTTGCTCCCGGATGCACAGTGCCACTTCCCATTACTGGCCAGCATGTCAGCTGTGACCTGCTGGGGGGAGACGTGCTGTGACCCCGTGGGACAGGCTCAGCACGCTGAGCATGTGAGGGTAAAATGTACAGTCCTCAGTAAACATGTGGGGCCCAGCTCAGTGAGGGGTCCTGAGCCATGAGACTTCAGCAAAAGGCCTCCAAGCATCACCCAGCACAGGAGATGAAGCAGAGAGCTGTGACCTAGGTCAGATCTGCAGCTGGTATAAATCAACATCGCTCTGTTGATAACGGGGGAAATACATGGATTTGTTCCTGCTGGTAATTCAGCCCTATTTTTTTTTTTATTTTKCCCAGCTCTCTAAAACACTGCTTAGCTCCTGGTGAGTGTACTCTTGGGCTTGATGGTGGGTTGTGTGTGCTGCCCAGCAGCCTGGGAGGAAGGTGAGASACCTGTCAGGAATAGTGAGTCCTTCCTCAAATGCCTGGGCAACCAGGAAAAGCATGCCTAAGGCTAGGAATCCTCAAGTTTTCTAGTGCAGAAAACAGTAGGGACTCTTTCCAAAATGGTTATTTAAACAAGGCATTTTAAATGGAGCTGCACTGATTATCAGAAAGCACAGTAATTTTCAATCGCATGCCACAAAGGCATTATAAAACTGCTGACAACAGCATTTCATCAACGCCTCTGGTTCCAGCTTTCTCCCACCTTGATACTTCTGCAGTTTAACCCTAATTATTGCTGCTTGCCCTGTTATGATGGATGTAGTCCCAAGCCATCCTTCTTCTCTGTGCCATTAAGCTCTCAAGGATCCTGATTCCTCCACTTAATGTGAAGTGATGAAATGGGTTCTGGCAACAGAGATGCAAAGTCAGAAAGCTAAAATTGTGTTGAAGTATAAGCACAGAAGTGAGTTGTGTAGAGCTTTCATCCAAATTACTTTAAAGAGACATATTTCATAGAATCATAGAATATCCTGAAGTTGGAAGAGACCCACAGGGCTCATCAAAGTGCAGCTGCTGGCCCTGCACAGGACCACCCCAAGGATCATCCCATGTGCCTGAGAGCATTACCCAAGTGCTTCTTGAGCTCTGACAGGCTTGGTGCTTCCAGAACCYAAGCACCCTCTGGGTGAAGAGCCTTTTCCTAACATCCAACCTAAGCCCCTCTGACACAGTTTCATGTCATTCCCTCAGGTTCTGYCACTGGTCACCACAAAGCAGAGATCAGKGTCTGCCCCTCCTCTTTCCCTAACAATGCTCTCTTGTAGACTKTGATGAGATCTCCCCTCAGCCTCCTCCTCTCCAGGCTGAACAGACCAAGTGACCTCAGCTGCTCCTCATATGGCTTCCCCTCAAGGCCCTTCACCATCCTTGTTGCCCTCCTTTGCATATTCTCTAACAGTTTAATWTCTTTCTTATATTGTGGTGCCCCCATTTGGAGAGAAGAAACTCCTCCAATGTAGAAGGGCTTGCTCCCTGGCTAACATCAAGTACCACAGCCTATCTAATGAAGTATTTGTGGATCCCTTCCTTATCTAATGAAGTATTTGTGAGTCCCTTCCCTTATCTTTAGAGGGTAGTTTTAGTTTTTCCCTTCTATTCAGTTGTACATCTTCTGCTCTTTAGCTCTAACTGTTCCAAGATGTTCATCTGATATGAATTTACAAACCAGATGATAGCCATCATTTTCACATTAAGGAGGAAAAATCATGTACTGTTTCAAAGGCTTTAACTCTTAATCTGTTTTCAGACCTGTATGCACTGCTCTGTTCATATTTCTGCCATTTAGTTTCCAAATACTCAACCTTTCTCAAGCAAGACCATGGTAGCTGGCAGTATCTGAAAACACTGATGCTGTTAATCAGCAAAAGTCCTGTTGAATTGGAAGAAACCCAAACTTGTCTTGCATGACAAACAACTAATGCAATGTTGACACATTGAGGCATGGAGCAGAGAGCAGGCCTCTGAGGCCTTTAAGGCTGGTTAAGACAGAAAATATTTTAATCACAGCTGAGAAAGGAAGAGATCACTGTCAGGTTTGGATAGGCTCAGTCAGGTGCTCAGCTGGTGTAAATAAACTCAACTCTGTTCGACCTCTGTGAGGTCAAAACCGTTTATACCCACAGTTATTTTTCCTGAATGATGTGAACGTATAAAATCCCTTACTGAGTAATTTTCAGCAARCTTGAGCACTAAAATTCTCTCTAAAATCAGGAGGAATGAGCAGTCAGAAAGAGGACCACCCAAGTTATTTGCAGGCTATCAGTAGCTGTCAAGGGAAAAAAGGCTGCAAATCAAAGAATATTAAGTTCTTCTCCATTAAAAGTACAGGTTAAGTGGATATAGCTGAAAGGAGCTCAGACACTTTTCTTCCTTTGTGTTCTTGATGCAGCAGAAGAGTGTTTGTCCTGGCAGCAGCATTTCAGGTACACTGGAATAAGTAAAATATGTAAATACTGGTCTGAGCCATCCCATCTGTCCTTTGAGGGTTGCTGAGAGAGTTACTTGGCAGGTGATATGATCAGGACATGGAAGGAAAGTAGAGAAGTTCAAAGATGAGAGGAACATCCAGCTTTCRAAATGGTCAGAGGAAAAGAAAGTCTAAACTGACCCCATAGTAAAGCGCAGAAATGCAGGGAACCTCCAACAGAACATCAAAATCCCACATTATTATGAAACAAAGGGATATTTTCAGGGAGTTAGAGATTACAAATTAGAGTTTGGACTTCAGAAGTATTTGTAACCACAATCAAGCCAAATTTGAGGAAAAARGAAAGTTCATAATGTCACCRAAACTATGGGAAAAACAAAAACTGTCCAACAACACTTTTAGTGTTAGAGAATCAAGGCATTACTTTCTTTTGTCCAGGATGTGCAACAGAAATCATTTCACCGACACATAGCCTGGGTTGCCAGAGAAAATCATTAAATGACACATGAATTTTACCAGATCTTTCAGATACTTACAGAGTCAAAGTCCAGAGAAACTCAYTGGTTCAATGATCATTGGTCCCAAGTTACACAGTTCTTAGTATTTGGTTTCCTGTTGGTTATCAATCTTCRGTGTTAAGTAGGTTCTCATTCTTGGTTCTCTCATCTCTCTTTTCCCAGACCAGGTGTCTCTGACCATGCCAGGGGTGAAGTTTGGAGCTGATGGTCATTATCTTTTGTGTATCTTCTGTGCTACTCCCAGTCTGTTGAGATGTTAAGCTCATCAACCTTGAGTGATGAAACAGTCTTTTGAAAAGAAACTTGAAACTCCTTTTGCCCCGGGGCAAAGGCAAACAAAACCCCTGACTAAAGTTATATTAAAAAAAAATCTAAACTTGGTATCTTTTCCAACAATATCAAATCTAAAAAATCTTGGCACAGCAGATGTGAGAACTGGAGCAGTAAGAGACTCTTTTTACGAGCTTAAAAGAGAAACCAAAAACTTGAGATGAGCCAAAATGCATTTTTTTTCTGTTTTCTTACCAAAACTAAAAGCAAAAATATTACCATTTCTAGAGAAAGTGAGTGTTAAAGATTTTACCAAGTTTGCATATAATAAATCCACAGTAATTTAGAGGTGTCCCAACAGTGAGGAAAGCAGCCTTATCTATCCCAGGCAGAAGTGRCCAAAAAAGGAGTTCAGCTCACCCAACTCTGTGTTTGTGCCACACTGAAACCAATTTAATCCTAATGTCCCTGTACCCACCCTGCCAATGAGCGCTTCTGAGCATCCCAGCTAATTTCTAGAAACTTTGTCAATGGTAACCATCTGTCATTGGGAAAACACTAGAAGGGGGATTAGTAACAGACTGGCAGGGAATACTGGAAAACTGGCAATATATTTCACTGAGTACAGATGTAAACACAATGAGGATGTTGTTCTGAAATTAAAAGAAGAGCAGGAAATTTTGCAGTGTTCTCCTCAGTTTGTTGGGGATTTTTTTTACCCTTGCCACATCAGTGTGAGAAAAAGGCTGGCAAGTGAAAAGACTGATAATAGGGCATAAATGTAAAATTTTGGGGAGTTTCCCCTGGGGTCTGCTATCCCTCTCTTACTGCTCAATTGCCACCATTACTGCACGTGAGGTGCCTGCTTATGCTGCTGCTGAATGAACGCACAGATGCATCTCTGTTATCCTTAGAAGCATAAACTGCATTTTCTAACAAATACATTGCCCAGCGCTCAAACACACCTAACGAGCTCCTTCTGCCTTGTTTGTTGGAATATGGCACCTTCTGCTGAGACTAAGATAAAACAGAARAAGCACAGAAACCTCCTAGAAAAGCTAAATGGAGGGACTTAATTGCCTCAGCAGTTTTGCTTCCAAAATTAGAGGGGAAAATGTTTTACAGATGAGAWGATTTTAAAGTGYGCCAATCACAATGAGAGAGRTTCCTGTTTGAAATGCTGATGGTCGAGACATCTCCAAWGCCATGTTCATTGCAGAAGGGGAAAATATTCAGAGAACTGCCAAAAATGTCATCCAGGGAGGGAACCTCTCCCAAGATCTTGTCTCCACTAATAAGAATTTGCTGGCACTTCTGAAGGCAGATGTATCTTCTGCTGAAAAAAGTCTTTCCCATTCCCTCGGTGAAGGAAGACACGCTCCTTGGCTGGTGTGAATCCACACACTGCTGCTCCTGCTAGCATCAAAACGTCATTAAAAATCACAGCCTGAGAGGCATCCCTGCTGCAGCAGAAGTCTCTGGCAAGGGGCAGCCTTTGGCTGGAGGCTGTGGCTTGGGAAGGGTCTGTAGCATTGCTGAAGCAGACACAGGGGCCAGTGAGTCCCCCAGAGCAGGGCAAAAGGCATGAAGGCAAATCTGCAATTAGTGTTGGGCAATGAACATGATCCACAGGAGAGGAGGCTGGCTGGGATTGCTCCCACATCTCTCCACTCCCCTCTTTCATCACCACTCTTGGGGATCAGCCTGGAGTTAACCAAAGTGATGGAAATACTTCACCAACTTTGACAGACTTTGGATCCAGCTTTTCATGACATTTTATCTTCTCATACTATTCCAAAAGGTCCTACACAACAACCAWGAGGCTGAGATTTTTCAAGTCTACTCCCATCACTTTTAACAGAAASTTTTCTTCCACCTGCCGAGACAACCCCGAGCCACACACATTAATAATTAAATAACAGCTGAGCACCAGGGGAGGGGAAGTGACAAAGCTGCCAAAATCCTACCGAGGTATTTTGACAATCCACAGCCTGAAAAGATTTTAAATGAGGGTCTGGCCTCTTGTTACTCTCCCACTTTCTCCTGGGTATCTTTAAGCATCACACGGATTCTGCCTCATCCATCCCAGAGATGCATATTGATGTCATAACAATATTTCCCACGCCGGACTCCGCAACACCGAGCTGCAGACACAGTGATTAACAACTGCTTTCGCCCCTGTGCCTTTTGGGCTCCCATCAAAGTAGGATTTGTCCCAATTAATCAGAGCCAGCGTTCCTTGCTGCCGCGATGCCGAGCGCTCATCCCGGATGCTGTGTGCGGCTCTAACCTTTCGCTGGAGTCTGCCGGGAGCTGCTGCTCATTTACACCCAAAGCACTGCGGGTAAAAGGGCAACCAAACATCATTTACCTGCAAGTGAGGTTAAAAGTGGTTTACCAACTTGATGGTGTTTGGCTTGGGAAACAAGACACTAATTAACACCTACCCATYGATTAGTATTGACCGGGTTGTTGCCTTGTGCAAGTTTTAAGCAGGTAAATTTATTTTTCTTAAGTTTTACCTGTACCAAGAATATTTTGGCTGAACTTTGACCAACAATGAGCTTCCATCTGGCCTGAMATCTTAACACAGAGAAGACTTTCACCTCCACTGATGGCTGTAAGCAGTGCTGCTCTGGGAGGTATTCCTGCCCTCAGTGGGAGAGTGCCCCAGGACACCCTGATCCAGTACCACTGACATTAATGAGCCTTGACACTGCTTCCAAASTCAGGGCCAAATCCTCTGCCCACAAGGCTGGGACTTTATGACATGCTCCCCTTGCCTTGGGACCCATGACCAATCTCACTGCAGGCATGTTAGAAATACCCAGCAAAAAGGCACAGATCCTCTGTGTCTTTGAAATATGTCGTATTTATTTAGCAGGGGCATCCTGGTGCCATTGCAGTGATTGCAATGCACTGTGGGGTATTCACATGATCTCAGCACCCAAGAGCCCTGCTGATCCCACCGACAGAGGCTGGGCTATTTCACCCCAAGTAAGAGAGAAGACCTGCCCCAAGCTTTGTGATTGCCCCTGGACGCCTGTGACACAATTAAAACATCCTTACTGCCAGGGTGGTCCTCTTGGCACAGGAATATGGTCCCGATTCCTCCTCTGAAAGTGCTGGGTTTATCACTTCTCACCCATTTGTGGCACATTTAACTTGTTAATATGAGATACAAACAAAATTAAAGCCAGCTATTCACCCATCTGAGGCAGGAGGAAGCCTGGATTCCTGAAGTTAACAGATACTGAAAGAGGAGAAATTGGCTTTTCCCAGAAATTGGCTTTCCTGTGAATCTTTCCCCAAAAAAGCCAGCATGAGGCTCCAAACTCAYCCACAGGTGGGACCTCCCAGGTTCCAGGAGAGTCCATTTAAAGGAGGGRGGTGATCCTGGAGCCTTGGTGGGAGTACAAGCCCTGAGCCTGATCTTCCTCCACAAACTGTCTTTTTGAAGCCCATTGAAGCAGCTTCTGCAAAAAGCAGAGCAGGTGGGAGAACCCTTCAGGAAGCAAAGCCTTGAAGCTGTATCTGCCTTGGCAGGCCTTGAAATGCAGCCCTTGCTTTGTACTGGTT
>JACDOX010000036.1:5840753-5882408 GCA_014549065.1 Cardinalis cardinalis
TTTGTTTGCTTTTGTTTTTTTGGTGGCTCTTTTACTGGTGTTTATTAAAAAGCGACCACTTTTGAAACTTGAATGATCTTTTTCCAAATTGCCATATTTTCTCTCATCCTCCAAAACCTTGAGTTTTCTCTTGACTTGAGTTTTCCATAAATAAAGACCCTCAGCAACTTTGAAAACTACTTTGATTCAAAGTTTTAATAAAAACCTTTGAGGCATCTTACTGTCCTTGCCTAGAGGGGAGAATACTTGTTTTCTTGTTAGCAGGGTGGAAAATGCTGACARCAATGGCAGCTCGAGGAAAAATTAATTTTTTGGGCAATGTTGTGGGGTTTTTTTGTCCTAGCAATTCAAAAGATTTGTTACATAGGGGTTTATACCTTCAACTATAGAAATATTACAGCAAGTGTTTGCTTAAATTTAAGCTATTTAAATATTTCAATGCTGTCAAGAATCAATSTGATAATTTTCTGTTCTCACCTCCCTTTTCAAATGGGATGACTTTGCACTCTGGAGTCCTGCTGTTCACTTCAAGATTGACCTGACTGTTATAGGACAGGTGAAACAATCCCAACTCCAGTGTGATTTTAATCAAACCAAACATTCTGAAAACAACAAAAATATACCAATCACTTTTTTTCTGATGCAAAACTGGTACAACACACCCTGAGCAGAGAGATTGCTGGTTTAGCCACTGCTGATGGGCACCATTTTCCATGTTTGGTTTTGTTTGCTTCATTGATTGTTGGGTTGCTTTTAAGGATAGATCAAAATGATCTATCACATCTTACCCATCACAGAYCAATAACCCAACTTGTTCTTGCCTGTGTCCTGTGCTCCTACCTCCTCACCACTGAACTAGAACAAGCATTCAAGGACTCTGAAATCAGTCCTGGCCCATGAAATGTGCAGTAGACAGAGTTCTCACTCCGAGCCACATTGCAGAAGCACATTTTGTTCTCTGTGCTCCAGAGCCCCCAAGAAAGCATCCTGAAAACCATTCTTCAAAATGTTCTGCAGCTTAGCCTTAAATGCTGAACACAACTGAGGCAACCTCAGCCTTTAGGAGTTGCTTCATGGCTCAGGCTGTTTCAGCACTCCTGTTTTCTGCCAAGGGCTCAGGGTTTGCTCCTATTTTACAACTGTGCACCAGGGACAGCTGGTCTAGTGATCAGGTAAGAGATGAAGAGTATTCCTAATACATAAATGTAAATAGAACRATGAAAATTATTTAGATCTGTGGTTTAATGGGGAAAAGTTATTTCCTTGCTATTGAAGCCTGGTCTCTCCAAAACAAAAGGAAGGCTGAATTTGGTTCATCCCTTTACAGGCAGATCAGTGCACCAGGCTGCAGCCACTGCTTGACTGACACAGAGATTTTGGAAGCTCTGTGAGTGATGAGTCACGTCCCTGTAGGAATCTCCCTCAGCCCCTACGTGGGCATAGGACAGCCAGCCTCTCCTCTGGGTGGGTGTACAGTCATACTCAACACATGAATGAATTGTAGCTCTCCAAGGCTCATCACTCAGCCAAATCAGTGCCAGCTTTCAGCGGAGCACCCAGCTACACTCATCAAGGAGACCCATTCCCCTGCCAGGACTCATCTGTCTGCCCCCAGCTGCTTTGGCTGCGCAGATGCTGAAGACAAAGTTGCAATGAGTGTTTGCTAGAGGAAATAAAGAGGATTTTTGTACTCTGATATTGCAGAGTGAGCAGGCCAGGTCAGCTCACAATTCACCCGACCCATATAAAAAAACCACATGAAAAGTGATAGATCTGCTAACCCTTTTGTCCAGAGAGAGGCCAAGGTTTGGAATGAATGCTCTGGCAGGCAAATAGAGAAATCCTCTTTAATCACCAAGAGACYGAACACCTCTTTAATTATCTGTGCTGACCACCCCAGCAGCCTGGCCTTGTCTGGGTGCTCACCCAGGGCTGAGGGGGCAAATGTCCTGCTGAGCCCTTGGAGGTCACCTGCCAAGACTGAGCAGCTGCAGCCTCTCTCTGMCATAAAACTTGCTTTTCTGACACTTATTTTTTTATGAACTTCTACAAGCTGCCAAGAAAGAGATTTTCTTACAGGGAGAGTTGACTGAAGCAGCAGGAAGACATGAAAAATGCCCCCACTTTCTCATTCATTGGTAAATTAATGAGAAGCATTTGCAAAGGACACAGGCACTGCTGCCCACACTGCACACCGGGTTTCCCCCTCCCACGTAACCTCACAGGTAAACAGCATCACCAAGGTCTGGCTTTGTGACAAAAGGCACCCACCATGGCCAGAGCCAAGTCTTTAAGAACAACTCTCCAATTAAATTAAAAACATTTCTTGCAATAGTGTAATTCAGAGTCTAGGCTTAAGGGAGGATTTTTGAATGCCAAATAATCCATTAATTAAAAGTTAAAAAACTCACCCTTTGTTTATTACCTGCTATTCTGAGGTGAGAAACTTATACCCAACCTCTGCAGAATGCAGCTATATTGACTACAAACAGGATTACTCACAGGAGCTTTTCATTTGTAAGTTTTCTGTGGAGCTTGAAGGTCACACATTAAGGAGGGCTACAACCTCCTTCAAAAAACAGCAAGGGAGAATGCATTACCTCTGCTGCTGCTGCTTATTCAAGGAAACAATAAATGCCTTTCTTAAATGGCATAAATTGAGCTGTGCTGATGTTTCACAATGGCACAAATTGGTTATCTTATTTAAATGTCAGGCTGTTTGCTCCTGGATGGGATCTGAGCCACTCCACCATGACAGACAAGATTAACTCAACATCTGTGAAGAGGGAAGGGCGAGCTCAGAGAGCCCAGCACAGCTCATGGGGCTGGTTAAAGCACATCTGCAGGGACACATCACTCTATCCCACACACACAGTACTCTGCCACTTGTGACCCAATGATGTGAGTCTCCAGAAGTTGAGATTTGGTGTGACCAAGCCAGAAGGACCTYTGGCCTCTCCAATGATCCTTCTTGAGACACTGGACCTTGGAGAAGCCACTGTGTGCCTGCTGTGCCCGAGCAAATGAAGGCAAATGGGCAGCCACAAATTCCTGCCCACACCAGATCCCCCAAACCCTGCTTGTGAGATGTGAGACATCTGCCTCACAGAGGTGGCACAGATGTCACCTTTCTACCYTGTTTCTGCTGGCAACAGCTCCAGACCCCTCACAGGTGTGGTAGTGCTACAAAGAYGAGGTGAGGCTGTTTCCCATCTCCATTCCCAGCCCTGGGCAGCACCAGTGATGTGCAGCACATGCCTGAGGACTCCCTGTTCTCATCAGGGACACAGTGGAGCTTGTKGGGGAGCAAAATGAACTCACCTTGGTCTTGCCCCTGGTCTCTGCAGTAATTAGTTGTGGCCCAGMTGACCCCTGGGCCAAAAATCATACATCTGAAGAGTTCCTTTTATTTTGAATTCATTTTCAGATATTTTAATTGTCTCCTCCAGCACTTCAATGACATCTATCTTTTAAAAATGCCTTAATTAAAAGCCCAGCTTTCAGAAYGTTGAGGGATAGTAGTGGAAGTGTCACGGGGCAGATGCACATATTCTTACCCCACCACACACCAAGGGGGATGATGATCTTTYCTTTTTTAAGAAAAGGAGTTGATCTGTCTGGTCCACAAAATGTCTTCTTGAGACCAGAGGAGCCACCTGAGAGCAATTCCATGARTTCATTAGTCAGCACCAACACACACCAAGTCAGGAGCTTCTTTTCCAAAATAAGCACCCATGACATGTACTGCTCCCTGACCACAAATCCTCTCCTACTGGGGAGAGCCACCCTCCACAGGTTTTATAAGCCTGGACTGGTGCTAGTGCCATCTGCAATCCAGCTTTACCTACCTTCACAACCTGCTAGTGTTACAACTCCTGACCCTGTGGTGTGTGCAGCAGCCACCCAGCTCGTGTCTCCTGGCTTGCATCAACAAAGCATGCAGAGTAAACTTTTCTCAGGGCCAGCTGTAACTTATGCACTTCTGTGATTCTTTTTCCTCACTACTCCTGASATTTTGGTGTGTTAGCTTTGTTCTGTGCTATTGCAACTCCTCCTCTCAGCTGTGGGAAAGAAAGGCTGGGTGGGTGGAAAGCCTTCCTGAAAGATCACAGACAAAACAGAATGGCAAAGGGGGCAGCAGCACAGCCAGGCTCTCTCCTCAGATGTTGGGCTGCTTGTCTGGACAGTACCAAAGAAAAGTTCAAAAATGGTTTTGGGACAAGGACACACCACCCATGGTAGTGCCATATGTGCTTTGAAGATCTCAGATATGTGACCTGACATAGGCAGGAACCATCCTCCTGGACTCAGCCTCTAGGAAAACACCACACATTAGGAGAAAACTTRGTCCCAGCTGTCTAAGCTAAACCTTGTTAGTAACAGGAAGGCTGCAGAGCCTTCCTGGGAGCTCCCCAAACTCAGCATCTGTGTGGTCCCACAGAGCAGGCTGCGAGGCACGGGTCAGCCTTGCTTCTTAGCRTCTTCATCAGGTACCACATAATGACACAGATTCTGAATGCTAAATAAATCATGCCTTTCATAAGCATTTATTGCTCATTAGTTTGGACACCGAGCTAATGAATGACTCATTTGTCTTCTAAATTCCTAATGACCATTAATTAAAGAATTAACCYGGCTTGCTGAGAAATGGAAGAAACCAACCGACAATTATTTACAGATATATACAAAAATTCACAGCTTTTTTTAAGATTCCAGGATGCTTTGTCAGGGGATTGCAATCTCTCACCGAAGTGCTGCTCTTTAATTTTCAGTTGGAAAGCTTCAGAGCCTTTCTGCTGGCAATTGCTAAGTGGCTGAATGATTGCTCCCCATTGACAAAYGAGGGGCTGGCAGGTCGCAGGTGGTTATGTGCATTCATATAAAGCAGCACGAAGCCAGTCAGTGCTGCTTAGCTGTGTGTGTCACCTTTTCATAACAACAAAGAAAAATACCTCCAAAGGTTCCCAGCGTTTTGCTTATTAAGCAGTTGACTGATTGCTCCAGACTGGCAAGTGAGACAGTGAAGGGTACCAGGTGTTGCTGCTTTCTGGTGTGCTAGAGCTGCCCACCTTCTTTTTGGGCTTACAGATCAGTGAGGGGCACTGCCAGAAGATGAACATTTGGTGGCTTAAATATTTTTAAGTACCCATTATGCAACGTGTTCTTGTTGACCTCTCCTGTTACAGAGCAGCTCCTTCTATTCACTCTGAAAACAACAGAAAAAATACTTGACTGACCACTTGAGGCACAAAAGTTTCCATGGAGGCAGACAGGGGGCTTGGTGTAATTGGGTATCAGGTGAGGAAGCACTAGGAAGCATTTTTTTGTGTTTCCTTTGAACCTGCTGCTCACCAGTGAATACTTGAGCTCAACAACATGGTGAATAATCCCCTGGTCACTCCATCCATCACCTTCAAGATATCACAGCTTCTAGCTCATCTCCCTCAGAGTCATTTATTTCCCAAGAGGAAAAGTCCCAGTCTGTTTAGTGTTTGTCATTTGGAAACTCTTGCATGCCCTTGGTCATCCCTTACCCTTTCTCTGTGTCTCCCCTGATGGATGAACAACGCTGTTGGCTTCACTGGAATCAGCAGAAGCATGAAGTTGGGGTTGCAGTTAAAAGTTTGTTGGTTTCATGTGTGGGTTTTAATTTTTTCAAGCCACACTCACTCTCATCATTTCAATGACACTGGGCTGGATTACAAAAAGTGTCGGTTGAGTCACTACAGGCTACAAAAACTCAGCCTTTGCATGCACTCAGTTATCTGGATCATTTGCAGGATCTCAGTATTAGATGATGCAATAGCCAATATATGTCTTTGAACTTCACAATACTAATTTAATTTATACCCTATAATTTACATATTCAAATGTTGGCTGCTGATGGTGGAAATGAGACCTCATATTGCCAAAACAAAGCATTCCAAAATCTGGTTAGATGTCATCCTGCCTCCAGAAAACACGAACAGGGGGAATGTTCTTCTGGGAGAGAGATTTTTAATCTGTGGTTTCTGAACCTGTGCAGTCTGCTGATCTCACGTTTCCAGGCTTTTTGGATTAGCTGCTCTCTTTGCCAGTGTCTCAGCACCTCATGGTGACTCAACCTATGATGAGGGTTTTGCTGCAGAATCTTCTCTGCAGCCACTCCTCTTGTGTCTGCCTCTGCCTTGCCCAGGGTCTCCTTTGGCAGACATCAAGCTGTGGGCATTTTCTCGTGTCTGAGGTGGGACTGCCACCATATATWTTTTTTTAAACACCCCAAAAAATGCAAATTAAATCAAATTTGTAACCTCCCCTGTTCTAAGCCACATTTGGATGGGGCAATGCTAAAGATCTCAGTATGTTAGATGGACTGGAAAAAACATTTCCCAACTAGCACTGCCTAATTACAGCCTCATTAATGGGAAAATCAACTGCACTAAGCCATTGGCAAAACCCGGCTGCCACAAAGGAAAACCTGAGAAATGCCTTGGATTTTGTGACCTGTGGCACTTCCAGGCTGGAACACCTGCGGCAGGTCTCATGAAGGACCCCTCCAGACATCAGGAGTGTACTTACACAAATATGCCTGAGCCTGCATTTCTCATTTTCCACACGAGGTAATTTGCAGTAGGTGCTGCCACTCCCAGCTGTCCCCCACCCAGAGCTCACCCCCAAGGCTCAGCAAACACATCTGCCCTGCGTGGGCACACCTCTGGTCACCTTGGTACAGCTCCAGCAGCTTTGAACTGACAAGGTGGGACAAAACAATCACCATGAAGCTGGACAAAAAACCAAAAACCATGAGGTTTGGTGTTCTAGAATGACAAAATAGACTAGCTTGGGCTCTGAGTCTGCATCACCTGGGTGAGAGGTAAAAAATGCAGGTGGAAAYCACCAGCTGGAGTGAATACAACATAGATACATGATTAAAAGCAGGCTGGGCTCACCCAGGACCCAAACAACTCCATGCTTCAGTGGCCACTGCACCTTGAAGCCCTTTCCTTTTTTTTTTTTTTAATAAACTGGTGTGTAAGCAGAAGGAAAGTCCTAGTGCATGGACTAATTTTTAATTGTTTAATTGACTTAATTGATAGCCTTTTGTTGTTTTTTTCCCTCCTGGCCATCTCCCATCCTCCCAGGCACACACCAGTGCAACCCAAACTGCTGGCAGAAGCAGGACGAGRGCAAGCAGAAGCGTTGAAGGTGGGTGTTTGGCAGCAGAGCTGAGCCTGCTCCATGTTCATCACTGCTGGGAGGACAGCAAGGAGCCAGAAAGTTTCATCATGTCCGAAAGAAAAGAGGAGAGTAATGAAAGACTGCTCAGATGGTGCTGYGGGCTGCTGAGGGTAATAAATCAACCAGAAAGAGAGTCAAAACAAACAGGAGCAAAAACCTATTTTTGTGCTGAATTTTGAGCTTGCTTTGTTTAAGTTTGGAAGCATTTGGTGAGGGCAAGTCTTTGTTTTTATATAAAACATTTGCAGTAAAATTTCAGTTTCTCTCCAGGCTCTTTTGTTTAAATCAGAATGATTTTTTTTTTTTTAATCAAGAATGATCCTTCCACAAAAGATTTTGTAAATGGTACATCTACAGAAATAATATCTTAAATAGGATTACTTTTTGCCCAAATTGCTTTTTAAAATAAAAGCTCATGTTTATTTAAATGTGCAATTTGAAAAAACATTGACCAAAATCCTCTTAGCAGAAACCTTGGCCACAGTGTAATGAAGGGGATTTTTGTTCTTGATTACAATGAGGACCAAGATTAATCACAACATGATTTTGAGAAACAGCTGGATTTTTGGCTAGAGGGGAGGCAGTTTAAAAATAAAGTTGGCATAAGGATGAAAAAAAGGCTTAGACATTATGTTTAGCTAATTAGCTAATTATTCTATCCTAGCAGTCCACATAAAATGAAAATACTCTTAAAGGAGCATCAAACTCCTGCAATTTTCCAAAACATGTTTTGGGAGCTGTTTTGCCTTCTGATTCCTGCCCTGAATTCCTCTTCTTTCCTCAGCCCAGCCAGTGATGGATTAAATCCCCTCTGTTCACTCTGGGGGTGAGGTGCAGGTGTGGACCTGCCCTGCTGGAGCTTCCCAAGCCTGAGAGCAAACCTGGCAGCAGTCAGGAGGGACATCCTGGTGCTCAGCAGCTCCTCTCCTGCACTCACACACCCCAAATTGCGCAAAAAAAGGGATTATTTTACCCCCTTTCACCTGCTGGGAAACGTGCAGACCAACCCTTTGCTCTTGGGGCAGAGGAGGGGTATTTTTACACTTGCAATCAAAGCTGTAGCTTGATGTGTTAGTTTTAGCTCAGAAATGAGGAGCTTCCCATGCCAGACTCTCRGCAAGCACTGACTAAAAAGAGATTTCCAGCACAAGACCAGAGACAGCTACAGACAGGCAGGGTGAGAGCAAGGGCTGAAGCACTCAGTGATGGCAGGGTGTGGTTAGTGGCTGGACTTGGTGATTTAGAGGTCTTTTCCAATTTAATGATTCAATGATTCCATTACATTGRGCCACCACCAAGT
This sequence comes from Cardinalis cardinalis, assembly GCA_014549065.1. Lineage (NCBI taxonomy): Eukaryota > Metazoa > Chordata > Aves > Passeriformes > Cardinalidae > Cardinalis > Cardinalis cardinalis. The sequence continues at coordinate 5,849,272 of JACDOX010000036.1, forward strand.
GATTATTTTGGAGTGGGACCATCTGAAGAAGGAGGTACTGAAGAACATGAAGGAACAGGGAGATTTACAGGGGGCAAGAGATGGCCACCAACAACTGAAAAAGGAAACTCCATGGTGGCTCATCAAGCTGCATTTGTCGGGTGAGGAGGAAAGGTGGGTGCAGAGGAAGCRGGAGGAATAATGTAACACCAGAGGGTGATGGAGAGGTGGTTGCTTGTAGCTGCTGCACAGAAACTGCACGTAGGGCATAGGCACAGCCTGGATGCAAAGGGCTTGAGCTGGCAACCAGACATCCACTAGGAATGTCAAAAATGCAGGCACAGTAGTTTCTCCTCCCTGTACAGCTCAAGCCTCTGGTCTGTTCAGCAACCAGCACCCTTCTGGTCAGCCACACCAATGAATCAACACCCACTGATTTTGTGAGGCCACATCTAACTCACCATACACCTCACTAAAGAGCTCTAACAACTTCTTTAAAACCATCACTCACTGGAGTMCAAAACAAAACACCTCTTGTTCAGCACAGAAGGGATATGGACCTGCTGGAGTGAGTCCAGAGAAGACTCCAAAGATGCTCAGAGAGMKGGAGCATCTCTGCWACGGAGACAGGCTGAGAGAGTYGGGGTTGTTCAGGCTGCAGAAAGAAGGTTTAAGGGGGAACTTAGAGCAAYTTTCAGTACTTAAATAGGCTACAAGAAAACTGGCAAGGGGGCTCTTTATAAGGCCTTGTAGTGACAGGACAGGAGGCCATGGCTTTAAACTGAAAGTAGGCAGGTTTAGGTTAGATATCAGGGAGAAATTCTCYGTGATGGTGATGAGGCACTGGATCMTATTTCCCAGAGAAGCTGGGGWTGCCCCATCCCTGAAAATGCTCAAGACAAGGTTGGATGGGGCTTTGAACAACCTGGTCTAGTGGAAAATGTCCCTGCSCAGGGCAGGGGGTTGGAACTGGATGATCCTTAAKGTCCCTTCCAACCCAAACCATTCTGTGACTCCATGATTCCCAATGACATTTCAGTCCTCAATAAAATGTCTTCAAACCTATCTTTTCCTGTAACAARTCCTAGAAATACTCTCCAGAACAGTCACTCTTGCCCTGGCTTCTCCTTGGACTTGTGTTTTCAGCATCCCTGTTTAAAATCCTGTCTCAGAGGTTTGACTTGCATGTGGTAAGCCATGCCCAGGAGCATGGCTTACTTCACTAATTGCTGTATGACCAAACTTCACTAATTGCTGTATGACCAATGGTCCTGGTAGTAGATCACAGTTTCAACATCCTTGGCTCAGGTGCAAACACAATTTCATAAGAGTCTTTTGATTTTAACAGCACATTGCTGCAGTGGGGAGGAGATGGGTAATTCATCAGCTGCAGAATCTCCAAGCTGTAAGACATTGCTCCCCTCATGCTCAGTGTGAAGAACAACGTCAGCATTCAAGCCTTGTCTTGAGAGACTCCTCACCCCAGCTGTCAGTGTGTGACCCCAACTACTTGTTTTTGACCTACTGAGTCTTTGCAAAAAATTATCCCTGATGGATACCCCAAACTTCCCAAACCTTCACACACTGCTGTCAGATGTAAGCAGATTTGATTGTTATTGCATGAAACAAGATACTAATAGCTAATAGGCAATTTATTTGGTGCTGTCAACTTCAYGATTATCCACCTCAGAGACAGAGCCTAAGAAAACGTGAATAAAATGTATGGCCAGATCCTCATYTCTGCAAATCTGCCTCATTAGCTCTATTTGTGCACGGGAGATTTTCACAGTCTGACACTTAACTCATGTGAAGGACCAATGCCAGCCACTGGGAAAGAAGCACTTCATCCAAAACAGAAGGTTTGCCACAAAACACTTGGTGTACCAGGTAGGATTTAAGTGGAGAGGCAAAAGGGTTYAGAAATTGTAAACTGAGCTTAATTTCCCATTCATGTTGAAGACCAACTCTCCCATGGGTAGCACTGAGTGTAAGAGCAAGTGAGTGCTTGAGTGGCTCTTGACACGTGTCATGTTGGGGTTTTTTATAAAACTCTGGGAAGGGAAAAGCTGAGCACTCAGACACATGACCCGTGCTTGCTCAGGTCTTCCCAAACTGATGCTGGCCTATGGGCCACAATTTTCTGTCAAGGACCCCAACATGTTTTGGGGTCCCTTGAATACCAACACAGTCAATGTTCCTCAGAGCTGGAGGTCTGGTGGTTCTCAYACAAAGTCATCCAGTGACAAAACCAGYCAAAAATTAGCAGCCACTCCTCACAATAACAACTTATGTTATGGGTCCAGGAGTCATAAAAGACATAACACTGCTGAAATCCTGCCCATCTCCTTTCCTTCCTCTATAGAGTGGAACGTTCTTGCACAGGCAGTCATTCTCAAAGCATGCTGCATCTTGATGGATGCAGGAAGGAGCATTCCCTGTGCTCCACTGCAGCCTGGGCCAGGACAAGGGCTGCTTTGTCTCTATGCACCTACAACTAGTGTAGAAAGGCAACCTTGTGGACTAGCACGGACTTCACCCCATTTTTCTACATTCATCAGCATTAGTTCATTACTTCATGCCCCAAAATTTTCTGCTTGTAACTCTCTTTGAAGAGGTCTAAGTAACTTTCATGGTGCTCCATCAGAGCACCAGGTTTCAGGGCAATTCTTTTTTCCAAGCTTCCCTCGTTTGCATTCCTGGTGACAAGGGCTGGCGCAGTGCATAAAGACAATTTCATACCTGTTTATTATGGGGAAGGACACATGCATCTGTAACTGATTTGACAGGAGACAACATGACAGCTGTTTTACAGGATTCTCCATTGAAATAGCAAATGAGAGGCTTGCTGGCATATATGGGACATATTTATATCCTAAACAAAAGGGCAATAACATACATAGTGACAAGCCTTGTTTGTACACAGCTTTCAGCAAGTTTGTGCCAAGTGCTGGCTCCCGGCCAAGCTCGCGGCTGGTACAATCTGGCACAGCCCCTCCGACTCCAAGGCAGCTGCATCAATTTACACCAAGGAAGAAATGAGGTATAATTTTCTCAGTTGCACACCAGAATCATAAGAGATGAGGGGAAAAAACTATGATCTGCAGGAAGGCTGGAGGCGAGCAACTCCTCAGCCTGCCACGTGCTGGAGGGGGATAGGTCTGCGTTTGTTCGCAAGGCTGGGCAGTTCGATTTGTGTGGGAGGTTGCAATAAAGATAGAAACAGTTTAGAAGCCACCCATAGCTGCCATTTGCCAGCGTGGCAAATAGCACTTAGTACAGCAGCCCATTGTTTCCAGCCTGTTTAAATGGCAGGGTACAGTGGGGAAAGCTGCACTTCCATCGATGATTCCACACAGGGAAATGGAGACRGGGCTCTCCTCTACCCCAGGGTCTCCAATCATTCTGCAAACAGCAATTTTCTCACGCAGGGAAAAGAGATGAAGATCACCTCCAGCCCCCACTTAGTCCCTGACCATCTGTGTAGTTCCAGAGGATGCTTCAGGGAAGAGGCTGATGGCAGTAGCCTGTGGAGGCTGAAGCAGGACATTAGTGATCACACCACTGAGCTGAATTTTGGCTGAAACTAGCACGTGAACAACCTTTGCCATACCACCARTGGGGTTTGTTTTAACAGCAGCACACTGTCAGAAGCACAGTAAGTATTAGTGCCATTTCCAGACCCCAGTTCAACATGCTTTCTAGAGGTCTCCACCTTAATCTTCTTTTAAATTGATTTTCATAACTCAATTACCAAATCAAAAAATAACGTGGATGCTTATCCTGCTCTTTAGGGAAGGCTTTGCTTCTCCATGGGCGACTCCATAGCTCCTTGCTGCACCAGGCTGTTGTCTTGGCTTAAACATTTCACATTGTTCAGCAAAAATAGAAAGTATCTGTTATTGTTTTTAGCAATTAATTCCAACCATAATAAATAATGCCATGCCTGTACATCTACTTACAGTATATAACTATACTTTGTCACACCCAGCCCTGCCCAGAACTGCTATTAAGTGTAAGGGATTTGCTGTATTTCCAACCCAAACCCTGCTATCAGATCCCCWCATGTAGCCAGAAAGCTGCCCAGCAGATGAACACTGTCAGAAGGTTAGAAATCACAGTGGCCCAAACATGTAACTTTGCTTTCACTCTGCCCAAAAAACCCAAAAAGCATAACACAGGAAAACACATAGGACATAAATCTCAGCAACAAGTTCCCACAGATCTACATTCATGTTTACATCACAAGTTTTATGATGATTATCTCRATGTTGGCCTGTTATGTCAAAGATAGGTATGTTAAAAGAAAAGTTTGGAATGGTTTGTTTTAAYTTCTGTTAAAGCAGGAACCAATATATAATTAATTTTAATTTTAGCCTTCTAATGCTAAAATCAAATTTCTTTTCAGAAAACTGAGATGGCTCTGCTTGCAGCTATTAAAGGCAACAATATGGGTATTGTATGCTAAAAAACTCAGGAACAACGGCAAAACAAGGACTCAGTATAAACAAATGGATGAGGCAACAAAAACAGAATGAGACATTTTCAAACATTTAATGATTACATGTCAAAGCACAATTTAAATACCACAGCACCTTATGTGTTCATGAAGAGGAAAACAAAATGACTGAGAACTCCTGGCTAAAATAGTCTTGTTCCTGGCACTGATTGATATTCCTCAATGGAAGACTTGATTGATTATGATTTTTGCAAGAGAATCATTACACGCCAAGTGCACAAATAGAGAAGTACAGCATGTTGACACCTCTGTGCAAAATAAAGCCATTCTAGAAATTTTGATTCATTATATCTCTATTAGGAATCAATCCACCTGACCTAAATTTTGCATCATAAATCAGATTAAGAAACCCATCTGGATCTCAGCAAAGGCTGTACGCCCTTGGTTTAAAATCACTCCACTATATCCAGCACACCATTATTATTCTAAATGCAATAATCTATACTGTATAATTTAGGTCAACTTGATTTCAGACTAGGCAAGAGCATTTCTACACAGTCACCTGCAAACAAATTTAATCATTTTAGGGACGTTATTTGTCTTTTTGTACATGGGCTATTTGCTGGGTTTTTTAGTTGCTTATTCACTCACTGCTCAAGGTGTGGGGGGAAAAAAACAGTACAACATTGATAAAATACTGCAGGAAGATCATAAAGCAACTTTGGAGAACCTTAAAGTAGAGCTGTATCTTTTTCTTACRCGGGTAATTACAGTAAATTGGATTTACACAGCTAAGTAGAGAGTCATTGATTTTTCCTGGCTGGACACAGTGCTGAAGAGAAGCCAGGTGGGTTTGTGATGCTGCCTAAAAGACTTTGACAGCTGAAAATCTTCCCCCCAGAAATATGTAAGAGTGTATAGGTCTGGCTGAAAGTCAAAGGGAGTTGCATCCAAGTCTGAGATGCTTTTTAAACTATCCCCATTGGTATCAACCTGGAATTTGGAGTGAGTTTTAAAAAGGAGAGATGCTAGCATTTTCTGCATAAAATTAGACAAGTTCATTAACCGTGAGGAATTTTTGTTTAACTTTGAGGAGCTCTCTCTTCTTTGAGCTGCACAAGCAAACCCAGGGGTACAGCACCAGCCTTTGACGATGAAAGGCTACGAGCAGAAACAAAATGGGCTTCTGAAAGCTTCAAGCCCATGACAGCTGTGAAAGAGCAATAATTCAGGAAATGTCTTGGGTAAAATCAACTCGAATGACTTGATGCTTTGTTTTATCATTACGAACATAAAGGAGTTTCTTTTAGTTATCAACCAAAAATCTCAGGGGGTTCCCCAAAGATTTGCTAATAACATGCCTTGAATAGAAATGACTGCAAGTGACAGTAAAATAGCAATTGAAAAGGGACATTTTGCCCACAAGTGTCAGTGCTGTCACTAAAACGTGAGACTCCCTAGCTACACCTACACCCTGTTTCCACAGACTTCCTCTATATCCAACAGGGCAAGTCTTTCTCCAGGCTTCAGTCTGCTCCTCCATAAAACAAGGATGTCACCACTGCCTGTCTACATTCCTATGGAAAGTTCCTGAGAAACCTTCAAATTGGGCCATCTATTGCTACAGCCCCATGGTTTTTGATGGTCATTTACACCYGTGTGTGTGGGAGGTGGGGAATAAAATGTGCTGTTAGTGTTGGATGCTTGGYAAACACTTTGCCAAGGGGGAGGCACCACTGGATGGGAGCTCTTCCCTTCCCGCCTGGGGAAGCTGGTCCCCACCCAAACACCACGCTGCCATCAGGCACAGTTACAATGACAAGTGCTTTTCTATAACATTCAACACTGAGTTTGTATGGGACCATTTCCAAATGAGATGCCTCTTTTCCCGGTGAAGGAAGTGTTTACACATCATGTGACTATTTTGTTATGACCTGCAGGGGTTTATGTGCCCTTAAAGAGGTTTCCCATCCTGGCCATGACTGAGATGGCCCCAGACTCTGTTCCCAGGGCAATCCCCTACCCCATGGATGGATAATACCCTGATCCTACCCTTGCCCCAGCAGAACCCCTTTAACCTTGAGACAGCTCAGCATGAGCCCAGGAGAGCACAATGAAGTACTGGGGAAGATGCCAAACAAGGTGATTGTCAGCTGTGCTAGCTGGTTGTATTTATTCCTGCAGYGGAAATAGACTTTAAAGGGAACATAAATGTTCTTGGCTCCTTTCTCGATCATTCTTTTACTTGGCACAGTGGTGTGAAGGGACTAAATAAACACTAAAAATCTTACTTAGTCTGAATTCTGCTAAATAAGACCCTACCAACTTCTTTTTATCTTTTTAACACAAGGCAATGAATTCTCTTAAGACTTTTCTGACTTTTTCTAAGTCCTCACACTTTCTTAGCAAAGAACTAAGTTGTGCCTTTCTTCCAGAACATTTGGACAAATGACAAGACTAGATAACAGGTCGTCCATATCCCTTAAGTATAAATGCATTCACTGACTGCCTATGAGGAAGCTGATGAAAGCTTTAAAAATCTATAAGCAGTAAGAATAACATTTCTGCCATGGGGAGACCTGTGACAATYACTCCTGCATTTTATTAGCATTTTTGATCTAAATGGTTAATGCTGGAGAAGAAAATCTTTAGGGGACCTCRAAACACTTTGGCTGAATGGCATTTCCCCTGAACTCAGTTGCACTGTTGCTGCCTCCCTGAGCACTGGGTTTAATTTTTTAACCCACTCCTAAGCTCCTCCACGTATCCAAGGTTCCATGAGGGGTGGTCTGAGGATGCTCTGGGAGCACCGTGCTGGCATTGCCTAATTCCCCTGTCAAACACTGCAAAGTCCCATTGTGCCATGTCCCCACCACTGGAAATACCAATGTTATTTTCACAGAAAATAAAGACTTCCTGATAGACACGACTTAAATAATACAATCTTGGCTTTTTTAAAGGGAAAGAAACAAACCATTCAAATGTAGAATGATTTCTTTCTCAGAATGTTTCAAAGTCATGTCACTCTATCTATTACCCAAGACAAATTACTTTGACAGCACTATCTACTCTTGACATTTGAGTTGTCTCTCTAGCCTATTATATTTTAACACAGGCATAAAATATTGTTCAGACAGTATGGTTAGTCTAAAAGAGTAAATCTAACTGCTTTGAAATGGCCTATTAGGAGATGAACTCTCAGTTTAGCTGCAGGCAGAGAATTAATCCAGTGCTTTTCTTAGTTCTTCAATGGCAACCTTTTCTTCCCCGCTAACTAAACGCTCTTTATTTGGAGGGATGTAAAAAGAGAGTGATCTTTAGAAGGAGAGGGGGCAAATTAAACAGAAATCAGAGGGGAAAGTGTCATTAAGAAATTCTGACACATGACATCGTTAGAGGACATATCTGGGCTCTCCTGTTGTGGCAGAAATGGAGATGGGCTTGAATTTTTACATCAATCTTGAGAACAATTACGTACACAACTTACTCAGCCTCCTGCATGCCTTAAAAYACAACACCTGCCTCTGCTGCTTGGKCTGGCATATTGCAAATACCCAGTTACAAAAAAAGAACACCCTGGGGGACGCCTTCCCAGGGCGCAGCTGCTCCCSAGTCATGAGGACAGGAGCACTGTGSGGTCCCRGCMCTGCTCACTGGCATGGGCTCCAGCTGTTCATCAGGGGACAGTGCTCTGCTCAGCTCACAAAGGGCTTCTGCCTCTCTTAGGGCTTCACCTTCGGCCACGGGAGTGGTATGAGCTGGTGCTTGGCCACATCATCCTCTCATGTGTGTGGAGATATGTGGTTTGTAATAAACAGATGGTTGCAGCTGCTTCAGAGGAATTAATTTCAATTCTTTCCCCGAGCTGCTCCTCTCCTTAGAACCTGCCTTTCCAGTGCTTGCCTTTACATCGCGATTTTAATATTTATYCACTTAATGCCTGCTATTCAGCAGCTCCTTCTGTTGCCACTCGGCAGCTTCTGCGGGCTCTGGAATTAGAGCCACACACRTACTTACAAAGCCCAATTAAACACAAGTATCCTACTGCCCTCCAAGTGTGTGATGAGGATTTTGCACAGGTCTTGGACCGCCCCAGAGACATCCCAGCTATGGACATCTTCCACCCGGTGTGCGCTGCTGGAACCCCAGGAGATGGGCACTGAAGGAGGGGAGCACTGCCAGGGACGGGACCAAAAGCCACCCCAAGGTGCAGATACGGGCGAGGAGCACCCCATGATGCTGAAAAGGCAGCGGAGGTGCCAGCCTCGGCCAGCAGCACCTCTTGTCCCCGTGTCGCTGTCCCCAGGGCGGGGGGTGCGCAGGGAGCCCCGGCCGGGCCGCGGCGGCTCCGCGGGCGCTGTGAGCGGYGGCGGGCCGGGCTCCGAGGAGCCTCCGACGGGCTCGGCGGGCCGGGCTCCGAGGAGCCTCCGCAGCCGAAGGCAGCATTGCCACCCTGTGGAGAGAGGAGGGCAGCGGACAGCTCGGCTGGGCGCGGCTCCCGGCACTGCCCGGCTCCCTCAGCACCCTGGGCTGGAGCTCCCCCAGGGCAGGCCCCTCCCCTGCAGAGAGCCCGCTCCGGAAACGTGAGGCAGCCCCTCKGCCAGCAGCGCCAGCAGCCTCTGCCTGCCCTGGCTCGCGTGTCCCCGGAGGATGCCCGAAGGGATACTCACTGAGGCCCCGAGGTTTCCCGGGCTCCCGAGGAAGGGCACGGGTGGAAGCAGGAGTGTGACAGCTCCCGGGAGAGGTGCAAGGCAGCTCTGCCCTTTGCAGCTGTCCTGGCCGGGTCTGTCAGATAACTCCAGGGTTTGCCGGGCCCCATGAGACATCCAGCCAGAGCACTGCATCCAGGTCTGGGTCCTGAGCCCAGGAAAGACACGGATCTGTTGGACTGAAGCCAGGGGAGGCTGTGGGGATGCCCAGTGGGCTGCACCGCCTGTGCTGCGGAGACTGGCTGAGAGACCTGGCGTGTTCAGCCTTAGAACGACTTCCAGTGCCTAAAAGGGGCTGTTGTAAAAAGGGAGAGCAGCTTTTACACAAGCAGACAGTGTGAGGTCAAGGGGAGAAAGTTTTAGATTAAATACGAGGAAGACATTTCCAGTGTGAGGGTGCTGAGGCACMGGAACAGGTTTCCCAGAGGAGGTTTGGAGGCCCCATGCCTGGAAGTGTTCAAGGCCAAGTTGGAGGGGCCCTGAGCCATATGATCTAGTGGTGGTATCCCTGCCTGTGAAAGGGGGATTGGAATGAGATGATCTTCAAAGTCCCTTCCCCCCCAAACCAGAAAAAAACCCAAACTGCAGATCATAAACTGCCTGAGGAGCAGCCATCGACCGGCTGCACTGGGGCTTGCCGAAGCAGCGCCCAGAGATTCTGCACATCTCCTGTGACAAACGCCAGTGCCATTTGCCATGTGGTAAATCTGCCTCCATTCCCCTCACTCCTGGATGATGGTGAGGTTTCAACTCTTCTGTGCTTCCCACGTCGTGAGGTCACTTTTTGCCAAAGCACATTTATTGTTGTGACAGCCTTGCTTTGTGTAATTATCTGTTTATCAGCCGCCAGCCTTCTCTTACTAAGGAGCTTGACGCCTACTTTTTTATTCATCACGCCTGATTAGGCCTGAAGATAGATATCAGGTTAAACGAGCTTCCTGGGCCAATCAATCAGCTCCGGAGACGGCACCTCTTGTTGCTCAATGAAACTCCCCTGCTGCCCTACCTGTGTGGGGTGATTGCCTTTCCCTTCCCCCGGGACTGCAGCAAAAGGATCCAGGAGGCTTTTGTTTGGCTTTTGTTAATTGAAAGGTGAAAACTCTTTTAATTAATGATCCAACTACAGGGCCTCATTGTGTCATTATTCCTTATTGATGAAAAAGGAATAACAGCCATCGGATAAATTAGGGCAGGCACGTTAGGACCTTCACAGTGTGCCTAAATYGCATGTGTTGGCTCTGAAGGATTGAGCATAAAGGGGCTCATTAGGAGTGACTTGATGACCAAAGGGATACCCAGGATTACTGTCCCCTGCTATTAGATGTGTCTGTGGTAAACCAGGAGCTCTTTGTGCCCTTCCTCACGTCCTTTCAGGAGCTGACCCAGCTCTTTTGCTGGTAGGGACCCTCCTCATTCTTCATATATAGTTATATGATGTTATATCCATCTTTTTTCCAGCTTTGTCCTCTAACTCAGTTCCTTGTGCACCCCCGTGTCTTTGTCAGAGAGAGCACCCAAAGACAAGAACTCCTGTCCCTGCTCACTGAGCACTCCCAGCCTCCTCTRCAGGATAAGCTCTCCCCTCTGCTCTCTTTCTATCAGTCTTCCTCTGAATTCCAGGGTAAATTCATCTTTCTTGAGGATGTGTGACCCACATATGCAGTATTCCAGGCAAGGACTTGTACAGACCTTGTGTGCTGTTAGTTACATCTCATTTTACTGTATCTGGGGAAAGTCTGTGCCATCCTTAGGTTACCCTGCTGCCTTTTGATAACTGGACCAAAGAGGGTGGCTGTCCTCACTAGCTCCCARTCCCCAGTGTGTGCCACAAGATCCCAGCATGGTCTCCAGTGTCCAAACGTAGGATTTTGCACTTCTCACAACATTTCGTTCAATTTCTGCTGCTTCTTGGGGGGGAAAAAAAACAAACCAAAAAAAAACCCAAACCAAAAACCCCCAAACAAAACAAAACAAAACAAAAAACCCACTGTGATTCTGCTCTCCACTGACCAGATCTCCTGAAAGTGTCGCAATGGCTAATGAAATAAATAAAATGTTTTCTTTTTGGGCCATTAAAGAAATGTCCTTATGTCCTTAAAGAAAATCTGTCCCAAGACCTACCTTCGAGAAAAATGTTTATTAAGTTCCTTGCTTGCTGCTGTCTGCCTGTAAATTAATTCCCTATCAACTTTATTTGCTCATCTGTTGAGAAACATCTTTTCTAGTTTCACCAATGACTTCTTGCAAAGTACTTTCTCAAGACTACATTTTCAGGGAGGAGATTTACTGCCCTTGTGTTGAGGGTATTTGTTAGCTTGGCCAAGGAGACACATCAGATTCATCTGGCACGAACTTCCTGGCAACACCTTGCAGGATTTGCCTTGCCAGCCTTTCTTTTAAACTGTTTGGGACTCTGAACCTTTGTCTACAGAAATCAAAGCTGCCTTTCCCTACAGTTTGAATAGTCCATGAATCAAATCTTCCTTCTGACAGCAGCCTCTGAAGTGTCAAACAACTCACCATGTTCAAGTCTTTCCCAGATTCCTTCTCTGTGTGTTCCCACCTCCAACCCCAGCTTTTTTTCCCCCCCAAAATACGGGGCAGACACTCCACTTAACCAGTCAGAGGTTACAAAGAAGAGAATGTGAAACAACACTTGAATTTGAAAAAAAAAATTGTATTTGAATTGAAACTTTCTTCAGTTGCATGAAATCCACCTTTTTGCACAAAGCTGAATAATTTAAAGACTTATGGAGACATTTCCTCTGAAGCACCGATCCACTTGTCCCTGCTCAGTGCACAGAATAAACTGGGCAAACRCTTCTGCTCTGGCTGAGGTGGTACAGCTGAGGCTACAGCCAAGTCAGCCCCAAACTTGGCTGAGATGAAGATGACATCTACAGCCTGCTTCCAGCACTCTGAGCAAGACAGACAGGAGCTATCACTGGAGCACAAGCAGTAATCCCAAAGGTGTCTTGAGGGCACGCGAGCTGTGCACGCACGCACACGGCTATTTAAGGGCTCTGCAGGATGTCTCACCCTCTGAACCACGCTGAACCAGGCACGGGCATTCTGCAAGCCAAGCAATTGCAGGGSAGGGAGATCCAGGGAAGACTGGCATTTTTATATAGGCAATAAATCCTACTTCATGAAGAAACATGTTGAGGTAAAATTGCCAGTGGCTGTTTTAATAAGTATTTATGATACATAAAGGGATTTGATTCATAAACGCAGTAATTATGTCTTTACTACAAAGCGGTACAAATATAAAGCCTCCTACCTACTACACTGAAACTGTAATTGCATCTCATTAAAGAATATCAGCAAATCAAAATTAAAAACTTGAGCGGGGGGAGAAGCTACCCAAAGTCTWGGTGGTTAGACATTATGGGCTTTGTGTTGTGCCATTCAATCAGCCTAAATACCTCGTAAAATGGGGTGAAGCCCTGAAGAACTGGGTGGTGTTTGGGCAGCCCAGAAGATGGCTTTGCTCACACAGGCAGCAAGTTTCCAAGGAGACCTGTCCACATAAAAGGCACAACAGAAATCTTGGGTTTAACCTCAGACAAGTGGGAATTCCACCAGAACCTTCCATGTTGTGGTGCATGCAATGCAATTGCACCATGCCAGTCATGGCAGAGCCACAAAGGAAGATTAAACCCTTCCTAGTCTAAAGACAGCTGAGGGATAAGTTGAAATAAGCACTTCAAATATTATTTAAGTGCACACCTCTGAAGACAGAGTCTTTTGTGTTGTGGCAACAGAGAGGTGTAACATCACAGTATTCCTCTACTGCAGGCACCAAGTGAGCAGAGGGTAAACTAATGTCATATAGAAAAATAACAACCCTGAGGTTCAGGCACTGGTCACAGAGGTGCCAGAGCCTAGTGATGGTTTTATCCTCCAGGCTAACCTCATTGCACCTGGCCTTTGGCAGGACTCCTATTGCTCCTTACTAGGTCTTCTCTCGGCATCTCTGGAGTTTTGAGCATCTCTTTTACCCTCTGCTCTGTTCATTGCTGTGGTTTAGGGGTGAGGGGTTCACCCTCCTCCCATCTGTGTCTCATCCCTGGGCAGTTTGGGTCCCTGAAGGCACCAGGCTCTCCTCCCTGTATTTAAGACAAGTTCCTTGTGGTCCAGTACAGCTTTTATTGCCCCAAGTCCCTTCAGGCCCAGCAGCTGCCCACCTCATAGCCAGCCCTGCTGTGAGAGCACCTCCAGAGCGCGGCTGGAGCAGTGTYGCAGTTATCAATGCAACTTTCCTACCAAATGTTCTTTGGTCTAATCGCTTTCTTAAACTACACAAACACAATCTCTGCACCACGATCAATTATTTAACAGAAAATGATGCATTGAGTTAGAAACTAAATACCATTTAATATGCTTCAGGAATTCTAATTGAGAGATTTCACTGTACTGCTAATGAAAACTTTAACTTTGCGGTGTTTTCAAATCTTCCTTGAATATAGATAAGCCAATATCTATATACATTCTTTTAATGTCTGGAATTATTTTGCCATTTTAATGTAATCAGTCTTTCTATTTTGAAGAGGATGCCCTTGTAGGTTATTTGTTTTCCTTCTGTTTTGCAAATTGTTCCCTTTTCAGGATTGTTTGTTTAGTGTCAAGAGGTTATTAAACAAACCAAGCACAGTCCTTAAACTAATCAGCTAAAAGTGACAATAGAGATCAGGAATAATTCAATATTAAAGAGGTTACTTTTAAAATTGATCTGAAAATGTAACGCATTGTGGGGGAAGGGGAAGCACATGCACATCTCTTATTAAAGTTGAAAAGATGAGCTGGAGGAACCAGATGCTTTAAAAGCATGAGCCAGGAGCCCCCACTGATGGGAAGAGTTGAGCTCCAACACACCACAGCCAATTTCCACGTTCATACGTGTTCTCCCCACCAGAGTGAAAATCAAGCAAAAATTCCACATGCCTCGCAAGCAGCTAAGGGCTGCCTTTCCACCAGCCTTTGCTAACAGTCTTTTTCAGTCTTTGGGATCTTTCTCTAAGTGCTTCACATGCTGCCACCACTTAGGGTGGACCCTGACTCTTGACCTCAACACTGCAGCTGGTCTTTCTGTGAGGTAAAGGCTGAAGGGTCTGTAAGTCTGGGCATCTCCGACAGACTGCTCATTAGCTAATTAACACAAATCACTGTGGATCTCTGCTCACCACAACTTTTGGCACTTTCCTCAGGGCCTGCTCTGAAGTTTGTTCAGCACATTGCCTTGGGCATGGTGATGTTCCCCCTGGTTTACACACTTTCTCTTCTCTCCTTCCACTGCCCCTATAGCTGGTCAAAACACAGAAAGGGAATGAGTATAAAACCATCCACTAAAGGACTTTCTGAAGGAGTTTTAGTCTGAGTCATTTTAGGTGGGTGCTAATTCTTATGTAGTAAGGACCATAACTCTGCCAAGGACTCAGCAAACTCCTGGCACTGTAAGTAGTATTTTCCATCCCAAGGGCTTTACATCCTTCCCACAGACTTCTGCCTGTGGAATGCAGTGCAGGAATGAGATCTGAGATGGCCAAGTGTCCTCTTGCAGATGCAGTTCCTCTAGGACCAGCAGCAGGTCACTGTGGCTGCCTGCAAAGAACCTGGTGATGCAGCTCAGCAAACCACAGGCACTGCTGGGTTTGTCAGCAGTTACAGCCAGAGCCAGGCTGTTGCTGAGCACTGTCAGCCCACCTGGCTGGTGGGTCATCCTGGATCTTTCCTGATGGGACAGCCCTGTGCTCTCCTTTGGTGCCTCATCACAAGGTCATGCACAGTTCCAAAGGAGTGCTCCTTGTCCCAGCTGCATCCACACGTGCAGAGCATGGCCTCTCCTCACGCATGAGGACACAGCAGGCAGTTTGTGAAGTACAGAGGAGCTACCTGCCCAACACTGCCCACCCCATGAGCCCTCGTGCCCACCAGCCCCTTATGAACAACCCTCCTGTTGCCCCATGTTTAGTTTAATCAGTCCAGTGCTCCCGATCCAAGCAGAGCAGAAAGCTCTGGTGTCCCTGGTTTCAAACACAACTGACATGTTGAATCAACATAAAATCACCCTTTCATCATAATTTTGGGCAAAAGATCCTCCAGCCAGGCTATTTATACCAAAGACGTGCAGCACAGAACATGGCATGAGTCCTCTGGTGCTCCTCGCTCCCGGTGCTAATTGTTCGGGAAGTGTCATCAGGATCATCGCTCTGCTCATGTTGTGACTGACTTGGGGAAAATTAATTTAAAGGGAGCAGCTGGTAACAGTCCTGATCTTTCAGAGGCAGCAGCACCATGCCTCATAGTGTGTTTCTGTCTTGTGTAAGGATGCARCAAGGAGTGTCAGAGTCCCCATGCATGGGAGTGACCTTTTGCATCTTTAAAAAAGAGTAAATATCTAAATTCTCACCTCTGCAGTGCAGGAGATGTCTAAAAATCCCTCACTGCACTCTTCATGTGCCCATCAGCAAGGGGCACAGCAAAGAGCCTCCAGCAAAGCTGCTGCTGTGGAAACTGCTGGCTGGGCACTTTCACGATGCTGAAAGTGGGCTTTGGGGGGTTTTGAATATTTTTCTTCTTCTTGATGTCACTTGAAATCATATTTAAGCTGAASTGAAAAAAATAAGCCATTCACAGGAGTAGATTTTGTAAATTTACTGGTCTCATTGAACTTAAAACTTCCCTGTTTATTTAAAGCAGCTGAGGGGAAGGAAGGAAGAGTGGAAGGGCAAAATCAGACAACAAAGCTTCTGTTGTAAGCCTGGGTAGTGAGAGCTATCASAGACAGGGACTCTTAAAAGCAGAAATGATATAACCACTGAGGGAACCAAAAACCAAGTGCCACTTTCCCTTTTTAAGATATTTGGAATACAGCTGTCTTCAAAACAGGGAAATAATACATGCATTAAGAAAAACTTAGGTGAGGAATAGGACACTGAAAAGAGGACAAACACCACAATCTAAGTCACTTTCTTTGTTACAAACCTGGGATAAACAAAGCTGTTTAATAAATATTGATATTGTTTGTACATCCTGCCCTTGGAAATGAATAGCAAAGTGATGCTCTGGTCCCTTTCCCTCTCTGAAGAGATACTAAGCTCAACACTGCATCTGTATGCACCCCAAACTGATTTTTTAGAGAAAGCTGGAAAAGAAGACCACAGCAACATTAAAATATCCATAACAGCTTTTGGAAGTGTTTAGCTGACACTACCCTTTACTCATCTGTCTGTTTAATGCTTAGGAAAATCAAGTTTTCCCAGCATGGCATAATCATGACAATGCTGGGACCAAGGAGTTACTGCAAGGTGGCTCTGAGGGTTCCCTTGGATAATCCCCTTGGGCAGGACAGGGCTATTCCCAGTCAGGGTGCACTGCTGTATCTCTAAAGGCTCCTTGGTAGACCCAAAGCTGGTTCACTTTCTATCCCAAACTCGTCTTTGCCTTCTTTGGGACATCTCCTATAAAGCCTTTCAAGCTGGGTTTTGGCTTCATGTTTCATACTACTACCACAGACCTGAGCACCCCTCCCCTCCCATATCTCCCACCTCTGTCCTGTGCAAAAGCTCATCCATTGCTACAGGCTCAGCTTCCCTTCAAACCACTGTCCTGCCAAAAGAGCTCTGTGCCCCACAGCCAGCCCCCCACACTGTCTCTAAAAAGGAACACAGTGACATTCCCACAGCAATGTTTGGTCTTGCTCATTCCAGCTGAAGCTTTTTAAACATGTGTCACTGTGTTCTGTAAATATTGAAGCAAAGCTCCAAGGCAGAGAGGCACATCCCCTGCAGCCACAGGGCTGCAATGCAATGAGCTCACCAGAACACCCCACCTGGCATCCTAACAGTGTCCCTTAATTCAGAACAGCCCCAGGAACACAAAGAAACCACCATGGCAGTGGCAGAGGCACAGTTAAACCAGCTCCAGGCTCCTGTCCTGCTCCCATCAGGAGCCATCAAGCCAGTCCTAACTCTGGCCGGCATCTCCAGCACTGCCGCTGGGAACTGAGGCTTTTTTCCCTCCTGTCTCCGCAGGCAAGGACAGTGCTCCCCCAGCACCAAGGGTACTGCTGCCACATCAGGCAGCTGACTGCTGGACAGATCCTGCATTTTCCCCRTCCCACCTTCTGCAGAGTCCCTGCAGCAGAAAGCTGCAGAACAAGAGGCCAGGTGACTTCAGGGGGTGCCTCTCGTTCTGCAGGTTTCTATTGCTGGGGCTCTGCAGAAGACTGGATGAGGAAAAGACAATGATCCTACAGAGGAATTGCTCATTTCTTCAAGGCTGTAAAAATAATGAGCATAACCCTGTCAAACCCTCCCAAACTCTGCAAGGTCCCAGCAGGTCAGCACTCCAGTAGTGCACAGGGGATGGTCTCCTGTTCCTTGATGGTGCAAAAAGGCAGGCTTCAATATGTTTGGAACAGACTTCCAGCACTTCCACAAGGTGTGTAGCCATTTTGAGTTTTATAATGACGACCTTATAGTGCTGTAGGTAAACTTTTCTTTCCTTGTTTTTGGCTTGAAATTGAATTCCAGAGCCTTATGCACATTCTCATCAGATACTCTCTCCTTGGAAATGCTCAAGGAGTTCCCCGTGATTAAGCTGGAGCAATTTAACAGATTTGATAAGCTGGGCAGGAAGGCAGCTGCTCCTTCAGCTGGAAGTTTCTTCTTCACACCTGATGGGTGGTAACCACGTGCAAATCCTGTCATTGCTGTAACAATTCAAAGTCTGGCTCCAAGGGGCTCCAGTGGCTCAGCCTTGAGGAAACCACCTTCCTGGAGATTCAAGCTAACACATTTGCCTTTTCAATTCAATAGCCCCACTCATGAGGGGTGAACTCCCAGCTGATGGGACAGCTGCTTTCTAGAACACCCTGGCTCAGTCACTCACAATCTCCAAGCCYTGAGGCTCCATCAGCAGTTGCACCTCAACCATCAGCTCCAGCACCCTTGCCATGACAGTGAGAGCAGCTGCAGGCTTCAGGCTTTGGCTGCTCTTTGCCAACTGCCAAACCCCTCAGGAGAGGAACGTGGCTGGTGAGTGAAGGTGCTCTGGACCACAGCCCCAGCTGCCCTCTGTCCCCCTGCCCTGGTGGAGGGAGAGCATGGGRTGAGTTACACCTGCCAGGACATGAAGGAGAGTGGAAGGCACCAGCTTGAAACCCTCTGGCATCCTTGCACAAGCACAACACACTTCTGGACTCACAGCCAATGCGCCCTCGGTGCTCATTGTGCAAACAGTGCTGGAAGTACATGCCACAGCTGTTTGTTTTCTCTGCCAGTCAGATGATGACAGGATCTGCTAAAAACTATCCTCTGAATGTGCACGTCTCATTTAAACTACCTGGGGGTGTTTAATTATGGCTTAGCTCTAACACACACTGCTGCATCTTATTTCATAGAAGTGCCTGGGTGAACCCCAAGGCTCTGTGCCCTCTCCTGCACTACACCACTGGGATTACATAGGGATGTACATAAAGGATATTTACAGTGCCCTCTGCCTTCCCCTGCTCTCTCTAGAATAATGCARTGCTTAGCATCATTTATTCTGTATATTTTTTATCATCACCTTATCAGCTTCTCTGGTGGTGGAGAGGTAATTTGCATTTAGCAGCTTGCCTTGAAGAGAAAGCAAAAATTAACATTCAGGTGTAGGTAGAACAAGAAGTAGAAGATAATATAACATTCKTAGCACTCACACTGACCATGCATCATTCCTCCACAAGTTTTTGTCCACCAAGCTTTGGCAGAGGCAGCATGAAGATTTCCTCTGAGACAGCAGTTGGGGGCAAAACCATTGAGCCCAGTCAGTGTGTGCACAAACCACTACAYGAGCAAGCCTGGTGGGTGTCTGCAWGAGCAGGTAATGCCTGATCCACTCTTCCTCCCCATCCCCACATAAGTTCATCAGGGTTCCTCACACACAGAGCGTTGTTTGCTTTGAACTCTGATTTTTTGCAGGTCACAGACCCTCACAGCTCTAATCCCTCCAGATTACACTGGTTTGCCTCAATTTTGATTTTTTTTTAATCTCTCTAATTTCTGGGTGAAATGACACCTGAGAGATACCCTTCGTTAAGTGTAATTGCTGAATATAGGGACAGGGGTTCTCTGGTTTAGTTTAGTTGGCTAAAAACCTACCAGGAATATTTTTAAAAGGCTTTATCCTGAGAGTTGCTATTAGCAGAAGTTTCCTCACTCTGCACCAAAATTTGAGAATCAGAAAGCTAAAAGAACCATGTCAAACCATTCTYTTTTTTCTGCCTCCTTTCTCCATGCAATGTGGAATGGGCTAATGTTGATTTGCATTAAAATCATTTTAATCAGCAGACCACACAGACCCCTTTTGAAGAAGGTGGGAGTTCTGCCAAGGTTTCACCCTCTCTGCAGCACAGCCTCACTTCCTCACCCTATGCCTACATGGACTCCAATTGCCTGCACAGGCTAAAATAAAATTGTCCCATGGAGATCCCACCCCTGTGGCTGCTCCCAGGTGGCACAGACTSTACCAAAACATGGAAATTTGCAGTGTGGTTATTTAACACTGAAGAACTCTCACTTCTCCATTCCAGACACATTTTTCAGAGGCACTGTAGTACTCACAAAGACAGGGCTTGGCCTCCTGCACCACAGCATGGGCTGCAGCACAGGGGCCCCAAACACAGAGCAAAGTGACCTGTATTGCTCTCTGGGTCCGTGCTTAGAGATCCCTGAAATCTGAAGCTGAAAGGGGAGAGCATGAGAAAAGTGGGAAAGCCCAGTGGCAGCAGCTGAGTCCCACTGGACTGAAGAAGGGACACAGTCCGGGAAGTGACAGAGATAGGAAGTGATAGATAGATAGATAGATAGATAGATAGATAGATAGATAGATAGATAGATATAGATAGATAGATAGAGATAGACAGATAGATAGATATAGATAGATAGATAGAGATAGATAGATAGATAGATAGATAGATAGATAGATAGATAGATAGATATAGATAGATAGATAGATAGATAGATAGATAGATAGATAGATAGATAGATAGATAGATAGATAGATAGAGGAGCTGCTGTGCACAGCACAGATCACTCATCACTGCAGGACAGTGGTGTGAACACCAGCCTTGCACGTGGTTTGGGAAGCAGATGAACTCATGGAGGAAACAATACAAAGTCACCACAGCAGGCTCAGCAGGTCTGAGCCAGGTCCCAGCAAGATGAGACCACGGAGCACTGGAAATATAACATTGAGCTTGTGGTCTGGGTGATGGCAGGGAGCTGGGCACCCCTGCTCCAGCCATGTTTTCACAGGTACCAAAGCACAGAGGACAAAGTGTGCCCTGGAGGAGGAGAGATGAGTAATCCCACCAAAGAAGGGTGATTTGTCTTCTGGAGACACATATGGGCCATGGTCTATTTCAGTTATAGAGGTAAAAAGTTACAGAATCACAGAACAGTTTTGGTTGGAAGGGACCACTGGAGGTTATCTTGTCCAACCTCCCTGCTYAGGTAGGATTCCCTAAAACATAACTCAGGGTTGTGTTCCAGCAGCCTTTGAATAAAGTCCAGATAACTCCATGAGTCACAAATAGCTCTATAGCCCTGCATGCTGCTATCACCAAAATAAATGCAGTCCCTGTGAGCAAGCCAGGACAGTACCCCAGAGAGAGGCTGGAGGAGGAACCCACCACTGATCACAAAAAGCAGGCCTGGCTGGAGACTGCTTTTACACCTGTACTCTGCTGGCATATTGCAAGCCAATCAGCCCTGCACTGCTAATGTGAGATTTTAATCAGTGCYACTACTGGGCTGCACAGATGAGCTTCCCATGGGTCAGTCCAGCCTGCTGTTGGTGACTGCAAGTGACACCAGACCTGAGCAGGAAAATCTGCCACRCTCCTTCCCTCTGCCAAGCCTAACTCCATCTCTCTGATGATCRCTTTATTGACACAACTGGGAAGTTCACAAATCCAATCAAACAGTGAGAAGAGCTAAATACCACAAAACTGCTAGATGAGTAACAGAGAAGAAAAATAAACTTTTTTTTTCTTTTTAATTTAAGCCCAGAATCAATCTGGGAGGGATATGTAATAAATATATTAAGCAGATGTATGTATAGTTCTGCAGTACCTCTGCTGGCTTTATCTGACATGAATTTCTAATGCAATTGAATCTAATTTCACTTCCCAATGACCTCATCTCAGTCACTGTCACACATCCCATGCTGCCCCACCATGTGATGCTGGCTCAGCCAAAGGCCGGGGCAGCAGTGGCTGATGGCACCACATCCTCCTGCATACCCTTCTGCACCACATCCTCCTGCACCACACCCTCCTGCGGGGGCTCAGCCCTGCTCGGCTGCGAGGGATGTGGGGTCTGGGTCTGGCAGCAGCTGATGCATCACAGAGTCACAGTTTGTGACTCTCAGTGAAGTGTGAGTCAGCACCACCACTGCAAACCCTGTCCTGAGGAGGCTTAAATRCAGCAGCTCTGGCCTGGGATGGAAACAAGGCTGGTCAGATCCTTGTGAATAAAGTCAAAGCAAACTCAAGCTGAGACTTGAAAAGTGTGGATGTTTTTACAGTGGGGTTTCTTTTTACTTTTGAAAAAAAATATTATCATTGTTCCATTTGATAATTTGAGCTGATAGGAGGGAAAACCAAAAAAGTCCACAAGTAGAATGCCYAGACTATGCCATCCCCTTTCCTTTTACACTTCAAAGTTTTCTTTCAATGAACACTGTATTTTCCACATGTAGGATTGACACACCTGGAAGTGCATAAGGACTTGGAAGAGGAGACCTCAGAAAGCCCCCACAAAGCCAGAGATGCGGGACAAAGGGGCTACAGGAAGAGGAAAATTAAGTGGCAGGGATACAGAACTTTGAGATAAACCTCTGCAGTTTGAGATAAACCTCTGCAGGTAACTCACACAGTTACCAATGGCAAGTTATGTAGGAAAATACTTGAGGTTTTGACAGATGTTTTTAAACATATAATCTGCAGATTATACAGATTTACAAAACAAAACAGTAAAAAATTCAGAGGCATTCTTACTTGGTGTGGGATACTATGGTGAAAACACTGAGTGTTCAGTTCTGCTTGGGGTGAATGGAGCTGGGTGTTGGTGCATCAGGAACGAACACAYAGCACTCCTGGAGCTTAGAGGGATTCAGTTTCTCTTATTTGTGAACTTCAAAGGCACCTGAGTGTTAGATGCCTGCTGATCAGCAGGTCCATATTTCCATCTTCTTACCACAGATGCAAAACCAACATGCTCAGATGCAGAAACAATGTGCTCAGATTTGCAGAAGCTGTGCCAAAGGAGCACCCAGTGTGGTGAGAACACCTCTGCACAGTCATTCAGTAGGATTTGGGGGGATCCTGGACATGCTGAGCTCCAGCAGTCTGGAGCTATGATAACAGGGCTAGGAACTCGCTCCCTGCAAGAGTCCTTCCACCAGCATCACCTTGCCCACGTGCCATCACCCCATGTACCTCCACCTGCCCTTCCAAAATGGACCTAACAGAGATGGAGTCGCTCTGGTGTGCAGAGAGAGAGTTGCTGTGGGCACAGAAACACACCAAAGTTCATTTTTTGAGGGCTCTATTACAGGCAGGCAGATGGGTGTATATATCTCTGCAGATCCACRGAGAAAGGAAGGGTGATGGAAAATCAATAGTGCATATGGTCTGAGGAGTCTGGCTCAGCTCCCCACCCCAACACAGCTATGTTACAGCTACATCTGATGGATGCCTGGTGCACTCTTAGAGTCCTGCTGTGCCAGAGACCCACAGCCTTCCCAGGCAACCTGCTCCCATGGCCCACCATCCAAAAATTTCCCCTTCTGTTTGACCTCACTACTACATCTCAAGGCCCTCACTCTTTCCTATCCAAAATTAKGTCAATAACACATTTCCCTTCCTCTCTTGTCCTTCAGGACCACCCCTTCTGACTTTCCAATTCATGTCCATGCCATGGACTGCCTCCAGGTTAGAGGTAACTTGCATCTCTAATTCTCTCCTGGTATTTTTACATCTATTTTCTCTGTTTTGTCAGAGTCACTCTGAGTTAATCCTTTTCTCTGCCTTTATGCAATCTGCAAGTTGAACAGACAGGTCACAATGAGTCCCAGCACTAACRATGGCACCGGGCAGAGCAGAGCACAGGACACACTTTGGCACTGTCCCACACAGCACTGTTCCTCCTGGCAAGGTGCCACCCATAACTGGTCTCCTGGTACAACCCCCAGCAGGCTTTGAATTCACTGTATTCAACCAAATCATATGATCAATATTTATAATGTTTCCATAGTTGTTYTGAAAGTCATTTGCTACAATTGCAGGTAATTTTCTTATTTATGAGGAATAAAAGAGAGAAAGGAAGAAGACMGATTCACATCTGTTAAATCCACAGTTTTCTCTGCATTACCTGATGTGAGCTCTGATGCCTGCCTAAGGAATTGCCACTCACAGAGAAGCCTACAGGGAAACACATGGGAAATCACCAGGCCACCCTGCCCCTAGGAGATTGCCCTTGCAGAAAGGTCTGAGGACAGAAACGGACCTCATTTTGCAGACATAGGTGATTGCTCAATCCTACCCCAAAATCATKTTACTCCTCTCACTTTTACTCCCTCCCACCACCAGCTTGTAAGAGCTAAGAGAAATTTTTAAGAAGTCAGCTCTGCCATTGTCCAAACTTCCCTTTGACAGCACAATTAATGGATTTTTTTTAGGCCAGAGGGGTGTTATATTCACCTYGTTTGACCTTCTCAAGCAATTCAGCCTCCCGTATTTCAGCTGGAGATTTCCAGAAGTGAACCAACTGATAAACACATACAGATACCTCAAAAAATCCCTGCCTACCTGACAAGTTTGCTTTTCTATTGCTTGGAGTAAGTAGTTTGAGAAATCTAGTATGAAGAGCTAGCTCCATTTTTCAATTTAAAGTCTGCTGAAGTACAGAGGTTTCYGGTGGCTACAAGCTGGCATAAATTGATTCCCCAAACATCTTTCTTCCATGAAACAAACTGCTTCCCATTTAAGACCCATCTAGAAAGTAAAGCTTGGCAATCCTATTAGTCCACTAATAGAAAAGAAAAAGGAAAAGGACAGCTTGTGGTTAGGTAGGTAGTTAGTGCACTAACTCAGAAGAAAATTAGCTTGGACAAGCTATCAAGAATTCTGCTTTATCGTTGTGCCTGAAATCAAACATGCTGTCTTTGAAATCAGAGATAGCATCCTGTATATTGTTCATCTTCCATTCTCTAAAGCTGTCATGCAGCCTCTGCATACATGGGGATCAAATGCATCTACAATTGCTTCAGTTTTGCCCTGACTGCCTTTTTTTTTTCTTTTATTTGCCTTTAGAAGGATGGGAATAGGAAGAGCAAATCTGAATTGCAGTTATCAGAAAACACCAACCACAAATTAATTCAACAACTGTGTATTTGATTTGTGCTGTTTTGAACTAAAAGCACATCCATACCATGCTCTGCTCCAGAGGCTGCACATATCAATACAGAGGTTTATTGATTATGCCAAGACCAAATTGAATAATTTCCTGAGAAATGAAAACAGCAGCAGTAAAGATCACCACGACAAAACCTCAGCCTAAGATTAAGCTTAAACTGGCTCCTGCTTCACCARAGCATGGGGATGATGGGGATCAGAGCAACCCCATGAAGAATATCTACCAACCATACCCCTTTTCTTGAGCCCTTCCAGCTTGAGAGCAGAGTTGTCACAGACCTGGGGATGCAAAGGGGTCCCAATCTTAGAAAAAACAGCAACAAAGCCTCATATAGGCAGCCCTCTCAACTAAATATTCTGAGACTAAGAGCCAATCATTCCTTGCAGTGTCCTCCTGATTTTGCTGCTTCAGGGAAGGATGCTGAAAAATATTTGGGCAGAACTTATTCTGATGCTGCAAAAGGCAGTTCTAGGCAGAGAGTCACCGCAGGGTTCAGTGGTCAAGGACTCTTGCTCTGTCCTAGGATGCCAAAACAATGTTCCCCTGGAAGAGAGAAAGTGTTCCATCTCTCAGAAGCCTTCCTGTCCTGTYTCCCTTCTCATAGCTTTGAACAAACCTTGAGGAAAGATTATTTAGATTGCCCCATCAGATGCAAATTACAACTAAGGCAGCTTTTAAGAACTGCATTGCTTTGATCCAAATACATATTTCCTTCACGATCTGTTTCTATTTGCATCAGTTTCAACCTTTTTTTTTTAAGATCAGCTGGAACATCTTTCCCTTTTTTTCCCACTGTAATTCTGAAAGCAATATAAAGTGCAAATAGCCCTTGAGACACAGCGTATGCTCAGCAGAGACACATTTCTGTGTGGTCTTCCTACCCCCTCCACTGACAGCCAGGCTTTTGGAAGAACCTGGTGGAGCACTGTGACTCACGCAGCCTGTAACAGTTTAACTGGGAGCACAGCAGGATCCTTACTATGCACAGCAGTGTTTCACAGGGTACCACGTCAATATGTAATAACACTGCATCGTGAATTATGGAGTTGTGGAATCAATGGGATTTTGCATATTAATTGCAAACACACCCAAAAAGACAAAGGAATTTATTGGCTTAATTAGTGTTTCAGCTCTAATAGTATTCAGGCTTCATTCTCACACAAATTGATAAATAGCAGCAGTGTTACTCCTCAAGGATGCTTTGCCTTTTGAGAGGGGAGGCTGAAGTTTACAATCCGAGCTCTCTCAGCTGCAGCGATGCCCTCAGCAGGGGCTTGGAGAAGCTGAGCTTCAAAGGTATTTGACACCTCTCTTTCCTCAGCAGGTTGCTAGACTTCAGCAAAAGGAGCTGTCCTGCCCTCTCAGGGTGTTTTTTCTGAAAAGTATTTACATAGTGACATTTAGTGTGCAGGACAAAAAAAATGGACCTGAACCATTTCCACCTCTAGGCTGCAAAAATTGAGAKTCATCTTACATCCCCAAATGCTACTTAATCAGTTGCCACATTGGCAATCTGAGGGAAGATACATATAATGTACTTAAGGATTGATTCTGACTCCAGTGTGAAGAAAACTAAGTGTGAACAGAATCAGGTAAGTGCACCTGGAAGCAAACTTTGGCCTTTGGGCTCCCAAGCAGCATAGCCCTGTGAAAAATAAGGTGCTAGAAGAATGGGAAGCAAATGTCAAGAATTCAACAGTATACCAAAACAAAACAGAGAGATCCACCTGGATGTGATCTCCATCACCCCCAGCATTCACATGCTGCAGCACAGCATGACTGACACAAGGCTTCAGGAACAGCATTACAATAATGAGGGAAGAGCAAGACACCACCTGAAAAGCAGCTTCCTCCCCAAGGACTTAAAACATTTTCTGCATTATCATACCACCGAAATTGCACCTTAGAGCTAGGATATGACAAAGAATCATCATTCATAAAGCCTGGGCTCACATCTTCAAACAATTTATTCTCCTGAGCATTCCCCCGCCCCATTCTCAGCAGCAGATCTCTCTTCTTTGGGATGGGGATCACAACACAACACTTAAGTGATAAGCAATTTGTTGACAAAGAGAAATGTCAYCAAGAAAACATTTCAGCTGCATTCAAGGCTGGGGCTGGATACTTTTTTTTTGTTTGTTTTTCTAGACATGATCTGGCAGCTGCAAGCAAAACGGAGAGCCAGGATCATGTGAATGTGCCCTCGCTGGGAGGAGCACAGTCAAAGGCTGCAGGCAAGCCATGCTCTCTGTGTCACCGTGCTCACTGAGCACTGGAGGAAATAATCCTGCATTAATAGGGCAGCAGATCATACAGATCAAGCAGGCCTTTTCTGTTTCCACCCTAGTTCGTGCCAAAAAAACCCAAAATGGGAGCAAATGCACAGAGAGGGATATGTCGTAAGCCCCTGTGAAGAAAATCTTCTCCCATTAATCAGGATATAGAGAGAGCCGTGCCACACAGCTGAATGGTTAATTCAGGCTATTTTATCATTGGAAGGACCCARTTTGTGGGCATTTGGGGCTTTTTCTGCAAGGAAACAGGATCATCACTCATAGCTCCCTCTGAATTTTGCTCTGCAAAACCTCGAGAGCTCCTGCTGAGCACTCTGTGGCAGGGGCCAGGACACAACAGGGCTTGGCACCCTTCACATTTTCACCTGAAACCACCAGCTCTCAAGGCTTCAGCCTGAAATACAGGGGGAAAGAAAGGGAATTCCAGTGTATGTTCAAGCCTAGAACACCAAGTCCTACCCCAGCCTCAGCCTGTCACCCAGGAGGGAATGCCYCTGTGTCCCTGGCTGATCCAGGGAACAAGCCTTGCCCTTTGCTGGCCTCTTTGTAACCTACCATTGAGGCAATTAACAAACTGGTCCTAAACACAGAGGAACCAGGAGCTCAGCTCTTTTAGTCTTTAATGCCCCTGCTGCAATGCCCCCACAACCTCCAAAAATGAAGCTCATTCAAGAGCAAGTGGGCTCAAGAAAGAGTGAAGTATCTCCTGCACTGCTGCTGTGGCACCTGCTCTGTGACCAAGGGATTCACTTCTGACCTGGCACGGGCTTGGTCTAGAGAAGTGGGTCCCCATTTGCATGTTACCTGCAGTTATAGACAAGCTGAACCTCCTTCTGCCATTAAATGTGAAACCAGCTGAGAGCAGGCTCTCACCCAAAACTGACAGGGTGTGCACTCGCTAACAATTTACCTCTCTTGCCTGTAATTAATCTTCCAGGTCTCTGCATCATGTAGGTGTTCACAGTAAAAAGGACCAAACTTCTTGTAGTCTCAAAGTCAGTGAAGATTCAGTTAGTCTTTATTTTATTCTGACAGGCTTCTTTATCCCAGAGACAATACTAAGACACATGATTTTACCAGGATTTTTTTCCCACAGTTCAGTCCAATCATGAAAAGGAAAAAAAATAGCATGTTACAAAAAAAAAAGTATTTAACACAGATTTGAAATAGTTTTATATGCCATTTTGCCTCTATTGTCAGAGACCCCTTAATATAATTAGCCTGTTGTATAAACAGAAAAAGAACACGAGTATCCACCAAAACCCATCCTCCATACTTTTTGAGTTCACAAATTAAACATGTGCAGGCACTGTGAGCCACTGAAGAAGGCAAGCAAAGAGATAAACAAGCTTTAAATCACCAAGAAAAATGCCCAGAGTGAGTTTCAAAAGCAGCAAGACGAAGACCAATGCATGGCTCAATGCATGTGCGCAAAGACAGGAGGCACAAAAAGCAACACTTTGCTTTTCTTACAGCAAAAGGGAAAAAGGAGAACCCAACACAGGACTGTTCTTGCTGCTGCAAGACAGGGAGCCCCACGGACCCAGGCCCTGCTCTACAAGGGAATGACCGTCAGGGAGGAAATCTGCAAGCTGAGATCCTGGAAAGCACAGAGGCACCAGACTTGGCACAGGACACCCRACACCAGCTGCTCTCACAGCATGGATGCCTCAACTCTGTACCCTGGCTGCAGMAAACAACACCAGCAGCTCACCCTCTTCACCCTACACAAAGCAGGATTTCCTCATCCACCTCCCCAGACTTGCCAGGAGTTTCCCAAACCAGTGAAGGTCAAGAAGAAAACAAGTGGCCAGCCCCAAATCCATTCGCTTGCGGTAGAGCAGAGTAAGCTGAACATCCTCCTCCAGAGGACAACCACAGACATGGGGGGCTGGCAACCCTCAGGGCTCTCAGCAGCATCCCCACTTCCCCTTTCATGATGTTTGTGTGCTTCAACATCTCCCTGCTCACCTCTCCTCCAGGGATCTCTTCCATAGCCAGTGCTGACCAGGCACAGGGTAAGGGACAAGGTTTCACAYTGGTCACAAAGATCAAGGATTTGCTGGTGCAGGATCTAAGTTACTCTGACAGCACAAACACCTGTCTTTTTATTTTTTAAGTTTTGTATTATGATTTTAACTTAAGCACATGGCTGGGCTCAGAAACAGAGAGCACCTTTTGTCTAAAACTCCAATATTCCAATCCTTTCTGGAGGCTTTCCCTATTCACATCACACCTGATCACATCCCAATTCTTAAAAGCACATTTGCTTAACTCATCAAGTAAATAACACCTCTGAGGTGTCAGACCTCCAGAGCAGACACTAGCTAATGTTTGAGACGCAGTATCATTTGGGAAAGCCAGTCCCAGAGAAAGCTGAAGCCAGCCCCTTGAGTCCACTTTAATCCTTCTCTTCCCAGAGGACTGGGGTATCCTCCTTACAAACAAGCTCTTATCTTTGTGACATGGAATGTGCAGGACCCACAGACCATTCCCAAGGGCAGGGAGACTCACTTGAAGCTCAAGTGGAAGCCCAGAGGGTTGCAAGGCCACCTCAGGCTGTCTGCTGGACTGTGTGTGACCCTGCTGTCACCCACAGCCACTGGCAGCACRGGGACCACCGTCCCCATCCGCAGCRCTGCCCCTGCTTTTCTGGATGACTGCACCACTGAGCACTGAAGTTTTTCATCTCCCAATTGCTTTTCCCTCTGTTACTTCAGAAAAAAATAAAACCACAACCCACACACTGAGCTACCACCAAGATGATTGGGACAGAGCAGCCTGTCCAAGCAGATGCTGGGTGAGAACTATCAACCCCCCACAGAGGCAATCTCAGAAGACCCTGCAATGAGGAGAGGAAACAAAAAAGCCTGTGAGCAGCTGAGGGAGACGTTCATCTATCGATTGTGTAAACTGTCAGTGGAGGGGCGATGAGCAATTTTTTTTTGTTTCTGTCCTGGGGAATAATCCAGCCTGATAATTAGTACATAAGAGATAAGTGGAAAATGAGACATCTAGCGAGGGTGGTTCAAGCCTCCTCATGACATTGATAATGTGCAGATACATAGATCACTGTCGGGGCAAACTGCCACTGTGAGCCTGTGTCTTCCCATTGCCTCATCAATCCATCATCCGCTTAGCTACTGACACCTTGGCAGGCACACACCACCAGCCCTGCATTTGAATTGAGAGGAGCAGGCTCCACCAGGGAATACAGATTTAAAAATCTAAGATTCAAATTTGTTTAAGTATTGTGAACAGCAATTCCCTTGCAAGGCATCTTCATTGCCCTTTTGCCAAGGGGGAACAGTTGGGTCTTTGTTAGAAGTACAAATTGCTTCTTAATGCAAAGGATAAAGCAGAGCCCAGGCACCTCCTTAGAATTCCTCCTGGCTCCTGCTAATGCTGCTGCATGTCAATTTTAATTTTTTGAAATTTAAACCAAGGGCTTTGTGTCTAAGCTCCATTTCATTGAAGGAGGGAGGAGGAATAGTCAAAAAGGATTACGGATCCGGTGGGAATTGAGGATCCATAGCAATTATACTTCATTTGGATGGTCTCAGACACTGGATTTAATCACATTCTAAATAGTACAAATCGACAAGACATAAGAGATTGGTAAGTGTCTAACACGTGTACCTGGTTATGAACTCTGCTTCCCCCAGCAGGGCATGTTTGAGGACAGGATGGAGAAATTGCCTTCTCCCTTTGACCCTCCCCTTCCAGCCAAGGAGAAGACTATACCCTCTGAGGACTGGGTAGGAAATAGGAGTGACTGTAAGAACTTGGTCATCATGGGGCTGCCCCAAAGTGGGGCTGGAACAAGTCCATCTGACTGTGGCTCCCTTTCCTCCTGCAACATCAGGGCAGGGACAAAGCTCCAGCCTGGGCAGAGCTGTTTCAGACCAGCCCCTGTCTCTCTTGTCTGTGAAACTGCACTAACACTGGGAAGGGCACAGAGCTGATAGGGAGGTAAGACTTTCAAGAGGGAAAAATGAAATGACAAGACAGTACAACGAAAAGTAAGTGCTTTTGTAAATCAATTTACCTCTCCTAGCTTCAGCAGAGCAGTCTCAATTTACCCAAACTGAGGAGGTTACCTACTGGGGTGATGATGACAAACGCACCTCCTCCACCAAAGGCTCAGAACCACATGCACTACTGATGCATGCCAATGCGCTACACCTGTGCATTTTGAAAAAAGACCAAGGGTGGCTGGGATTTACAGAGGACCATCAGGAGAAAACCCTTCTAAATGGTCTGAATCCATCAGTCTTGAGCGAATTTTCTCACCCAGCCCTTCTCAGGCACTGCCCAGACCCACCTTCAGTCAGGTGTGCTCCCAACCCRTACACACAGGGCAAGTGCAAGGGTTTAGACAAAACTCTTTCCCTGCAGCCTTCTCAACATTTGTCAAGCATGTTACAGAAACATGGCTTTCCATAATAACTGATTAATCTCCTTTTCCTGTACTTTGCTAACCTCTGGATCAGGTTTTAACCCAGTAAATCTGTTTAGGAGATTTGCTCCACACCCCCACTTTCACCTCTTGATAACTGTGTGCCTTCTTTTTACAAAACTGCATAAAGGGGAAGCTTTTTTCCTCTCTCTCTACTTCTTCCCAGCCTCCTTGAACCATATTCAAGACCTAGGCAAGGAACCGCATCCTAACATTAATTATGACTATAAACATAAGGGACTGAAGTGACCCCCTCCTTTACTCCCCACCCTCCTGTGGCACCACCACAGTGCTGCTCTGTAGCACTGGAAGAGACAAAAAGCAAGAAGGCATTGTCTAAAAACATAATTTAATGTCGTATTTGGGTGGCTGTGGTCAATGACCAAATTCTTTTGCAGACAGAAACAGGTTTGACGTTAATGACACCATCATTCACACGAGCATTGCATTGCACAGAAAGAAAAGTTTACACTTGACCCCATACAAAGCAGCAGAGGAAAAAACAGTTATGATCCAGTCCCACTTCGTGAATAGCCGATCTGAAAATTCATCATCGTCATTAATACTTATTGATGAAAAAATGTGACCTGTGCAAATTCCGTGTGTGACACAGTCCAAACTCTGGGCTCTTTTAAACCCTCCTRGAACCACTCAGAGTTTCAAGCTGCCAAGTTCCTCATGTGACACACGAAACACTCAGGCAGACAAAGGGAGAGTGGGGATCAGAAGAAACAGGGGAGTAAGGAAGGGGTTCGCGGTTTCATTTCTATTTCGTTTCCACACGGGTGAAAATAAAAACATACAAACTGATAATGAAGCTAAAGTGACCTGCGGAGACAGTGGACACCAGCAGGAACAGCAGCACGATGGGGGGTATGGAATTGCCAAACAGCCCCGTGTGCATCAGTGGCGGGGCCAGTTGTGTTGTGTCACTTGTGTGTTAATCGGGGTATAAAAGAAAGCCAGAGAAAGTGCTGTACTTATTGTTGTTGCCTCCGTGTGCTTTGCCCCCATCCAGCTTGACATACACTTCGTCGCCGGAGTCCAGGTGCAGCACCACGCTGTTGCTGGCATAGTCGTAGTTCTGGTCTGCGTCTTGGGCGATGGCACTGGCCCGCACCTGCCAACACAGCCGCTGGGCACATCAGCCCCCCTGTCCCTCCTGCCCAGCACCTCTATCAGCCCTCCAAATCGCCCCTCGGCAGCCCCACCATCAGTCCTCCACGTACCTCTTTTCCGGCCCCTCCATCAGCCCCCCCAGCCCGCACCATCMATGCCCCAACTGCCTCTTTCCCAACCCCTCCACTACCCTGTGTCCTCTCTCCCGCCGCTGTCCTCGCTTCCCCTTCTCCCCAGCCAGGCAGAAAAGTTTGCAAGCCGGGAGTTCGGATTTCTTCGCGGCCCTAGAGGTGCACCCCCGCCCCGACGGCGCGAAGGACGCTCCCGCTCGCTGCCTCTTTCCCGGGAGCGGCGGCGGCCGGTGCCGCGCCCGCGGGACGGGGACGGTGGGAGGGGGACGACCGGGGGACCCCGGGCGGGGAGGACGCGCGGGGGASCGGCGGAACCCACCTGGCCGTTCTTGCAGAGGTCGGCCCACATGCTGGTGCCGTCGCCGCCGCGCATGAGGATGTGGTAGGTGAAGAAGTAGATGCCGCGCACCTGGCAGGTGAACTTGCCGCTGGCCGGGTCGTAGTGGTTGCCCAGGTTGGTCACCACGTCGTCGAACTTGAGGACCTCGTATCCCTCGTGGGGGCTCTTGAGCCCCACGTAGAAGGCGAT
>JACDOX010000036.1:5883387-5893918 GCA_014549065.1 Cardinalis cardinalis
GGCGGGCGCAGGGGAGGGGAGAGGCGGCGGGGCGTCCCGCGCGTCCCCGGGCGCTCCGGCTGCGGGGGGAGACCGCGCCCGCCCCGCCGGCACCGGCGGAGTCGCTGCGGGTGCCGCCCAAACTGCGCCCCGCTGAGACCGGCACGGTCGGGGACGCGTCGCCTTGTCCCGTCCACCTGCCGCCTGAAGTGCTTCCTCCCTGCATCTCTCCATCCCCTCGTCCCGCCATCCCTCTGCCCGCAGCGGGACGGCCCCTGCGCGATGCCCGGACGGCGGCGGAGCCCCGGTCCCGCCGGGATGAGCTCCCTGCCGCCGCCGACACGCACAGCTTTTTGCGGGAGGGGGCCGGGGAAAGCCCCCCAGGTCACCTCAGAGCGTTCCCCGCGGCTTCCTCAGGCTCCCCGCGTCCTGCCTCGGCGGCCCAAAGACGAGCGGGACAGCATCGCGGGTGCATCTTGCTCCTCAACACATCCAAGTGTAACCAGGGTCCGCTACACCCGTC
Organism: Cardinalis cardinalis; assembly: GCA_014549065.1. Taxonomy (NCBI): domain Eukaryota; kingdom Metazoa; phylum Chordata; class Aves; order Passeriformes; family Cardinalidae; genus Cardinalis; species Cardinalis cardinalis. Next base: position 5,883,890 of record JACDOX010000036.1, read on the forward strand.
CCGGTTTTCCAAAGGCAGGCAGGGCTTGCCAAGTGAAAAGGGAGCCCTAGGAAGAAATGCCTTTAGCAGAGTTCAGGTTAGGTTACAGCACGGTGTTCTGTAGTTTCCCTGCGTAATGACGGGTCCAAATCAAGTGGGTTTTCCCCCGGGAAATCTGTGATTAATTGCCTGTGATTTTCCGAGTAAACGCCGGTAGCACAGCGGGAGCTCTGGCATCGTAAACTGCCTGCGGAGATCTCCCCTGGAGAGAAAGTTGGGATCTCACCCACGTGTCTCCGAGCGGCGGGTTGAGCACCCGACCTGGGAGGAAAGAAAAGAGCGATGCAGGGATTACAGAGATTGCCTCGGGGCGACATCCCGGTGTCGCACGCTCCCCCGGTGCGTTGAAGGGTGAGTTCCCGGCGGGCTCGCCGAGCTGAMGGCAGCGCGTTTGGTCTTGCAGGCGGCACAGCTGCAGGTCGGGGGAGCGAGCCGCCCAGTCTGATCCAAGGGCTGCTGAAGAGGATGGCCTGGAGGCATCGTATGCAAATAGGGACATGCAGGCTTCTTCCAAGAACTGTGGAAATGCCCCAAAAGGACTTGGGACTCGTTTGATAGTTTTTCTTGAAATCTAACGAGGGGACATCAAGGTTTTTCTGTCTAGAGTGCAGCACTTCAGGACCAGATCTCATCTCAGTYACATCCCTGCGTGCATCCAGAATTTTTCTTGGCGTTATTCGGGCTTTGCTCTGCTGTTCCTGAGATCAGGGTTCAGCCCTGTCCTTTCGAGTGTCTCTGATTATTTTCACCCACACTTACATACTTGAAGCTGGAAAGAAAATTAATTTTGTAAATGAAAATCTTTCCCTGAGAATTGTATGGTCAGATTAAAGTAACTATGTCTATTTCTTAGCACAATGGAGCTAAATGTTTTAAGAGACGAGATTGTGAGGAAGACGTAAGTCCTTTTCCTCTCCTCTGAATTATGAGTTGCACCCCACAGAGTTATTTTAAGCTCCCACACGTGTCTAAAGCCTTGTAAAATCATTTCTAATAGTTGTTTCTGTTCCAGCTTTAGTATAATTTTCCATATATTAACTGTGCTAAATACAAATAAATTCACAAATAAATTACACTGCTTTGCTGCTCATCCCTACTTAAGCTTCTGTTAATTTCCCTTTTGTTCTGGTATTTGTCACTCGCTCTGTTCTTCCCGTGTATGTGAATCCTTGCTATTCCCCCGGAGCTCTGCAAACCCCCCTRAAGTGGCTTTTTAATCTCCTGTTTTCCAAAGGCAGCAAGCCACGCCGTAGCTTTTCTAAACCTTTACTGAATAATTAAGTTCTTGCATCGTTTGGGCTCTGTTGCAACGTCCCMATTTGTAGCAGCTCACTTCTCTAATGAGGTGACCGGTACGGGGAACTTTATTCCAAATAGAGGCTCGCCAGCCCCTTCTGCAAAGCCAGAATARTTTTAAGCGATGGGGTCTTTTATTCCCATGTATCAACAAGGACAGATGAAGAAGAAGAAATATATTCCAACTTTCTGCAGGACAAAATCGGCACTGCTCTTAATAAGGAGGGTTGAGCATTTGAACAAGTAGGAAGAAAAGATTACAGAGATATCAGCAGTTAGATTAGGTGTCAAATTCTAGCAATTTTGTTTGGGAATAATTTAATTACTCTTGTGTGATGTGGCGAGATGGACTGATCACCTAGTTAATCCCTCGTCAGATTGCTTTAAGGTAAACACAATGTGACTTTAATGTATAATTCCAGTMGGATCTATATTCCTGAAGATCCGGAGTTATTGCCTGACTGATGCAATGCATCCTGTGCCCCAAGACGCAGCACTTGTGATCCTTGAGGCAGCTGGTGCCATTTACTGAGCCTASACGAGTAATTTGGAATATAGGCACAAAAAGGTACCTGGGAACGCTTAGGTTACAATTTGGTACAGGCTGCGGCTACCCTGCTCTGAGCCTGCTTTCCATGTGCGATGGGATGCACCGCAGCAGTACAAGGAGCAGGGAATTACCAAATCAGCTCATGAGGCAGTGTCYGAGGTACTGCCAGCCCTGCAGGGAGGCATTTGTCTTCAACTGGGGTGACAAGTGCCAGGGCCCCTCTTAGAGTCAGGCACTTCACCTCTTCCCAAAAGTGAGTCAGGCTGGTGCTCCCGTGCTGGCTGCTGAGGGCTGGCAGGACTCAGGTGCCTCTGGGCACCCACAGGGCATCCCTGGTGAAACACAAAGGCTGTCAGACCTCTGCATTAGACGTTGGCTGAGCAGGAGCTTTGGTGATTGCTGRTGTTGCCAAAGCAATCGTTAAGCCCCTAAAAGCTTGTGTGGATCTAACTTGAAACTTCTTTTTCCGATGTGGTGTAAGGACATGGGAACCTGACCGATCAGGGAAGCACTTGGCAGTCCAGTCACAGTTCCCAAATTTGGACAGGCAGAGAACCCAGATGTTGTGTTGTGTTTGTTCAAGCYGAACCGCTGCCCCCAGACGCTTTGCATTGAAGCTCCAAAATTCCAGGAGCATAAGAATTTCCATTCCTTAATTTCTGCTTCAAGGGACAGTCACCCACCCATCTCAGGTTGCTGGTAACCTTCAGGAGATGATGTGCTCCACCAGATCCACTTTCCACAGTCATCCCAGAGTGTCTGCTGGATTGGGATCTCACAACTACTGCATGCACTTRCATCCATACAAGGCAGTGGTGAGGATACCAGCCTGGGAGGTTGGATGTTTCCTCCAGTGTTTCCCCACTTACCAGATTTGGAACATGTTTTTAAAACTCTTTCCAGTCTTCCAGGAGAGCAGTCTCACACTTCCAGATGCTGGGTGTTGTGAGTTGGATTTTCTCCAGCTTGTTCTCTAGGATCTATTCTGCTGTGACATGCCCTCTACCAAGAGACAGAAAGAAAACAACCTGATGACTGAAGGAGCTCAGGGGTGAGCTTTCAAACCATGCCTRCCACTGGAGCTGAGCCACCTTTCAGGACACGGGCAGTCTGTCCCTCTGGAGGCAAACACAGGACACTCCTGCAGCCCCAGCTGGCCATCTTATTTCTCAGGGAGGTGTCAGCAGGGTGACAAGGAGGAGGTCTGGGTTCAGCTTGATTTGCTGCCTCAGAAATACCAACCTGTGTTCCCTGGAGAGCTACAGAAATCTTCCAGGGTGCAAGATACCCAGGGAAGATGGGGAGAGCAGAAGACAGCACTGTATGCCCTTATGCTGAACCTGTTCTTCTTTGCATAAATAGAATTAAAGATTCATTGGGCTGTAAGAGGAAGATCAAAGGTGAGTATAATTTTTAGTTCAGAGGTGAAAGCACCTACCTGATCTGGAGTTTCAGTCTTCYTCCAGAAGCTGATTGTGAATTCCAGCCAGGAGGACACAATTCCTGTCCCTGAAAGACCAATCCCAGCTGCTGAACTAAAGACTCCTCTGCACTTGCTCTCTCTTCTCTCAGGTTTACTTTTCTTTTTTCACCTTCTCAGCTGCACATCCTTAGCACAAACTGAGCTCATGAACTCAAGCATGTGGTTTGTTCCAAGTCCAACGAGAGCTGAACCATCTGTAACCCTGGCAGGATGCAGCAGGATTCAGACCTGCTGAGGAGGAGAAGGTTCCAGGCACAAGTGGAAGGTGACTCTTGTACATCTGAAGTTCTTGGAGACTGAAGGTAGGTACCTCCTGAGTTAGGTGCTTCTAGGACTGGACTGGAGCTTAAAGAACCTTTTGATTTCAATGCTGGATTAGATATTTATATTCTGCTTTAGTTCYTTCTTTTAGCAACTTTTTGGATTTGGCCATTGACTTGAAAATGTAAGAGCCATACCAGCTCAGATACCCTATTTAGCAAAAATGTCAAGATCAAAGCAAGTCTATGCTCATARTTTCCTGGTATTTTCTCTTAATCTCCATCAATCCATGGCTTAAGGACTTCCTGAGCCATGGTAAAATACTTTTAAGAAGCTGAAATCAAGATTTTTTTGAGTAAAGGCGCAGTACCTTTAGATCAGTACCTCATCCATCCCAGTGTGTAGCTTTGTTTTGCTGTCTTTTGTCCTAATTGATGGAAGTTATGGGTAACATTATGTTTTGATCCTCTGAAGTGCTTCATTCATTCCTTTATCACATCATGAGCTATTTCTCATTTCCAAAATTAGCTATCTGGAACYTGGTGTATTCAACAGCTAGTAAAACATAATACATATAGTCCTTATATTAAAATGTTCACATTTYTTGCTAAAAGCACATTCAGATCTGTTAATGTTCAGAATGCATATACTATTCTTTTCATTCACAAAATATAAAATGTAATGACACTGATTATTTTTGCTTAATGGAGGGAGAAGTTTAGAAATGGTTAGGTTTATTGTATTAGCAGCCATCATTCCCCACAAAAATTGTGCACTTCTTTATGAYCTATGCCAGGGTTTCCAACAGGACTTGTCTTAAGAGCACAAAGCTCCATTTACTCCCATTTGATGGACCCCATGAGTACACGAGGTCCTGCACAGCAGCAAAAGCATTTTATGAGCTAGAACGAGCAGGGGAGCTTGCTCTTATCTGACTGTCTGTAAGGCTGAGTTGCAGTAGCCCACAGGCACTTGAGCTGCTGTAGCAATGCCTAAATTTCTGTCCATACAGCCAGAATCATCCCCCTGTAGCAGCTCAGTGTCCATTAGAGAGCCTGCTCAAGGAGRAGCCTGCACAGCATCCAAACAGCCCCTGCAGCTGCCTGGGCTGTGTTGGGTGTATCGATCCCTGTGAGCTGCTGCTATTTGCATTTTGCCACATCCACTTGCTGTGCAGGGAAGCTGGCTCTGCCTCTGTTGGACAAATACCTTTGAGTGTTTACAGGAGAGCAGCTTACAAACCCCAGAGCTGCCTTCAGGGCACTGCTTGGAGAAATGCCAAAAGGTGTGGAGAGGATCAGTGAGAGCCAAATGCCTTCATAGCCCCAAAATAGGTACTGTTCACCAAACTCAGAAGAAATCAKCCTGTATTTTCTGGAAAAAATAATCAATCATAGCAACTGAACCTTGCTTCCCACTTTTGCCCCACTGGGACTTTTGTCCTTGCCTTCTCTCACTGCAGGTCACACCCTGAAGTTAATGCATCAAGGATTAGACGAATTCTGTGAGAACAGAGCAACCTCAGACAATGACTAAAGCTGGTGCTGAAGATGCCTGGTCCCAGCATCCACGGCTGCTCCTGTGCCCAGGGAATTGTTAGGAACTATATTGTGAGCAGCAGCTGATACCTGGCCCTGGCAGCCAAAGTGGTGGATGAAACACCAAAGGAGCTCCAAGCTGTTTGGGAGCTCCCTGCTCYCAGAGCAGGTCTTCAGTTGGATGTAGAGTAGGTTTAGAGAGAAACAAAACTGACCTGAAGGAAGGGCAGGGTATGAGCATCAAACAACAGCTTTGAATGAGGTCTTGCTTAGAAACAGTAAATTAAAATGAAGCTTGCCCTTAACCAGCTGCATTTGGGTCATAGCAAGAGCAAGTTCAACTCTCCTTTCCTAATTCTCTGCTTCTCAGCATGTGTTTACAAACTGCTTGAGGAGAAACAGGTTGGCCCTAGATTTGTCTTGTTCAATTTGTCTCCTTAGATAACRAATGCTTTTCCAGTGTGACTGCTGCAATAACTCTGCACTATCTATACAAATAAGCATCTGCTTTTTTAACKGAGCTAGGGCCTTCCACACAAAATACAAATAATTAAGTCATAGTTAAGCATATTTTTTATACTTGAATTGGGAGGTCTAGTRGAAGAAAGAGATCCTCCCCTTGCCTTCTGTGTACAAGGTGTGCACTTGGCTAAGATGCTCAGCAAAGAGTGTGTGCTTAAAACCAAACCCCTGGCAGGTTCTCCAGCTGAAAATCACCCATCTCTGTTCCAAGCTCTCTGAAATTCCCAGCAGGACTCAGCTCTCAAGGCTTCATGACTTCCTTCAGAGAGTTAAGAGGGAGGCTGGAAAGTCAGAGTACTAAATTCAGTCCATTTAAGCAGACCTTTTGTCTCAAATCAGCAAAATTTCCGTACCCAACCATGAGGCTGAATATTTCCATTCCRTGAAAGGAAAAATTGCTGCAGGGAATTGATGTGCATGGACAGCTGGTTTCACCAGGATGAAAGGCACACATCAAAAATGCTTTTGAAATGCATTTGGGCTTCCCTCAGGGAGTTTGCTAAACCTGCAGTCAGGTACCAGAAAGAATTTGTCCCCTTAAGGCAAAGACAAGATTAAAATTAGTAAGAAATAATAGCCAAAGCCACAGGTGGGACAGATGGCATTGAATGGACATCTGTTGGAATAACATTGAGTTACCATGATAGACTTTTACCCTGCATCCCCTAAAATTAAATGTGCTCCTCTGCTAATCAAGTAGCGTGAAGAGGAAGATGTGTGGAATGGAAAGCCAAAGCTAAGGATGGCAGGAATTGGCTTTACACCTCCATCAGCTGTAGGAAACACACASTGAGTGGGGTGTAAAAGCTGGAGAGGGCATATGGAGGAGGTGGGGCTGATGGTTTGGCTCTGTGATGCTCTGCTCTGGTTTTTTGGTGCCCAGGAGAGGAGTCAGTGCTGCTCTGAGGAGCTGTAAGGTCTGTGCAGAGAGAGGATGCTTTGTTGCTCTCAGGCAAACAGGTGGAGAGGTTTGACTGCCACCTCTGGAGTAAGGGCAGTTTGGGGTGYTGCAGAGAGGAGGCAGAGAGCTGGAGACAAAGGTCAAGGAGAAGCAGTCCAGTGGCATGGATCAGCCAGGAAACCTCCTGTACCTCTGAGACACCCAGGGAATTAATAACCAGGCTAACTGTGACAAGTTAGCCAAGCTGAAAGAGTAACTGTGAGAGAAAAACATAAATTTCTATAAAAATGAATCTTTAAATAAGCACCAAACCAAAGTAGGCAAGATGACTTTCTGAGATTAAAAAAGTTTGATTAAAACACAGTGAATTTTTCTGAAAAATACGTAGCCATGTATGATGTCTTCAATATAAACCCAATTAAAAGCATGACAATAGGATTTATTTAGAAACATCCTGACCTTTCTCGTATGACTCTTGTCCTGCCTTCTCGTTACTTGTCACTCTCAGTCACTGTATCTTGCTTAAATGAAAAGTGTAAGCTCTTCAGGGCATAGGGCTGCATCTCTGGGCTTTCTCATCCACTGTGTACAACAATGCATGCAGCAGGGACATCCTTAAAACTGTTAAACAGAGCACAAATAAAACATTTCATCTCCGATTTTGCAACTTTACTGAATTTCTTCACAAGGAAACAAAAATACCCTCCAATGTGGATATCAGTTAGAAGTTATTTGCTCACATTAGGAATACTTAGGGTAAATAAYAATAGTGGAAAAGCAGTGCTCTCCTTGGTAATGGTGTTTATTGAATCACAGAGCAGCTCCTGGGGAAGGGCAGTGGAATCCCACGGCTTGGGATTTTGAGAGCGAGGTTGGGCAAAGCCAGAGACTGCACTGCAGGGCTCGGTGCCCCGCTGGCAGGAAGACGAATGAGAAGCCCTAAGAGTCTTCTCTATTTGTTCTTCTATGATCCTTATAAGAGAGATTGATGCTGACAGCATCCAGGTGGTGTGTCCGTGACTCAGCTGTCACGTCACTGCTTACGGCTGAGAGCCAGTGAGTCAAGGAATGAAAAACAGGTGGAAGGAGGAGGAGAGCCCTCCCCAAGTGCTCACCTCCAGCCATCTCTTCCTGAGCAAGCAGGGCCAACTGCAGGCCACAGGGACACAGGAGAAGGAGAGGCAGTGACAGAAGGAGCGGCTGGTCACCTCCCTCCAAGGGCAGCAGGGTTGCAAACCCTTCTCCACGTCTCACGTGGTGTGGAATAAAAGCCTGGTGTGAGTTAATGGACTTCTGCAAGGCAGAAGTGTCCACCCTGTGTGGTAGGTCTGAAGCCCACTGACTCTTGTAACKGTGTTCTGTAGACCAAGCTGTAGATGGAGTAAATATTCAATCCATCTGTTTTAGTTCCTGCTAGACAGAAAAGGTAACATCACAGATGTCTGGCCACGTATTGTCACCAATACAAGGTTTACTGTTACAAATCTGATTCCACATGACACCCGAAACTCTGCTTTGAGAATGGGTCTCGATGGTGACCTCAGACAGTGACAGSAGGCACTAATTTCTCTGAAAATCCAAGAATTCCTAGAATACAGAAACAAGCAACCTTGAAAGCAGACTCCTAGGTTCAGGTACCTTCTGAGACACTACTGTCTCTCTGGGTACGTTGACAGAAGCAATCTGCCACATCTGAGATCTAAACATGATTTTTAATTTTTTTTTTTTTCACTGCCTTGATTACAAGGTCAGCTTCTTGTAATTCCCAGTAGCAGAAGGTCAATGGCATCTCCAGAAGGTGGGTACTCCACCACTTTCTCTGCCTTTGGGTATGATCAATGTCTAACRCATGGAAATCTCTCCAGGGATAGAAACATCTMAACCTCCTCAAGAAATCCATTTCARTTCTTCATAATCTCTACCATACAAAAAAAAWTTTTCAAAAGGATCTGACCTTAGTTTCTCTGCTTCAGTTTAAGCSTCCAATTCCTTGTCTTATCCACCATGGACAGAGAAAGCAGGTGATTCCTTCCCTTTCTGTATTTCATACACTTGACACAGTTGCCACCTTGCTTCCCTGGTCAGTCCACACTCCAGATGCTCAGYCTATTCCACATTTCTTCATCACTTTTTTCCCCTAGTTCTGTTCCTCCCCACTGCTCCCCCTGGACTTTCTCTGATGGTTCACATCTTTTCTGATCTGAATGACATTCTGGTCTACTCATGCAATTCATTATTTGCCACTATTTGGACTTCTCAGCCTCTCCTCCAGCCTGCCAGCTGTCACCATGTGCTTGTAAGTTTAATAAGTGTTCCCTATGCCATCATCAGTGCCTTTACTAGTGGTCTAAGTAGTACCAGACCCAGATGCATGTGCTGGCTGTCACTTATCCCTGTATCACATGAGTGTTGCATGGTTTAGTAGCTGCCAGGAGGTTTGTGATGCATGGGCACCCTTTTGTACAGAGTGCTAGGCAAAATCAGAAATGAAAGATGGATCCTGTCCCAAGAAATTAACAATCTAATTAATTTTTTTTTTTTTTTTACCCCAAAAGGATATGCCAGCTCCTTCCTTATCACACTTTGCCTCTGGGGAAATGAGACCATTCATTCTGCACACCCATTTTATCACAAAATGAGATGACCACTTCTTTCTAGAAGTCCCAAAAAGGTAGTTATTACCACCATTATCAAGAGCCACATCTAAGGCTTGGTTTTAAGTGCTTTAAGACTTGCTTAAGCCTAAAAGACTTTGTCTGCATCCCTCTTGCTGTCTGCTCACTCACTGCCTGCTCCACCTCGGATGCGAGTCAGGCAGCTCCTGGGTTTTCAAACCTGACTGCTCCCAGTTTGAGTGACACATCTTATGGTGACACAACTGCTGCAGGGTCTGCAGGAATTGTCTGAAAGCCAAGAGCTCTGGCCAAAGCAAGGGAAAATGGCAAGGACATAGTTATGTGAAATGAATGAGTAAAATGCATCAACTCCAAGGCTGCAAGGCAAAGTAACTGAGAACATGGCATTTTGCACTGCTCCRGTTGTGCAGAGTAAAACAACTTTTAGAAGTGCTAAATCATGGCACTYGTTGTGGCAAGCAATGAAACTTCATCTTATTTGATTGAGTTTTGACCTGCACAGGCCATTACCAAGGTAAAGTATTCCAGCCAGAAAATCTGAATTTGCAACACACCTGTGACAGCGAAATGGGGGCTCTGCTGTTGCTTCTGGAGCTGAAGAGTTAGTAACAACTCCTGTTGTTTGTACGTGCAGAACATTTGGAATCTGTGCTCTATTTAAGTGTACTTTTAATTGCTTTTGATTAGGATAAAGAGGATAATTTTCTTTTACAAATTCTCAGGATATTCAGAACATCTAGAAATTAAAGCAATTCTTTGCATCCCAGGTTATTAGTGTCAACTTCAAGAGAGAAGAGAAGAGA
>JACDOX010000036.1:5899907-5918374 GCA_014549065.1 Cardinalis cardinalis
GGAGAGGAGAGGAGAGGAGAGGAGAGGAGAGGAGAGGAGAGGGGCACAGGGAATGGGAATTAGTGTACTGAGTATTTTCAGTTCACAACAGGCAAGGCTTAATACAATCAGGAGGAAAAACAATCCTTCAAACTGGAAAGTTGAAGGAATGAGTGCTTTTGAGTTACAGCCTGTAAACCCCAATGCTGGGGTGCCAGCATATCCCAGGGACCAGGACTCATGCAGCTCCACCTAACCTGCTGCTGACCTCACCTTTCCTATGATATTTTTCCAGGAATCTCCATTTTGTCCCTTATCACTTTCCTCTCAAGTTTCTTCCCTGTCCTTTCATGCTATTTTCCCTCCCCTGGCTGCAGGATGTGATGTTTTCCCTCTGCCTGYTCTCCAGCAGTAGCAGAGCTGTTTGTGTGGAGTGCTGGTGACATGTTGTGGCTGGGCTGGTTAATCACACTTATTCCCAAGAGCCATCAAAGCTGGTTGGATCAGAGCTCTGAGCTAACACAAAATACTCATACTGGCCCCCAAAATCTACACAAGCCAGGGGAGTTGTGGTTGTCCACATGCTCTGGGCTCAGCCCTTCTGCCTGCTGTGGTTTGGGGTTGAAATCTGAAGGGTTTTACACCACAGACACATAATTACATACATGCATGGAGTATTATTTAACACACAATCTTGACTTTAAAAATATTGTGATTTAAGCTTGAACTTGATGATATTTGCATATAAATATAGATCCTGGCTTTGTGTTTAAACTGTGTGTCACTGAACAGAGTGGTGGAGCCAGGCTCTTAGGCACTACAAGATAATTGTTTTACTGACATCATTACACTGATTTAAGGCAAGAGGAATTCCCGCATGCTAAAGCATATGCAAAAATTGMAAGCTACTTATTTATTAATTGTTATAAATTGTTCAAGCCTGCATTTATAAATTTTACAAACCCAGAGCCTAAATATACCTCATGTCAGCAGGTGGAGGGCAGTGACAGCACCTGCAAGTGCTTCCAGCAGATCATATTCAGGCTACAGAATAGCTGCACAGTGGTAGCCAGAAAATATTCAAGTCCTTCCTTGTGCCCTCATGCCAAATGACGTTTCAGAACTGAGGCATTGAGTAACTTAAATACTGTCAGTTTATGCAGCATCTCAGTTATCCTTTAATAGTATAGTTACTCTTTTCTCAGAAGAGAGTGGTGTCTAATCACGTCAGGATTTTCTTAAGTAATTCTGTCTCAGAGTAAAGAATATTTTTTTTATACAGCAGCAGTGGATCTATATGGCTTTAAGAGGCAGATTCTTCTAACACTCAAGGCCTGGCTTAGAGGARGCTCCTGAACTGATTCTGTCAAGAAGTGTTTGCATTTTCTTCAGGGCAAGTTAGAAAAGGGAAAAAACCTAAATGCGTTTTGACATTTGTATTTGGAGTGTTATCTGTCAAATATGCCAGGACCAGATCACAAATTTCCTCAAGATTGTCGTGGCTCTCCCACCTATCAATAGCAATCTGGAGCTCACACAGGATGCAGGCAGAAAGGCACCCTGATGGAGTGCAATGACAGATTTCACATTAGGATGGAGGAGGAACAGGGAGCAGCCAACGGCATCTTAAAAACTGCACATGGGTCTTSCCAGTAAGTGAGGTCTGACAGGGCAGCTTGCAAAAACCAGAGAGGAAACAGAAACCAGAAGGCTGCCCAGGGCCAGGGCTGTGCTACCTGGAGCCAGTCAGTGGCTGATCACCACATGAGTCCTCATCCCTTCTCATCCCCTATGTTTTCTGATGCTCTGAGCAAAATTACTCTGTGGGAAGTCTTGACCTTTCCCTTCCTATTTGTGTGTTATTTTGGAGCAACTCCTCCAGTCCCCTCTGCTCTGAAAGCAGCTAGGGGCATAGGGGCTATGCAGAGAAAGTCAAGCAATGCCCCCAGGGCTGAGGGGTGCTGAGGAGCAGAGAGGCCCCAGGATGGGCATCCCCACCTCCTTCAGAGCCCCAGTCCTGGGCAGGGCTGCAGCACTGGCCTGGGTACCTGCTCCAGCAGGACAAACAGCACTTATGCAGGACATCCAAGAGCAGCCTTGCATCTGCCTGTTCAACATCAGTGGCAGCAGAGGACAGAGGCAGCATGCTTAGATTTTACACTGCTTCACCTATTTAGTCCTGCAGGTTGTATTTGGCAGTGGAGTGCATTTTTCCAGGGTTTGAGACGTTGCAATGCAGCATTGCAGGAGGCACCACGAGCCCCTGTGCCATGTGACAGGAGCCTTTTGCATCTTCCTTCTCTCAAGGAAGAGAAGGAAGCATTTCTGGGGAAATGCTCTACAAAGCACCACTTCTTAAAAGCAGTTGATGCTGAGCACCAGCCCTTCCTTTCCTCCCATTTTCATTCCAACCTGGTCTCTGTTACCCCTGTCCCCACAGCTTCTAACTGCACACAAGCACTAAGTTTTTGTAATTCCTCCTCTCCAATGGGCAAATATATTAATCACTGACACTGTGAACAGGGATCATTGGCCATCACAAGATTGATGGAGTCCACAGAGGCCAGGTGGGACAGCGGGTGGCACGCAGAATGACTCCTAACACAGCTGCCATCTATTTCACAGCATTTGTAGATTATAATATGCTACATACTTGAATAATTTACTAAATTTAAGGGAGTTTTAATACCCATGTTTTAGCTGTAATTCCACTATCCTATCAAAACCTAATGCCTTCTGAATCCTCTATTACTGCTGACATGAACAGCTCCTGTTTCTCCATTCAAAAGAGGGAAAAATAATAGCCAATTATATAGTCAATACAATAATAGCCARTAACAGCAAATATAAAAGGTAAATTTATTTTTTAGCATGATCAGGATTTCAGAGCCAGAATATAGAAATACATGCAAGTTCTCTGGCATGGCCCCTCACCTGTGCTGCTGGGGAAGCATCATTGCAGRGCAGAATAGAAACACTTCCTTATTTTATTAATTTGGGAATCAGAGGGGTTTACAGGCACATTAACCCCCAGGAGTAMAATGCACATGGCAGTAAGGGCAGTTTAGCAGGAGCACCTCTGGAGAGGAGCAGGGACACTCACTGAAGCAATAAGCCCGGGCAGGAGCAGCCCAAGCTCTGGAATTCAGCCCTGGAACTAAACTCCATGCTCCTGCTCCACAAAGGCTCTCAGCTCAGCCCAGCACAGCCAGAAGCCCCCAGCCAGCCCTGCACCTCCCAGGACTGCCCCAACATCAGCCCAGCACTGGCCTCCCAGCCTGGGAGATGTGTGCTGGCCTCCAGAGAGATGGGTCAGTGGGGGGGAGTGCACTACAGCCTAAAAGAAAAATCAGGGCCAGGGCTGCACATTTAGGGCTCCTCACTGTCACTGAACCCAAATACCATCTTCTCCCAGCTCCATGCCCAAGATCCCAGGAGCACAACTGAYCCTATAACTTCAGGAACTCCTTTCCACAGAGCATCAACCAGGCTGAAAACAATGCTGASCACCATGAATGCTCCACATGTCCTTCTGTCCACCTGCAAACAAACACAGTGCAAGTTCCCTTTAAATATGAAACAATGCAAATAACTCCAGAAAACCTCAGKAAGATCATCCCAGGACATGCCATAACTACCTCTGGTGCCTTACTAATGGGTCAGAAAAATATTTAAATCATGTGTTAGATGTCTCAGTAGCTGCTTGCAAAGCATCCAGATCAGTGGGAAACCTGTGGTCTGCAGCCCATCAGGGAGATACCAAGAAGCAGAGATCTTCCTGATAATGAAGAGGAGGAAGAGACACCATGGGGGATGYCACCACTGAGCTGAGCTGGGGACTCACAGAGGTACTTCAGCATCTGCTTGAAAATACATTAAAGCCCTTCCTCTTGATGGACACATTTGCAGTATAAATAGTTGTGTCCTCTTTATTTCACTCTGAGGTTTAATTAATATATAAATCAAACACTTATAAAACTCACAAATGCTTGGGAAGATGTAAAATTTAATTAGTTTGCCCACACAACTCCATATGTCAACTGTTAGCTCAATTACTCTTTGCCATGAAATACTGACTGCACTTTCCCATATTACTAATTTCCCTCTATCTCAAGTCATGCTTAATCAACACCCTGAACTCAACACGCACACACTTGTGCTAAATTAAATATTCAGCACAAGGAGCAAGAGCCTCTTTAATGAATCCACAGCTGGATTTTGCTCAGAAATGAGATCCTCACACAATATTAGGGCAGAGGATATCTGGGGTAATCCCTGGGGTGTGGGGCAGGTTATCACCTGCTCTGGGATGTGCTACCAGACCAGCCTGCAGGACGTGCTCTACCCTGCTCCTGTTCTTCCATGGAGCATGTATTTCCTGAGGAAATACACCCCTGTCTGTGTTTCCTTGGGATGGAGCAGATGCTGGTGGGGCAGGGACTGGGGCAGGCGAGGGAGGCTGGGAATGAGGCACACGGCAGGGATGGGTGAGGAAGGGCAGGCAGTGGGTGCACTCTGATGGGCTCAGGTGTGTGGTGTCAAAGTGCAGGTGTGCAGCAGCCAAAGATGGGGCCAAGAGACCACTGTACCCATTAAATATGCATTAAAAGCACGCTCAGGTCAGCCCCCAGCCTGGCAGTGACAGTCAGTACAAATGAGCACTGACGCTGCATTTATTCCTACTTCAATATCCTCAAGGGACAACAAAATGTCAAAATTATCATCTGGAAAGAGTCCAACAAATTCTCCATCCTCCTGAAGCCTCTCCCTGTCCCCCATCCCCACCCCCACCCCCAGGATGAGGGCTGTGATGGCCCCTAGGCCAGGCTCTGTGCCAGCCAGTGYGCCCACAGCTCTGTCCTGGCCAGCCGTGCCACAGGGTGACATGGGAGTGACCTTTGCTGGCTCATCCACAGCGCCCAGCACGCCCAGCTGCTCCCAGCACAGAGCCAGGCAGGGGCCTCCCATGGGCTCCCAGATGCCCCATCCCACMGAGGATGGATCCTGCCTGCCTGTGGGGAGCAGGGGGACACGGCCACAGCGGTGACACCGTGGCCAGTGGCACTGTTCAGTGAGGAGGAGGAGGATGCTGGTGGCTGGAAATGCTGTGGCAGAGGGTGCAGCAGCCAAGTGGAAATTAAAAAAGCTGCAGGGGGATGCACTAAACCATTTTGCTGCTTTGAGGAGAACTCCCTTGGAATAAAGATGCTTATAACTCTACAAAATTACTGTAAATTAAGCTCTTATTTTTCCCATTTGTGCTACTTGCTGGTATATAATTTTCCTGTTTGTGCTGTGAATACAGACTATTCATTTTCCCTAAAACTATTTTCTTGCTGATTTTGCTTCCAGGAGTTGGTGTGGGAGCAGAGCCTGGACATGAGCAGTGAGCATGAGCTGCCAGCACTGCCTGCCCCTGGGCCTTCTGCTCAGAGCCGTTTGCACCAGGCTTCAACAATCCTGGAAATGTTCCTCCCACTGCCCTTCCTGAGGAAAGGGTCCRCCTGTCACTGGCCCCTGGTTTGCTCCCAGGGCTTGTGTTTTGTTCCCCTCCCTGTAAGGCAGGAGTTACCAGACCTGAGATGATGCTGGGAAGCTCTAAGTCTTGGATCAAGCTTTCCCATTTACCATCCATAGATCTAAGCCCATGAGACCAAGTAAGAGCCCCATTTCCCTGTGCCATCTCAAATAAACCCTGTAATTTTGATGGTAAAACCACTTTGAGGGTGGAGTTGGGGATTTTTTGTGAGCTATCCTGTAAAAGCAGTGCTGAAACACATTATACTGGAGCCCATATTATACAAAATAATTTTAATCCTCCAACTTTTTTCTTCAGGCAATCAGCTTGTTTCTTTAAYTCAAATTAGATCTTCATATTCAAGTCTCATTCTAGTTAATCATATTTTTCAATTAAATTCAATTGTCTGTGATCTCCCTAACTTCCAATGCTTCCCTGCATCTCTAATACAGGCAAATTTTGCATTCGCTCTTTTTACTTTCCTTTTCTTTTTTTTTTTTTTCTCCCCAAGCTGGTAACATTTTGCYTAACAAAACCAATTTCCAGCAATGGGATCAGAGCAGAGCCATGGTTTGGTCTGATCACATTTGCATTGCCCATACCCAAGTGATGGCTACTAAAACAACACTGCTGGGAGGGAAAACATGTTTTTTACAGGTCACCTGCCTCTGCTTGATGTCAAGATTCTCATGGTCCCCATGGTGAGGGAGGAAACCAGAGTCACAGGGCAGCAAGCCTGGGACAGGCTCCTGCATCAGCAGGTGGAGGTGGAAAACCTTGTGGTTAGAGGTCCAGGAGCATCCCTCTGCTTTTTTAAGTATCCCTTCAAACACAGTGTTTATGCATTTAGCCCTTCCAAAGGGAGAAGARGAAGTGTTCCATGGAAAGCATGGTGTTAAACACAGGTTACAAGTACCTGGGAGAGCTCAGAGAGGCCAGACTGCTGATTTCGTGTCTGATATTCAGGGCATTGCAGCTCAGCACCCCAGACACACAGCACAGCTCACTGCCCTGATGCTGGACCCAAACCCATCTCTCCTGCAAGCCAAGCACCAGCTCTGCAGCCCCATGAGGCTCCTGCAGTCAGACAGCACCTCCTGGACAGGATGGAGAGACCTGGCCAAAACCAGAGCCATTCAACAGACAGGGAAAGCAGCTGACAAAAGGAAGGAGAATTTTTAGGACAGTTTTATGCACATCTGTGAAGCACCCAGGGAGCAGAAGAACCACCCTGGTGGTGAAGCTGACACTCATCAAGAAAACTGTTGGCAGTGGGCAGACTTCAGACAACACTTAGTAAAGAGGTGATAGAAGAGAAAATCACAGAATGGTTTGGGTTGGATGGGACTTTAAAGATCATATCGTTCCAACCCCCCTGCCATGGGCAGGGACACTTCCCACTAGACCAGCTGGCTCAGAGCCCCACCCAGCTTGCCTTGAACCCCCAGTGATGGAGCACCCACAGCTTCTCCAGGCAATCTGTTCCRGTGCCTCAACACCCTCACAGAAAAGAATTTCTTCCTAATATTTAATCCAAACCTATCCCATTTCAGGATAAAGACAGGAAAGCTGCAGCAGCCCAAGGATAAACCTCTGCACATGGAGGTGATGTGTATCATCAGCTACATCTTTACCTGGCCAGTTCTCTGACACAAGAGGGCAAAAGGCACTCCTGTCCTGCCCAGCAGCACAGGACCTGGCATTTGCAGGGAAAATGCTCCTSTGGGATTTACTCAGTTATTGCTTTAGGGGTGTTTTGCTGCTTTCATGCTATAGCAAAGTCTGGCTGTTTCACCATCAGTGTCATCATGATGCTTTCAGTGCTTCTGGAAAGGTTACAGGAACCAGAGGACCAGAGATCAGGTGAGAAATTCAGTTTCCACGGCCTTTTTTAAATACTAATAAAATACTAATAAATGCGGGTTATGGTAAAAAAGCCAGAAACAGCCCCCAAGTGTATTTTGAAGACAGAAAGACAGCAGGCAAAGAAAAAAAGGCCCCCAGTTTTATTATTTTGTATAATCAGACTATAATTGGAGAGCAGACGCTGTCTGTAATACACTGCCTTTGGGGACTCTGGTTTTCTAATAAGAAATCCATGAGGGATTTAGATGCCGTTTCAGTGGTGTTCTGGCTGATTTAAGGGATGCACCTGGAGCCAGAATTCATGCCTTCAGTTGCTGTACTTCACCAAAAGCAAAAAAATGTAGATGCCACTTGTAAATCCCTGCAAAAACTGGGTCTGCAGTGGCACCAGTGAGAGCCCCTTAATTATAGCAGTGCTTTTGGGAGCCGTGATAATTAGGAGTTTCCGGTGTTCTGGAAATCAAAGTGGTTTCTATTCTCTTCTTTAATTAATCCAGGCTTTTATCTGTGAAAGTGGAGATGAATTAAGGTTCTGCTCTAGGCAAAGGGCAAGGATGCTTGTGCAGTCCSTGGCAGGGTGAAGCCACTGGACCCCCAGGGCCTGGGTGACACTGCAGCATCCCTGGCCTCTGGTTCTTGATATTTTGGGGGGTGAAGGTGAAAGACCAGAGGGTGACATGCCTCGAGCAGGACTCACCAGAGCATGYACATATCAGGAGAGAGCTGCTGCACAGGGGTGTGCAGCTGTGCATCCCTGGCAGGGGCCACACTGCCTGCCTGCAGGAATTCAGCAGATAACAGACACCAGCATTTATCACCTCCCCACATGGGACAGGGGGAGTCAAGCTGCGCAAAAATCGCAAGATTGGTACAAAATCTTTTTTTTTTTTTTTTTTTTTTTTCTGTTCAAAGGAAATTATTGTTATAGCTCCATTTATTCCACTATGGGAAGGGTTGATCTTGGGAGGTTTTCTAGGGCTGGGAAATCACACTGAAAATCCATGTGACTCTCAGAAGATGACAGCAGTAGTATGGGATTTGTGGTAAAACCATGAATGTGAACTGTACATGCAGGGATGGCAGAGRGAGGTTTCTAGCTGTAAGTAAAGCCTCCAGCTGATGGGATGACCTCAGTGCTCAAAASAGGAGCATCTGTCACCCACCAGAGCAGAAGGTAGCCTAATGCAATTAACCCATACAGCTAATTAATCAAATCCAGCCCCGACAATGTTATCAAGGAGCTGCCTGGAAATTATTCTATATGTCAAAGTCTATTCTTAGATCAAATAAATCCAGACCCATGTTGGACAAGCTGTGCTCCAGTTTGGGGCATCTCCACACTTCATCATTTCCTGGCAGTGAATTCTGCTGTAAGCACCAAAACCACAGGCTCAGCCCTAGAGCCGAGCCCCAGAGCAGCTTTCTGTTGGATTAACCAGTTTTCCCAGAGAGAAACTGAATTTCTACATCCACCTTCCTTGACTTTAGGTCCGTTTTCTCCTTTTCCTACTAGGTGGCGCCTGCACGACAGGCGGAGACGAGCCCCAGCGGGGAGCATCTCTGACAGGTTTCCTCCGTGAAGGGCCGATAAAGGACACTTTTCCCCGAAAAGCCGGGCAGTTGAGAAGGCGAGAACCTGCCGGGAGCTGATTAGTAGCAGAAGCTGTTTTCTGGTAGCACCACGTTAACTGTGCTCCCCCAGGGGCGCTGCCAGACCCCAGGAGGGAGGGGGATAATGGGGCCATCCAGGAGCTGCATCCAGCGTAGCCCAGGTGTGCACCAGCCCTGTACGGGCACTTCCAGCCCAGASATCCCGCTAAGCATCCCGTGGCGGGGAGGATGCTGGGGTGAAGTGTGGGGCACGGCTGTGCAGTCACCCACACTCGGCCACAGCTCACCTCAAAAGCCCAGTCCAAAAAACCAGGCATTTCACTGGAATTTCTGGGTCTCCAGCAGGGGACATGCAACTGAGGGTGTGACTGGTGCGCTACAGACCAGACTCAGCACCGCATTTGCCCCCACACAGCTCTCAGCTGGGAGAAGGGCTGTGGGGCTCCAGCCCATCCCTCTGTACTCTGGGAGGGACACAGCAGTGCTTTGTCATGCCTGTAATCTACCCCCAGGCTGCTTCCCTCTGCCTGCTCCCTCCTGGCACTTCCATGAGGATTCAGCCAGAGCYGTCAGGTGTCAGCATCACTCCCAGTCCTTCTGGGTAACCCCAGAGAGGTCGAGTGAYAGCATGAGCTACCATTTCTTCACCCAACAGACACTGTGTGCCCAGCTCTGACTTCACAGAGCCATCACAGCTGCCCACATGCCACCTTTGCAGTCCCCAGATCATTCCCCTACAGGAGCTCTCTGTTTCACAACCATGCCAAACTCTCTGGCAATAATTAACCATGTTATCTCCACACTGCACCTCTGTTGTACATGTACGTTGCACGTGTTCCAGCCTCTCAGCTCCTTTCTGAGCTTGGCATTTTGGGCAGCCCCGGGCCATGTGCCAGTCCAGAGCAGACAGAACCCTGTCGTGCYGATAACCCAATTTCCCATCCCAAACGGTACCAAGACAGCAGATTCCAGCCCAAACCACAGCTTTGGGACGGCCAGAGGAGGAGCTACGTGTACTGACTGCCCCACCAAATAGATCTGGTTTTCCAGTGGTAAGTTTGCCATTTTTGCCCCTGGATTTCAGGGGGAAGCTGAGCCATTCCCTGGCTATGACACTGAGAGTGGCAGGTGAGGCAGTGTCTCCAGACTCTGCTTTTGTCACAGCATCTGCTCAGGTGCAGCTGCTGCTGCCCAGCACTTCTGCATCCCCATGGCCTCTGGTGCACAGCAGCCCTTGGGCTGGCACATGATGAACCCAAGGGAGCTGGCAGGGGACAAGGGGCACGGGGAGGCTCAGGGACCACTGCCTTTGTGTCTTACTGCAGTAAAGCCTTGGGTCACCCCCTTATTGATTGGGTGTGGGGCAGGAGCTGAGCTGGCCTGGTGCACCCCTCCACACTGTCCCCCAAAACAGTGTGGGAGGTAGRGACTCCCCACGGCTCCCTGGCTGGGCAGCCAGGAGCTGTCGAGGTTCATCAGCTCACCGGTGCCATGCTGTGCCAGCACACGGGCACTGGGGGAGCCTGGCAGCCCCAGCCCTGAGCAGATCCAAGGCAACTCCCTGTCCCCATGGAGGGGAAGGACAAGGAGGAGGGGGTGCAGGTGGCATCAGGGCCAAGGGGACAGCAGGACACAGCCAGCTGGGCAAAGGGACACAGATGGTGCTGCCAGAGAGCTGCAGCTCTGACCAGCGAGTGATGGGCCAGGAAAGAGGATTGCTGGGAGAAGAGCAGTCCAGAGAAGAGCAGTCCAGATGACAGAGAAAAGCCCTTGTTCAGGACCAGCAAGGAAAAAGGGGGGGAAAACCCGGACACACACCCAGAAACAACGGCCAAGTTCAGAACAACCCTGGCACATTGGGTCTCTCTGGGTAGAAGAGAAATTAGGCCAACTTGCAAGCCCACATCAGATCTCTCATCAGGATTCCAAAGGAATCTTTTGAGCAACCAATAAAGYCAGCCAAGGTCTGGGAGCTGGGGAGGCCTTAGCTGCCTACTGASATGGCTGCAGAAAAAATGGGGCTGCAGGACTCAAACTGTCCAGCAAACAGGTGGCCTGGACAGGACTAGCCACAGGTTTGAGAAGAGGAAAACAAGTATAAAACTGGTAYTCATTCTTCTCTGTGACATAAAGGTGGGAAAGCAGAAGGTGTTTTGGTGAAAAGTTTGCTAATTTACAAAAAAGGAAGTGCAATCTAAAAAAGGAGAAGCAGATTTCAGCACTTCCAGAGGGYTGGTCATTACTCAGGGAACTGATCACACTGCCCTGGCAGCAGCCTTGCCCCATTCAGGGAAACAGGAACAGGGGGAGACCCACACGGTGCAGAGACCTGAGAGAGCAAGGAGGAATCTGTAAGATTAATTGCAATGACCAAGGCAAACAAGGCAGTGACTATGGATTCTGTAAATACATTTAAAGGCAAAATTTGCCCTTTATATAATGTGGGAGAGCAGGTAACAAGATATCACAGGTGCAGGAGGGTTGAATTATTTCTGTCCTTCACTCTCCACAAAGAGCTGATCGTGGCATATAAATTATCACCATGATAGGCATGAGGAGGCAGGGGCCACTACAGGCAGGAAGGGGCTAAGGAGTAATCTCATTCTACCAGATGCATTTTGTCACAGATGGCCTTTGCAGAGGGGTGATGAAGTACAGCTATCCCAATGATYCTCCTTTTCCTAACCATGCCAATAGGTTTTCACACCTCTCCAGTACTGTCCAATACCCAGGGAACTCACAGCATCTCAAAGCTGCTTGAGCATGCCGAGCCTCTGGAGCTGTCTTATCCAGCATCCAGCCACTGGGAGTCACCAACGGGAACTTTCCCCAGCAATCCCACATCTTTGCTGAAGCCTCTCCATATCTGCAGGTTTCTGTATCTCCCACCCCATGGATGTGAGAGGTGGTGAGTACCCTTGCAAGCCGGGGCAGTCCTGGCTGGCATCTGGGCCCGTTTGCAGGCAGCACAGAGACTGGAGAGGGGGAACACCTGCACAGGACAGCAGTGAGAATGGGCTGAGATAGTTAAAATCACAGCCTGCCCGGGAGAGAGGAAAAAAATGGGGCTTGTTTCATCCCAGGAAGAATATCCCATGTGCAAGGAGGACACAGAGGGGATGGTAGTTGGCAAAGATTAGGAAAACCCTCCTGACTGCACTTGAGGCTGGGTYCAGAGGGGCTGCACATCCTCTGCCCGGGCTTCAAACACTCACTGCAGCCGCCTCCCCACGGCTGGGGCGGATGAGACAACACCTTCAGGTCCCTTCCCTGCTGCTCTCCTCTACTGAGCGAGCAAACCAAAGCTCCAGAGGGATTTGTTTTCAAGTCCCTGTGGGTTCGCCCCAGTGATTTTTTCCTGCAGACTCTCCCCGTGGTGCCAGCTCCCGGCAGCTTTGGGAGTGTGCTGCCCCGGTCCATGGGAGCGGGGCCGTGCGGCAGTGTTGGGTGTTCGCAGCAGGACAGCTCCTGGGGTGCAGAACCATTCATTATCTGCTCCACGCCTGCCGGCACAGCTTTCCAGAGCAGGTGCGCGGCCCCAGATAGCAGGGGCAGAGGCGCAACAAGCCGCACCCGCCCATTAAAATGAGACAGCGGCCGGCTCTGAAATGCRTTTATAAATAGAGAATTCAGGTCTGCCTTCGGCTCCTGTCTGCAATGGACACGGCGGGCCGGCTGCCCCGGCAGCGATGCCCTCCTGCCCGCGTGTGTTCAACCGGGGCACGGCAGTGACGCCCGGGCAGCGCTGCGGGGACGGGGCTGGGGGTCCCTCACCCTGAGCGGGCTGKGCCGGGCTGGGCGCTGGGCCGGGCCGTGCCGAGCCGTGCTGGGCCGGGCTGTGCCGAGCGGAGCCGAGCGGTGCCCGCGGCCCCGGCGGGCACATGGGCAGAGGGCGGAGCCCGCGGCCTGACATCACGGCTCGGCTCCGCGCTGCCGGACGGCGCCGCTCGCCCTCCCGCCGCCGCGCAGAGGTGAGGAGCGCGGGGGAACGGGCACGGCGGGGCTCGGGCACCGCCAGCACGGCGAGCAACGGGAGCGGGGCTCGAACCGCCCGCGCCGGGCGGGCAGGGCGGGGGAGGCTCGGCTCGGCTCCGCTCGGCTCGGCTCGGCGCCGCCGGGGTTGCTCTACCCGGGGGGAATGTCCCGGGTCAGCGGGGGCTCCCCCGCCGCCGAGCGCTGGTGCCGGGCCCCCGTTGWGCCGCAGCCCGGCCCGGGATCCCCGCGGCGGGGCTGGGAGCGGGGCTGCTCCCGGCCCGCGGCCCGCTCCGCCCCGGGCTCGGGCAGGGTCCCAGGGCGCTCTCGGACCCCTCGGTGCCAGGATTGGTGATGGGGCTGGGGCCGGTCCCGGGCGGAGGTGTCTGCGGGGGCCGGGGTGTCTCGGTCCGGGCGGTCACCGGCAGAGCTCGGGGGGTGCTGGTCCCCGGGCTGCGGTGCGGGCTGCCCGCGGGAAGCGCTGTCCTCCCCCGGCTGCTGGACACATCCGTGCGGCTGCGGGAAACTCCCTGTCCCGGGCACGAACCGGGCACAGAGCCCCCGGAACGGGTCGGGTGCCTGGTTCCGAGCGGTGCGGTCCTTGTGAGGGCAGTGGGGATGGATGGATGGATGGATGGATGGATGGATGGATGGATGGATGGATGGATGGATGGATGGATGGACGGACGGACGGACGGACGGACGGACGTTCGGGCAGTACTCCTCAGGGAGCAGCACTTGGCACTTAGGTTTCACTTTTCATTCTCAGCTCGCTAAATGCTTTGAGGAGATGAGTGACTCTTTCCAGCCACAGAGAAATCAGCCCCGAGATATAAAAAAGAAACTTGGGGAAAATCTTGGCCAGGGCCCTCAGATTCAAGCAGGGAGCAGCTGTGGGGTTTCTGAACCACTGTAGGGACTTGTAAAAGCTGCAAAGGTTRGATGCTTTTTGAGGGGGACTTCAGCATTTGATCCATGTAAGAGTAAGAGGGATGAGAGCTGTGAAGGAATTGTAGAGGTGACTTTGTAGTAGGARCATCCCAGAGGTGATGGAAGCTGGGGTGGACTGTCCCTGTCCAGGGTGTGACATCTGCCCGTGACAGATGGGGAGCTTTGGGGAGAGTATTTGTGTTCCTAATGCCTGAGCTGGGCAGAGTRGTATAGAGAACCCCAGATAATTTCAATCAGAGCAGTCTAAATAAAACTAACACAGAGAATTGCTTGCTGTGGCAAGAAACCAAAACCAAGAGACAGCAGGAGAGGAAGGCTGTCGCCTACAGCATCAATACTCCTGTGGGCTGAGGAGATGCAGGACTAATAAGATTTAAATACTGCATCAAGCTTTCGTTTTCTTCTAAAATCACATTTGCTATGAAGCAAATGTACAGTAATATAAGATGCCGCAGTCACTGCACATATTTGATTTCCTCTGTGATTGTAAAGGAGAAAATGTTGATGACTCAACAAGTCTGTGTTTATCAAAATCACATCAAACCCCAGGAAAACATGCTCTTTGACAGTATAATAATTTTTTTGTTGTTTATTTTGCTTTTTATTTTTGTTTTGGGTTGTTTTGCTTTTTATTGTTAAGAACTGTGCTTTGACTATGACCTTGTAACATCACACCCATAAATAGAAGCAGGTTTAGATTCAGGGGAAACACATTTTTTCCGAWGATGGAAGAAGTAGGCCAGCCAAGCCAGCTCTCTTGAGAGGTGGGAAAGGCAGTGGCAGCTGTGATAAGAAATGTCACACACCAGGAATTAAAACACACCAATTTGTTATCTATAAGTTTACCATCACTGATTAGAGTTAGCTTTTGTCAACATCGTTWTGGAAGAAAATGCTATTTTCAAATTTGAATTTACTGCTTAGGTACTGCCTAGGTTTTCCTATGCAGACCTACAGTGGATTAAGCAGCTTCCCACCTTCATCTAAGTTTAAGTGAACTGTCACTGAACTGAAAGTAAAAAGCTTCTGAAAGTATGTCAGTGATGTGGGAGCTTCCAACACATTTCTAAAGGCCTTTACATACTCTGGGGCCTAAACATTTTGAAATTTTTCCTGGGGTTTAAGGTACTGACAAAGAAATTCCTCCCATCCTTTTTCCAGGTTCTCAGATTTTCAGTGAGTCTTTCTAAAGCCTTGATTGTGGCAACACRTGCATTTCCTTTAGTATGAATACACCACTGTAATCTTTGGAAAAATGTCCTAAGAGCTCCCCATGGAMTGTAGGCCTCAAGAATCAAGGTCTGTCAATAACATGTCCACCACTGAAGGAGCCTGATACCAACTGCAGATCATGTGCAAGCACTAATAGCTCATAGAGCTACAGAGTGCTTTGGGTTGGAAGGGACCTTAAAGATCATCTCATTCCAATTCTCACCATGGTCAGGGGCACTTTCCACTAGACCATGTTGCTCTAAACCTGGTCCATCCTGATCCTGATCACTTCCAGGGATGGATCATCCGCATCTTCTCTGGACAATCTGTGCCTCACCACCCTCATAGTGAAGAATTTCCACCTTAAAGCTGATGTAAACCTGCCCTCTGTCACTGTAAGGACATTCCCTATTGTCCTACCAGTACAGCCCTTGTAAAAAGTCCCTTTCCAGYTCTTTTCAGGTACTGGAAGTTGCTCTGAGGTCTTCCTGGTGTCTTCTGTTCTCCATGCTGAACAACCCCGACTGTCTCAGCCTGTCTTAATAAGAGAGGGGCTCCATCCTTCTGAGCMTGTCTGTGACCCTTCTTTGGACTCACTCCAGCAGGTTCACATCCTTCTTATGTTGGGGTCAGATACAGGACAGAACCTGTGCCAGTGCAGCTTGGCACCGTGGTGAAATACATGGTGWTTGTACCTGTCCAGCACAGGTGGGTCTCGCTGAGGATTGGGGTCCTGGAGGGAGGCAAATTGTTCACACTGCATGTATTTATCTCTCTGGGCTCACCTGAAAGACCCGTGCCAGTGCAGGAGAAAGGTGAAGCAAGCTGGATCTGCTGTGCAGGATGCTGGACTGAAGGCAAACGGTGTGAGAGGAAGGGGAAGGCAGGGCAGTGAGTTGACTTCCAGCAAAGAACATCTCTCTCTTACCCATCTGTGTCTCCAAAGATAACTACCTGGTCAGCCAGTTTGTTTGCCTCTCTCCCAGGAGCTGTTGGGAAAATAAGGAGAGGCAGTACATGGTCCTACATGGGTTGCCTTTCCTGTTTTCACTGCTGTGGTTATTCAGGTCTGGCTCAGAGCTACCTCTGTACTGTGTGTCATGCCTGTGCTCTGTGGAGGGGAAAAGCAGATCAGCAGGAGATGGGCTGGCCCTCTGCCGCAGGCTGTGTCCTCCTTCCACCCCACACTGCCTCCCAGGCATCTTCTCCCCGTGTGGTCCTGTGCATCTTCTGAGTGACAGGGTGAAGCAAAATCAGAAAGGCAGGAGACTGCTGATCTTGGAGACCCTTCTAACAGGCACTGTGGCACGGAAGCAGCCAATACAAATATTTCCCTGCATGCTCAGCACAATTCCTCCATGCTTTCCTGGAAAGAAACAAAGAGATTTTAAAGAGAGAGCTGGAGCCTGCCAGCTCCCTGTGGTGACTGCTGAAGTCAGGTCCTGCCTGATCTCTGTAGGCCTGGAGAAGGGTGGAAGCCTCAGCTCATTTTAGGCACAGACACCTCWACCCATTGTGTCTGGCTGCAGGGAATTTCTAGATCTGCTTGAGAAGCTTCCACCTTTGGGTTGCTTTCTTGCTGTTCTCACATTTGGGGACGGGAAGGCTCAGAAATGGGTGAGTCACTGAGTTGTCAACTTGGTAAGAGCAGCAAGAGAATGAAAACCCGCCAAAAAAGCAAGAGAAGCCATACAAGACTTAAGTACAGTACCTGAAGTTGTTATGAATCACCCTTTTATGTCACTTAAGAACTGTGAGATGCTAAGCTGAGAAAAAAATCTCATTCAGAGTCACATCAGCCAGATAAGCTCCTGTGTGCTTTGTCAGCATCAGCACTGCTCTAGCAAACTCTGGCTTGCTTCAGGTCTCTGCCTTCCATGGTCTTACAGTGAAACTTCAGGATTTCCCTTTCAGACTTTCAGATTCCYATTTCATGATGTTTTATCACGGGGTAGGTCTTTCTCAGGCTTCTCATTACTCTGTCAACACAGTGGGCACAGAGAGCAAGATGTTTTTGCAGAAGAGCAGAGGAAGTTCTTCAGACAAGGACTTTGCTGCAGAGAAGTGGTGCTGCAAATGGAGGCAAATTTGKGGGAGAAAAGGTTCAAGATATCTATGGAAGAACTGGTTGGTAACTGCTTTAAAATACACAGTTTTGATGAAACCAGGCCAAAGGTTTGTTTTCTAGTTGTTTATCATAGATAGGCAGTTYTCCTGCTCAGCATTGAAATGGAGAGTTTATCCTTGGAGAGAGAAACTGTCCCTGCAAAGTGATCACAAGCTGGTGTAGTTCTAGGGGAGAACTGTAGCCAAAATGTCTGAGCTTGTGTGGGAAAAAGAGGTTATTTTGCCCCTGTGGGAAATACTGGTAGCCCTTTCTCCTCTACTTTCTCCTGTTCTGAAAGCTATTTTTGAATTTTGGTCCTGGTGAAGAACATCTTGTGGTCAGGAGCATGGACATGCCTTAGGCTTCACTGCTGGCTTCCAAAAACAACATTCTAAATTTTTTTTCAATGTATAAACCAGAGGGTGTATGGAGTTGGGAGCGTCAGTGCCTGTCAGCCCGTGTTTTCATTAGTGTGTGATGGAGTAGGGAGGTAGATACTGARTTTGTAGGTGACACTCAGCTAGGGGGGACTGGAAACATTTTAGAGAAGAGACTAAGAATTGAAGATTGTGACAAGCTGGAGAGCTGATTTTAAAAAAACAGGGCACACGTTCTGTCCTGTGTGGTAGGACTGACTGACCTCCTGGACACCAGGTGAGCGACCAGCCAGGCAGTGGTCACAGGAGCCAGAGGACAGGGACACACAGTTGTGCAAAAGCAAACAGTCCTCTTGGGATGGATAAAGAGAAGTGGTGCACTGGGGAAGCAGCGTCTCTGCTCCAGGTGGTGCCTTTTAGGGGCTCAGTTGGAAAATGCAGTTCTGGGCATCCTCCAAGAAAAATGAGAGCAAGGAACAGAGGCTGRGTTGTTGGACATTCGGTAAATAACAGCTCTGCTGGAAGAGTTGGGTTTCACTTGTGCAGGAAAAACCGAAGGAAGATGTGGAACCTGTTCTCCAAATACAGAATTCGTCTGTCTGCAGAGGAGAAGGCAAATCATTTGCCATGTCCTCTGGGGGTAAAAGAGGAAGGGATAAGGTTAACTGGATTGAGAGATAAGGAAGAGAGAAAGCGGGGCTCTGCAKGAGCTTATGGAAGTGGTTTTAGCAGATAAATACCCGATAACGAGGTAATCAGATAAAGAGCTGCCCTGGGGCAGGAGGAGGGATGAGGACCCGTGAATGCAAAGTGCGTCAGGGTGGAGAACAATTGCAGGGGGACATGTGGCAACTCCTGGAGCCCCACAGCAGTC
>JACDOX010000036.1:5918899-5957082 GCA_014549065.1 Cardinalis cardinalis
GAGCCCACAGCCGTCTGTCCCCCTGCCCCTCAGTGCCGTGCTCAGCACGCAGTGTTGCCGGCTCGGAGCAGCACCAGCTGCCCTGCTGCAGGTCCCTGTTCCTCCTCCCYGCCCCAGCAGCAGGGGCACGGGGAGCAGAGCCCCCATCCCTGTCCCGTGTGCCCCTGGGCTGAAGGACGGCAGCAGGGACAGCCCCGCTCCCAGCGTTTCCTCATTCTCGTGTCCTGGCTGGCAGCCCGGCTGGGTTTGCAGTATGGCTTTTCTGGAAGGGTGATTTACRTCCTTTGCCAGTTCCTGGTTTGCACCATTCGGGAAATAACTCTGCTTTGGAAGGAGAAAGAAGAAAAGGGGCAAGCAAAAGGCAGCAGGCTTGGTTTCCCTGACTCTTTCTCTTGCAGGCAGAGCCGGGGAAGTCATTTCCAGTCAGCCTGGGCAGGACTGCAAGCTCTCCAGAAATGTGCGCCAGAGCTGAGATTAAAGCAGCTTTGGATAAGCCCTTTTATTACTTAAATCTGTTCCAGTTCCGACAGGTTCAGGTTCATGGCACTTGTTCCTGGGAGGGATGCTGTGTGTGTGGGAAAGAGACTTAAACATTTGATTTTCCCTGGAAATAAAACAGTGGTAGCAATAAAAAAAATAATTAAAAAAAAACAACAACAACAACAAAACCAACAACACACAGTATTTCTGCTCAGAGCAAGACCTGAGTGGAACACTTCAGGTCTGAATGCTCCTCTCCAGCTGGGGCTTTTGGAGGGTTAACGCAGCAAGAGATGCTCTGCAAACAGAGGCTGGAGGGCTTTGGCTTCATGGTTCAAAGGTCTCTCCATGCAGACTGGAAGTCCCCTGGGGGCAGAGATCACCCCTGTCCCTGGAATGTGTGTTTGTGGGACCGAGCTGGTGCCAGCCATGGCTGGCAGGGCCCAARGGGACCTTCCCAGTGCAGAAATCGTGACACTCCTCTGCAGAGACCTGACCAAAGGCTCTGCTGCATCCTTTGATTCCTCACGAGCCTTGCTGGTGTTTCAACCCATGTGCCCGTTAAGGAATGTGTGTAATAATCATGTGCTTTATCTCGAGTGGCACCCAAGCAGAAGCTGAAGCACAGAGCAGGCTCTTTGATGACCTGCACGGGTTGAATCCACAGCTTATGGAGACTCAGTTGTGGTCAGTCTAAACAAACACTGACTTTGGGGGAAGACAGTAAGCAGTGGTTTTAGCCAAGGTGGTGCAGACTGAGTATTGAGGCTGAGCTCAAAGATGAGTTTCTGTGCAAACAGGAACCAGTTTRGTTTCACTGGACAGGACATTTTTTTGGAGCTCTGTATGAGATCRCTGCCATATTCTTCAGCACAGTTTKATATGTTTAAAACATTGCCTTTTTATTAGAATTATGGTAAAACTAACTTGTCTTTTATCTGATAAATCTGAATATCTGGGCATTGAAATGAATCTTGGTTTTTTTTGTCCAGAACTGAAGCAAAGCCTTGCCACCACAGGTCCATCCTTCTTCAGGGTGTACTCTGGACTGCAAATTACAGGAACCAGCTAGGCTAGCCTCCTGCACCAGAGGATGTGAAAGGGGCCCCAAAAGATGGTCTCATTGTTAAAGACGTGGTGAAAGATATCTGGGTCATCCCAAACAAACTTCTGGAGTCCCATCATTGTTAGTATCTCCTTCCCCACGTCTGTTGAAAGAGGATAACAAGTGTGCCTGTTCCCCGGTAGCTGTGGGGGATGATCTGCTCAGCAGATTGACTCTGCTGTGAGCCCAGGAACACCTGACCGGGCTCCTGCAGCCCAGCTCCATCCAGAACGGCTGTCCTGCTGCAAAACCTGAGTGAGGCCTCTCAGTGTGGGCAGAGAGGCAGAAAAACTTTGTTTGCCTGGCKCTGAGCCTAAGCTAACAGCCTCTGCCAAGCCTCAGGTGCAAAATATGTAGAATTATCCCCGTGTTTCTTCTGTGAGAACCCCTCCCTCCCTCTGCCTGGGCAACAGAGATTTGACTGCTTCGTTTCATGCAGCTGCTGTTTGTCTGATCCCTCCATGGTGCAGAAGTTGCCTTCTGGGCAGTTTTTGTAGAGTGCCCAGCAGAGGGGAGCTCCCCATCTTGCTCACTGCCCATCCCTGCCATTGCCCTGCAATTAACAGCAGCAGTGGCAGTGCAGTCACTGAGCTGCACGTGGGAGCAAGTGTGCTGCCGTGGACACAGCAGTGATGTGAGGGTGTCATTAGCAGCTGAGCTCAAGGGCAGCTGTACATTGCATTCAGTATTGTAGTTAGGGAACTGCTGCCCAGTTAGAATTGGAGCTTGTTTATCCCCACTGGGCTGTGCTTGAAACTATCTTGTAGCTTCCTTGGTAAGAAGCTGATTTCCTTGAATTGCACATGCTATAACTCCGCAGGGGTGCAGTTTGCTTGACAAGGAAGATCAATAAATGGGGTTTATCGAAGTCTGGAGGTGCTAAAGAGGCCTAAGCACCATGATATTCACTCTTGGCCTCCTCTGCAGCATCCTGGCCATGGTGCTTTGCGCCCACTCTGGATGAGTTGGCCTTGCTGTGGTGAAGTAGCTTTGGGAGGGAGAGTTTCAAGCAGGTGACCTGTTGTCCATAGGTGCAGAAAAAGCAGTGTGGACGTGGCAGGTAAGCCAGGGTGGTGGCAGGAGGGGGGGGTCTGTGTGCTCCCCAGAGATACAGAAGTGAAGAAAAGCTGTTGCCTAATCAGACAGTCCATTGCCAGGCATCTGCTAGGCAGAGACCGCAGTGTTTGTCTCAGTGAAATGTGTTCATGGTGAAAGAGGGATGTTCCCCTCCTTCCTCAGGAGGATTTCAGTGCATGGCAATGACAGCAATGCAGCCCACAGGCAGCAGCCAGCACCAGGCACCCTGCCACAATGAGTCCTGCTCCAAAGCCCCACCACTCAGAGCGTGACTGAAATAATCGCACCAAAATTCACAGAAAATATTTTGAGTCTTCTTACTTTGTAACTCTCCTGCTGACTTCAAAGGCTGTTTAATTCTGTCATCCCTTTTAATCAAAATAACTGGAGACAGCAAAGATGTTTATCTCCAAACATTGCCAACATCSCTCTACATGTTCAGTGGCAGCTGCAGGACAGAGGAAACACAGTATAAGAAAAATTGCTTGCAGCAACATTTACATCCCAGTGGGACCACAGAGAGAACTTTTGAGGTGCCTTAAATTGAGTATGAAATGAGTCTGTGGGTAACAATCACTTTGTCAYCCTGAATGCTAATTTCTCCCCCCATGGCTGTGAGCCAGAGATGTGTTTCTTTATTTTGGGGTAATATTTTGTGTGCACGGGTGATGGAAAAGGGGAGGGKGGTTATGGGTGAGCAAGCTAATTATTCTGAACAATAGCATTGGCCCTAGAACAAATTGTTCTGGACATGAGTACATTTAGGTGAAGCAAGGTTTCTAAAAAGTAAAGCAGTGAGTGTGTGATAAAACTTCTCATAAGGAACCAGGAAAAATAAAACAGTATCTGTGCAGACAAGAGATCTGAAAGTCATCCCTGTGGCCCCTTTCTATGTTTATTCCCCCTTTTTTTTCAGTGGAATAAGCAGAACTGCAGTATGCTGTTTGATCTCTGTATTTATACAGTGGACATGTGTTTTGAAGGGGAAGAAGTCACCATGCACTTCTTTGGCACTTGTTTTCCCCCGCTAGCACTTCTTCCATGAGCACCTTTGGGTCTCAGGGATAAGGTGGTGCTTGATGAGAGGCAAGGAGAGCAGACAGATCTCTGCCATAGAAACAGCATTGTCACTGAAACCATGATGGTTTGTACCCAGGACAGTGAATTTTAGTTTCAAAGTCCATCTGCTGAAGGTGTTTTGCAGGCTCTCAGTGAGGAATAGGATTGAGATGCTGGCTGCTGTGTGAGAGATCTCCTCCAGTAACTTGGCTGTGCTTGATGTTTGTCTGCCTGGGACTACCAAGCTGGTGTTTTCATAGTAATGTGACCCTTTGATCATTTTTCTGAGTGGTTTAACAAATTAACAGCTCTTTAAAGTGTGTATATGGTTAGGGGAGTTKATGCCCACAGGCAGCTCTTGCCGTGTCTCTCTAGCATCTGTAGTGAATTTTGGTGCTCGGGAACTTTGAATGGGGAGATCCTTTTGCAGATTCTTCACAAGAAAGATTGACTGTCCTAAATGATTTTGAGTAGRTATTAGGAAGAAAATATTTAGTATACAGGTGGTGAGGCATGGGAACAGGTTGCARAGAGATCCTGTGCCCATCCCTGGAGGTGTTCAGGACCAGGCTRGATGGGGCTTTGAGCAGCCTGGTCGAGTAGAAGGTGTCCCTGCCCACGGCAAGGGGTTGGAAATAGATGATGTTTAAATCCCTTCCAACCCGAACTATTCTGTGATTCTGTGACCACTACGCACGAGTTCCATCTTGTCAATATTCACTCCCTTTCCCAGATCACTTATGAGCATGTTGAACAGCRTAAATCCTCAGGGAAATCCCTTGGCAACCTATTCCCATTATGAAAATAATTTATTTCTTCTCACCCTTTGTTTCCCATTGGTAACTATTCATGCAGAAGTGCCCTTCCCCTTTGCACCACTGCTGTGCCAATCCCAGAAGAGCCTTGGGTGAAGGACATTTCCAAAAGCCTATGAAAAACACATCTGTGCCAGGGACTAGGTCACCCCATCCAAATGGTCACCCTTACTTTGAAAGAACTTGACCAGGTACAAGGCAAGACTGCACTCCACCAAAACCAATTCTCTCCATCCCCAGTATATCACAAGTCTGTAAGTTACAGTCTTTATTAKACTCTCTAGCAGTGTGCCAATACAAGAGGCAGATGTCCTGGTGTGGAAGTTCCATGGGCTGCCTTCTGAGCCCTCTTAAAATGTCAGCCTYGGGAATTTGCTGTTCCTTTAGGGTAAATTTGCTGTTCCTTAAG
This sequence comes from Cardinalis cardinalis, assembly GCA_014549065.1. Taxonomy (NCBI): domain Eukaryota; kingdom Metazoa; phylum Chordata; class Aves; order Passeriformes; family Cardinalidae; genus Cardinalis; species Cardinalis cardinalis. The sequence goes on from JACDOX010000036.1 coordinate 5,923,845, forward strand.
TTGGGAGGCACATTTGAGCCACTGACAGCCCATGAGCAGTCTGGCAGTTCTCTGCCCAAGTTTCTTCTGACCTCCCAGGTTCAGCTGCTGTGCTGCCTGTGAATTCATTGATCTGCTTAAAACCTCTCCATGCCCTCAATATCTAATCTGTTACAGGGCAAAATTCATTAACGTTTGTAAAGCTCATCAAGATCTTTCATGAGCAAATCCCATCATGTTTTAATATATTTTTTTAAATGTCACGAGTAAGTWCTCATTACTCATTAAAGAGCTGAAGCAAACAGTGCTTGCCAGACCCAAATATTGGGACAGGCAAGGGCTGAAACTCTCTTCATTTACCACTTTTAGGACACTTTCATTTCAATTTGACTTTCTGCCTTGATTCTGCTCTGGCAAATCAGAAGCACCCCTCCAGTTTTTTGAGATGTAGTCTCAGGGATCTTCATGGRCCCTTTTTTAGGAGATATCTGGTACCTCCATGGGAATCTCAGAGTTTCTGGTCTTGATTGCTGTCAGTGTTGGCCTGGCTTTGCAGTGTGAGATGCCAGCATGAAGGACAGCAGAGGATGGATGAGTGCATCCAGCAGGTGTTGGATCACACARCCCTGAGAAACCTCCCTAAAAGCCTTCACCTTCCAACGCAGTCTGGTGTTTTGTGCCCCTCCAGTGGCGCCTGTACATTACTGCACATTTCCTGGTGGGTTTGGCAAATAGATCCTGGGACCAAAACCATGTTTGAGCGGCCTAAGTGACATTTTTCCCCGTGACCCCAGACATGGTCTGGGTCTCTGCGAGAGCTCCACATTGAATTTGCGTTTCTCCTTGTTTTTCCTGCCAGGATGTCCACAGGAGACATGGCCAAGCCTCTGCTGGGCCAGGGGAGCGCGGCGGGCGAGCGCAGCCCSCCGCCGGCACCGGCCGGGCGCACGGTGGGCGTGCTGGGCAGCGGGGACTTCGCGCGCTCCCTGGCCGTGCGCCTGGTGCGCTCCGGCTTCAGGGTGGTGGTGGGCAGCCGCAACCCCAAGCGCAAAGCCAGCCTGTTCCCCGCTGCAGCAGAGGTCACCTTCCAGGCCGAGGCCGCGAAGAAGGCCGACGTCATCTTCGTGGCCATTTTCAGGGAGCATTACTCCACCCTCTGTGACCTGGCTGATGTGCTGGTGGGCAAGATCCTGGTGGATGTCAGCAACAACACGGAGATCAACCATCACAAAGAATCCAACGCCGAGTACTTGGCCTCCCTGTTCCCGGCCTGCACCGTGGTAAAGGCCTTTAATGTGGTTTCTGCGTGGACGCTGCAGTCGGGTGCCAGGGATGGAAATAAGCAGGTATTGTTTTCTTCCAGCAAGGGCCAAATCCCAGCTGTTTCAGCAGCTCAGGTCTGGCAGCATCAGCAAATGGCCTTAGGCTCCAGGAGAAGGAGTCTTGAGTGCTGGCTGGGCATACAGAGACCACCCCTTAGCTTCTGCATTTCTTTGTTCAGAAATTAAGTACCTTCACTCAGTTCACACTGTGTAGTCCTTGGAGCATTTGCCTAAGTGAAAAGTATTATTCAGTTGTCTGTTTATCTAAACAGAGCCAGTGAAACARACTGGCGGTACATGCATGAAAGAAAACCTGTCCAGGAGAGAGGTCTTTGGCAGCCACGGTAAATCCCTGTCAAAAAGCCTGCCAGGAATTGTGATGTTATTCAGTGGAATAACATAGGCTCCCTGTGACAGAGAATCCCTCTGGATGCACTCAATCCCAGCAGCCTGATTTCTTTGCCCTRTGTGTGTATTTCTGTTCCTTGCAGGTTCTGATCTGCTCAAATAACCAGGAAGCCAAGCGMACCATAGCAGAAATTGCTCAAGTCATGGGATTCACCCCCGTGGACATGGGCTGCATGTCATCAGCCTGTGAGATCGAGAACATTCCCCTGCGCCTCTTGCCAGCCTGGAAAATCCCCATCTTTTTGGCTCTGGGGCTTTTTCTTTGCTTCTTCACCTACAACCTGATCCGGCAGGTCATCCACCCTTACATCAGGGAGCAGAAGAACAAGCTGTACAAGATCCCCATCGAGGTGGTCAACACCACGCTGCCGTGCGTCTCCTACGTCATGCTGTCTCTGGTCTACCTGCCCGGGGTGCTGGCAGCCTGCTCCCAGCTCTACTACGGCACCAAGTACAGGCGTTTCCCAGATTGGCTGGACCAGTGGCTGCAGCACAGGAAGCAGATTGGTCTCCTCAGCTTCTTCTGTGCAGCCCTGCACGCCGTGTACAGCCTGTGCCTGCCCATGCGCCGCTCCCACCGCTACCTGTTAATCGAGACGGCCGTCAAGCAGGTAAYGGGGGTGCTCCTCAGGCCAGCACCTGCAGGGGTCTGCTGAACTCATGCACATCTTGGGTGGTGGGCCTAATATCTTGGGTTTTTCATTCATTTTCCAGAGGTGTGGGGCAGTGGGAAAAAGCTCTCTAGGAGCGCTTGCCCCACAGGTCAGCCCGCACGACACAGACTGAGCACTCGCCTGTCTGTGCTGAGGAGCTGCCAGCTCCCTGGATACGCAGCTCCCTCTGYGGTGACAGCCAGGGCTAGGGTCAACCCCCCCATGCCACTGCTCCCCAGAAATACTGACAAGCCTTTGAAACCAGACTTGCCTGGCACTGGTGTCTCTGAGACTAGGTCAGAGGCTAGGCGAGGGGAAATCCAATGGTAGGAGGAGTAGAGTTCCCTTCAGCTCCCAAAATCTTGGGAGATCCCTGTTTGTTCACACTGATGTTCATAATTGTGCCTGCTGGAGTAASCAAGTCTTAACCCAGAGAGGGTTGTGCGTCCTCATCACCCTGTGCCTGCAGGAGTTTAACAAAATGGTGGTGAAGAGCCAGTTATATAAGAACAMGGAAATGGAAAGGGACTTTATTGCTTTATGGACACTCTCAGCAGTGTTTATCCAGTGTGAGATTGCTGCCTTCAGGCAGTTCAGCCAGCTCTGTAGTACCATGGGAGGATGGGATTTGCTCTTCCCTGCCCCTGCCTTCTCTCTGCTCCTCACTGCTCCCTCCTGGGATGGCACAGGCTTTGTGCTGCTGAGGGGGGAATGTGCTCAAGGAATTACCCCACAGCCCCTCTGATTTCTGTGCTGGGGTATTTGGCTGAGTGATTCCAAATATTTGTCCCAAAAAGGAGGGAAGGAGCTGTGGGCAGAGGGGAGCAGGATGGCTGGTTTGGGCAGCAGTGCCTGTTCAGAGCATCCATCAAACACCATTCCCAGCCTCTCAGCTCCAGCCTTGAGCAGGTTCTTCTCAAGTGCCACAGTTGCCCATTAATCTCAGGCAAGCATCCTGTGTTCATTTCCCCTCTACCTCCTGTTTTCTAGCAACATCTTTGTTTAGTAAATTAAACCCATTTAATGGGCTAAAGAGGACGGTTCTAAATGTTCCTCTTTGCCATGCAGTATAAAACCCATCTTCCCTTCCATTAGCATGAACAATTTCCCCCCTAAATGCACTTAAAACAAAGGTTATTAGGAGACTACTGCATATTCAAGCATCTGTATTTGTTTTCATGGCTTGAAACTGAGTTCTCATTGTAATTATCTTTCCAAATGTGACTTTGGGGCTTGCTGCTGTGGTTACAGGCATGGGAGCTGAGAGCATTCAGCAGTTCTTCCCAGCAGGCTACAGATCAGGTCCAGCTTTGACCAAATGGCTCTGGGATAAGAGAGCATTTCCACGTCTCCCAAACGGGCAAATAGTGCTGGAGGTGTGAACAGGACCCAGTGCTCATCCAGGAAACCTGCTTCCAAAACCAGAACAGGTAAAACTCAGTTCCTCTGTCCCTAAGCGACCCATTTTAACAAACCTTCATTGTCATGCCAGGCTATGGAGAAGAAGATGACAATCTGGGAAGAGGAGGAAGTCTGGAGGATGGAGATTTATATCTCTGTTGGAATATTTGCCCTGGGCTTGCTGTCGTTACTTGCCATCACTTCACTTCCATCCATCGCAAACTCTCTCAACTGGAGGGAATTCAGTTTCATTCAGGTAAAGTTGATATTTGCTGATGCCAGAGAGGGATTCTGCAGAATCAGAGTCAGGCCCTCAYGCAGACAGGGCAGGGCTTGACCTGCTTTCCCAGCAGGGCAGCTGTGCATTGGTGTCAGCAGCAAAACCTCCCCCTGCACCCCGGAGCCACAGACCCCTCATCCAGGGCATGAGACCCAGAGTAGGAGAGGGGCAGAGGGCTGTGGTGTGTCCTGGGGCTGTGCTGCTCTCACACAGGGCTTGTCCTGTCTAGGGAAGGTGCTTTTCTCAGGACAAGGGAGAATACAAGGGAAAATACAGCACCAGGCTGTGGAGGGCAGGCAGGGAACTCACTGTGGGCATAGCTGGCTACAGCACACAGATCTGCCCTTGTGTTCAGGGAGGGTGAGCTGATGAAAAGGAGAGAGCCTGGGAGGACAGTGCAGGGGAAAGACAGGTTTGGCAGAGCTTRCATGCACCCAAGTGTTCAACAGACAAGTTCAAAAAGGCTTAGAGTGGTCTGTAAACTGCCAGAGCCCACACAGCAGAGAGAACTGGGTATGATTTCAATGAAAAGGCCATGTCTGATTCTAAAACCTGCAGAAAAACTTTAGTTTTTCCCCAGTGGTTTAGGAGCCTTCCTTCCACTTGCAGTGATGGCCAAGCTTTCAAGGGCCAAATTCCCTTGATGACCTGAGTCTACCCCCTGGGATTTTCACAGACACTGTATTCAGTGGCTGCAGCTTTTTCAGGGATGCATTTGGAGCCAGGCCTAGGGCTCATTAACAGAGATAGCAGAGAATGAACCTTTCAAGTATCCCCTGCACATTAAAGCCAATTTTGAGGGCAGATTCCACTCACTGTGTTACAGTCATACCCCACAGCCCTAAAACTCCTTTTCACTTGTGCCTCCTACAGCAGGGCTGCTTAGCATGCACCAGGCTTTGTAACCCCTGTGGCGCCCTAGGTGTGTGAGCCCCCTCCCAGGACCCCACTCCCCTGCAGCTCCCCTGTGGAGCCTCCCTTTGCACCACCTAACCCTTCCAAAGGAGAGGGCAGGGCTCAGGGATGCAGAGGTGAATATCTATCATCCAGCCTCTGTTAAGCTCTGYTGAAGCTCTTCAGGGGTATATAAATAATTCAATATTCATTAGAGCAGGAGTTTGAAGTCTGCTCCCCTGCTTCTCCCACGAGTGCCCCGATCACCACACGAKCAATCCAGTTTTGTCTCCTTTCCCCACTTGCTGTGGGCTAGCCAGTAATTATTTACACTGAGTAGAAGAGCTGCACCAGGAGAGCTTGACCCCAAGAGATCATCCCTCGAGGAGAATGGAGACTGGCTTTAAGCCTCTGTTTCAGACTGGACAATGGGAGCATATTAATTCTCACCACCGTGTCTCAGGGGAGGGCTGCAGCTGCTGGGACRCCGGATAAATCAGTCCTGACTTGCACATCTCATACCAGGAATCCCAAACGRAGGGAAGTATCTCCTTGCAGCCTGGAAGGAGGCTTTGAACCCCCCTGCATTTCCCTTTGGCTCCCCAGGCAGCCTGGCAGGTGCCCTGGAGGGTGCTGGCCTTGTGTCATGTAACACAAACATTGTCRTGGCGGGTCGTGCGTGTAACACGACTGTCCCGTCTGCCCTGTGGGACCCCTTCCCAGCCTTTCCAAGGCTGTGTCAGCACTGGGACCAGACAAATTCGTGATGGTCAGTTCCAAAATAGCTCTTGGCTGCCTCACATGGGAACTGGCTGGCTTAGTTCATGGAAAGATACTCACACCTATTTCTGTCTGCATGGAATAAAGCGTGACAGYGTGACACAAGCTCCCAGCTGATCAGAGGCAGGAGAGGCACGGCTGGTATTGTGCCTCTTTGTGGCAATACCATGTCAAAAGAGCAGGTTACAGATCTCCTGGCATGTTAGCTTCCATAATACTTTTTTCTTTTTTTTTTAATTAGGATCTTTTAAATTATTTAGTCCTCAATAAGTTGGTGGTGCCTTTCTTGAGGAAATTAAAAGAGCAGCTACAGCTACTGCTTCCAGGCTCCAGAGGTTGTATTCACATAGCTCACAGTGAGCCTCCCTGAATTAATGCACAGTGGCACAGTGTAAATGCAAGGGGTGAAGCACAAGGCTGCTTTCTCAAATATTTGGGATTTCTAGCACTTCTACAGCATAAAAGAGGTGAAATGCAGAGTGCAGACACCCCAGCCAAATGCCTTCCAGAAAATGCAGCAATTTGYTCCCATCTCAGTTGAACTAGATGGTGTTTGAGAGATGTTGTACCAAAAACTACATGTGAGGCAAATTCAGGAGTCACTTTAGTCCCCTCCTTACCCAGAACTTCCCAAGTCTGACATTTTCCAGCAGCCAGTGTGTATACCTGCATTAGTGCCATATACTGCCACAGTATTAAAATACACATCTGTTGCCTGACAGGTCAGAAATCCCATTTGTATTGTTGCCAGAGTTATAGGAAAAAAGGTTAATTTTCACAGTAGCTCCTGCACATACTCAAATTTCAATTAAATATAGTTAAATTGGATGCACAGTTCCCCTGTGTGTCCAGTTTTAACAGAAAATGTGCAGGATTGAAACACTGGCTAACAGGAATGATTTGTATGTAATTCAGCTTATAGGAGACATTTTTAACATTCCCCAGTGATTTACAAATCAACTCTAATTGCCTGAGAAGTAAAAATGTGTATGATTGCCTTTACCTTCCTATCCTGAGAAGCCCTCCTGGAATTTGAAGGTTGAATTGAMCTGGTTTCTTTCATAGTTCATGTAGCATAAGATGTAAAGAATCTGAAATCAGACCTTTTCTAACCCTCCTGTCGAGGCAGTGCCAGGGGCCAGGGCTGCTTCCATTGAGCTGATAATTCCATAGTACTGATGGCTGCACAAGTCAGAAACTTTTCTGGGTCAGGAAGGGGCTCTTTGCTTTCAGTGCTGCCCAAGCATTTCTAAACGAGCCACAGGTGACTGGATCMCCTTTGCTGAGGTGTTACAGGGAGCCTGCTGACACCAAGGAAGAATAGAAAATACATGCAAAACCTGCATCAGGAAGATACTGTCTTCATAGAGCACCTTTCAGAGAGCTTTAACACCCTACAGGGCTGCTGGCCCCACGCTCCCCATGTTGTGACAGTACAAAAAAAGCCTCTGCCACTGTTTAAAACAAAACCCAGAAAGATTTCATAGCCAGGAACTGCATACAGAGGATCAATGAGAGCTCAAGAGGGGTATCAGGGCTAAGCACTCTGGCAAATCAGCCCCCTGGGCTGCTCAGCAGCCTCTGCCTTGTGCTACGCTGAGTGTGCATTGAGCTGTACACACTGAGCCAGGCTCCAATCAGCAAAACTTCTGGGCTCTGTGCCCTTACAGAGCTGCCTGTATCCAGCTGTCTGGGGGGTGCAGCCATGGCTCCTTCAGCCAGCATCAGCACTGGGAGCCCCTCTGCTCACCCCAGCCAGCTCCTTGTTTGTGCTAAAAGTGGATCAGCCCGTTGCTGCTGCCAGAGGAGCTGCCAGCCCTGGCTCCAGCCACAGCAGCTTAGCCATGTGCTTGTAGCCAATTAGCCTTTTTRTTTCATCCCCACCATCCACACACAAAGGTGGGTCAGTCAGAGTGCCTGTGATGGTTTGTCACCTTCTGTCCTRTTAATTTTCTCTCCTGCTCTCCCCCAGTCCCAGCAGCTAGAGGCACAAGGTAATTATCTCCATCTCTGACATCCCTGCCATGCACAGAGCCCTGCTTGGGCTGACTGAATGCACCCCCTGCCCAGGGCAGAAAGCTTCTGCTSTTGGGTTCACTCTGTCCCCTTTTCCCTGCTCTGCTTTGCCAGATGAGTGCTAATCTGGTACTTCAAATCCTTTGCCCCCCTGGGGTTTTTCTGCCTGTTGGAGAGAACCTTGAACTATAAATGATGGATGGTCTGTGGATCAGGTCCTGCTGTTGGGTTCAACTGTGACCACAGCATATTTCAGCAAACTCCTCCTTAATTTTCCAAATGCAGCTAGTCTTGACCCTGTTGGGTTTGCTGCTTGTTACCACTTTGGTTTTGGACATRGACACAAGTTCTGGTAAGAAGGACATGAAAGAAAGGGTGAGTGTGGGCTTGCACACGGGACTAAGGCTCAGTTCCCAGCTCTGTTCCCTCTTCCTGGCATGACCTTGAGTAATGCTCAGCTGTAACACAGGGAGGAGTCCTACCCTGCCTTGGCAGGACTCAGTGACACCCACATGACTGCCAGATAGATACTGTAGAAGTGGAGTACCTAGATCTGGTAGSACATTTTAGAGCTCTCCTTCCCTCCCTTGCCCAGTCCCCTCAGCTGCTTTAAAGATTAGCTCTGAAGTTTAGAGGAGTCTTGGTCTGGTTTTGGTAATAACATGGTACATTTCTAAAAGTTGTCTGGGTTTTTAAATTGTTTCTCAGCACTCAAAAATAGAAGGGGAATCTCTTAATTGAGGAGTTCTTTGGATGAAACTTTTTTTCAAAAGACAATGAGCCCTTCCTTCCATCTTGCCCTGGTTCYTCATTTCCCTGCCATGGCCTCTTTCCTGCACATATCTTCAGGAAGACTGTGTTTCTTGCTGATCTCTGCACCAAGACAGAGATTTTGGCTTTAAAAGGCTTTCTTTCCTAAGTTAGGGACTAACTAAAATTAGCAAAATTTTCTCTGTCTAGGCATTTTGAAATTTGGTTGTTAATTCAGGCTTAGACCAAGCATTCAAAGTAGGGCAGCAGAGCAAGATGCTCCACCTGCACTTTTCTGTGGAAATACAGCAGCAAAGGCCTGCACAGAGGAGAGCACAGCGAGTGCCCAGGGCTGCTGAGTGCCAGCAGGCAGTGGGAGCTGGCAGGCCCTGGAGCCACCACCTCTGATGCTGGCAGGAGGCCCTCAGTGAGGGAAAGAGTTCAAAACCTGTATTTGAGAGCAACCCTCAGGGGGGCACAGGGAGGAGAGGGAGGGAGCTGGAATTACTCAGGAGATGTTGTCTCTCTGGGTGCTTGGGAGCATGATCTCAGCTGAAAATGGGGGAAGTTCTTGCCTGTAGAACAGGGGCTGCGTTCTTGCTGCCTCCCTGAGTGGATAAAGGGCTCTTCACACAGCCTTTGAGCCAGCACAGATCTSTAAGACAGAGGAGGAAACTCTTGAGGGCTGGTGCTCACCTCAGAACAGAGCACTTCTGCCTGCACAATCTCATTTTCCCGTAGATGACACCAGGCACCTGAAGATCTTTGCTCTGCGTGGAGCTGTGGCTTCACCCACTTCCAGCAGTGCCAGCTGTGGCCCAGAGCCACATCACTGATGCTTCATGCTGCTGCTGAGAAGCCTCAGCCAGCCAGGGACTGGCAGGGCAGAGCTGGCAGGGCAGAGCTGGCAGCTGCAGCTCAGGAGGAGCCCTTGGGAGCTGCCTGTGCCCCCCTGCCCAGCAGGGGCTGGGGGCTGCTGCTTCACAGGGTGCAGGGGCCCTCCTGTCTGCTGAGTTGGCAGCACCTTCTGGGAAATTCCTGCTGAGCTTCTAATGTCACACTTAACCTCTGATTAGACAAAGAAAAGCACAGTCTGGCACACTCCCCAGGAAACGGTTCCAGCCATGTTTTACTGAAACACAGGAATACCCATTGCTTCCACTGTGTCATGTACACTTAGAAAATGATATCAGAAATACAGGAAGACAGCCAGGCACTAGGCACTGTGCTAACTGGTGTGTGTTTCTTTACCTTTCAGTCCTCCCTTGGATTTTTTGCCTTGGTGATCAGCACTCTGCACACGCTCACGTACGGCTGGTCGAGGGCCTTCGATGAGAACCAGTACAAATTCTACCTGCCCCCAACCTACACCCTCACCCTGCTGGTCCCATGCACTGTGATCATAGCCAGAGTCATCTTCAGTTTCCCCTGCATCCAGCACAGACTTCTGAGAATCAGGAGGGGCTGGGAGAAGGGCAGATACGTCAAATTTGTTCTGCCCAGCGCAACGGGGGAATTCTCAAGTGGGGAAACCTCCAGTAATGTCTAACAGCCCCAGGTCTGAGGATTTKGAAGCACTATCAACATTTCTAGGTTCAAATGTGTTTCTTTTTCTTAAATATACGTATGTTTTGGTATAATGGTATTGTTGATAAAATAATAAAATTTGTTGACTTTAGAAAATGGATGGCCATCAAACTTAGGTTAGACAGTTGCAGTTAAAATTATATTGCTGATTTGTTAGGACAATTATTGCCTTAAAAGTGACTGTGAGAGCCGAGCTAGCAGCACTGATATACATGGGAAACTGATGGACCCTGTTAGTCAGATCAGTCACTGGAGGTGCTGCCTGGCAGCTCCCCAAACCRGTATTTCTCAGTTGTTTTCCTAGCTGCTCTCACAAGTTTCAATGCCTTTATTTTTTTATACGAGGTTGCACAGATTTTCTGGAGTTTATGACAGCAAAGGTACCGTGCCTCTTGAGTGTATGGATCAGTCAAGGCAGTGAGGTTTAGAAAGATCAATTGCCTCTGGTTTTGTTCTCCTCAATGAACTCTGTGGACAAGTCAGTACAACTRTATTCATGTTACTGTGACAGCAGATTTTACTAAAATCATCAAATCTGACAGCAAGCCCAGTATCCCTGTTCTCTCAGATACAGGCAGCACTTCTGGTCCTGGAAGCAGTGCCTGATGCATGTTTATAAGCTGAGGAAATAAAGCACCTTTTCCAGGAGTATAAAAGCATTTGAGAGAGAGACATGCCCAATACCAGACGTCTGGTCTGCAGTGCTGGCTCTGAGAGGACAGTTACTGCTGCATGTTTGTTACACTGAGCCAAAGTTTCAAGCAGTATTTGATTKAAATAGAGCGAGGATAATTATTGGAAAGGCCTGCTGCTTCACAAAATTACATGGAGAAAACCAAGGCCTTCCAGCTGGCCTTACATCAAATAATAGGGTGAAGCTTTTAGAAATGCCTGTCACCTGAACATTCCCATTTAAGCAAACAAAACAGCAGCTCTAAACCCACTGGTTTCACTAGCAATAATGAGATCTTTGAACAGTCCTGCAAAGGGATCATCAGGTCTTGACAAGATGAAAACATGTTGTACATTTTGGGCACAGTCCTTCATTGCCTTACACCTTAAAAAGTCCCTTGCTAGACCACAAAGCAGGTATGAAATGCTCTTCTGACTTCACACCCACTGTGGACAGGGCACAGGGCAAAGAAGATTTCTGTCCTAATTTCATGTTTCACCTGTTGCTTTCTRTGAAGTTCTTACTCTTTAGCAGAATAATTCTTTAGGTTTTGGACATCCAAATCACCAAGCAGTGAATGGACAGCCATTCACTAAAGCTCATTTAGAAGCAAGCAATTGGGGTGACACAAGACGACTACCTCAGGAAGGTCAGGTACAAGGACATGCCTGGAATAGCCCCATTTTCCTRCAGTTAAGGAAAAGACAATCAGTGTTCAGTGTTGCTTTGAGAAACAAGAGCTGTCAGCACCAAAATGAGGTACAGCTTGTGGGACAAGGAAGTACTTGTTCCCTCCAAAAGGGCAGGGGGAATTATCAGCTTTGGGGCACATRAACCCTGCTACAAACCAACATTGCTCCCATAATCCCGAAGAGTTCTACACAGACAGAGACTCATAAGAATTCCCTGTTTAGCCTCAAGTAACTACAGTGAGTAATATTCTCCAAGTATTGCTCATGTGGCCAGTGATGATACTGTTAGTTCTTGCCTAACACTTACAGTAAAGTCTCCAAATGCTGCTTCTGAGGGGAAAGCCTAGATTTCATAATAAGGTGATTTTTTTGTTGTTSTTGTTTTCATGGGGTTTGGACAACRTGGTRAAAGTACCATTCTTCACCACTGTCCTCCTCAGCAAGCTGAGTTTATTAGGTTTCCCCATCCACCTCCAGAACTTAGCCCAGATTGGCACCTGACCAAATCACTTTCCAAGCAGACTGATGACCCAACACTATTTATTTCTGGTTAGGTGATAGGTTTAGTTTCCACATGGATTTGAGACAGTTTCATGTGAATATAATTCCACCCAGTCCAGTTTAACTCATCCTTGAGGGAAGACTGGATTCAGCAAGCCTGGTTTTTTAGTTACTTTTCCATTTCATCAACAGGCAAAGACAACATAAAAGCACCAGTTTACACACTTTATGGTGTATTTTAATGCCTTTTTTTCTCATCTAGGTTTCTTTTCACATCTTTAGGTCAGGCAAGGCTACTGTCTGGTGGCCAAAAAAGATTAGGAGGCAGAGAAGGAGCATTACACAGGCTGGCAGGCTTTGTCTTCAAGGGCAAAGAATGGTTTATTTTGAGTCACTGCAAGGTTAAAGAGTCACCTTTCTGCCCGGCAGAAGGTTTGCACCCTCGCTTTGTTTACAAGACTTCCATACCTACAAACCCTTTCCCATGGCAAAGGGACAGTTTCCATGAGCAGGGGGGCAGTCAGTGAGTCAGCATGGTGCTTTTCAGATGGACACAAGCCCAAAGGGACAGACGAGCCAGCTCAAAATCCCCACAGTGACTGCAGCTCTACAGCATCTAARGAAAAAAGCTGGTCAAGTGTCTCCAGGTAATGCCTGTGCCAACAGACTGGCCAGCCAGCCACCATCCCTACTGAAAACCAAAACCAATCCTTATAAGTGCAGAACAGCATTTCACATGATGCCCTCTGTATGCATCTGGTCCTTAAAACATGGGACACAACAGTTTGAGTCATTTATTCTGATTCTGGAATGCTGAAAATGAAAGTAAGGGATTTTTCAGTTATCTTTTCCCTAAGCATTTTTGATGTGCATAGGACATTCAGTGAGATTGGCTTAAAATTTACCATTTAACTGGTTTTGTACTTGAAGTTTTTCTCTCTTTCTGTATATATGTACACACACACACCTAAATATATGTATCTTATTGCAGAATATATTGCTTGAATGTAAAAATCTTTGTATTTTTATTTTCTGTACTGCCTACTATGTGCCTCTGGAATATGTAAGAACCAAATGAAGAGCTGTAAGAGTAAGACCAGTTTTAATCTCTGGCCTCTGTAGTTATATAAAGATATTCTGAACAGATCTACATAATTATATCAGAGCTTGTGTGAGTCTTTTTTCCTGCCTCTCCCCAAACAAAACAATTACTTTAATGGCAGTAGTGGAGTAGTGTGATTATCTAGAATTTAACCACTAAGAAATAAAACCCACTACAGCCAGCAGCTTGTAGAATCTCATTATCAAGGTAATAAAATGATCATTGCTGTGACCCATGGTGCCAGGGCTCAATTACAGAGTTCCTATGAGTGTGAGAGGGCACAAGTGTGTGCAGACATATATTTCATTACAGGGGGTTACTGATATTATATAGGACTTGTAGCACAGGATCAAACAAGCTTAATTCACTAAATAGAAAGTGCTGTTGGTACAGAGTCCAAGGAAGGTGTTCCAGATGGGGACTGCAAAGAAAGATGGAGTTTTAGTACTGTAAATTTGTTCTCTGCTTCTTAAGTCACTTTTTAATACAAGTGGCATGCCAGATCAACCAACTTCTGGATTTGCAGCGTTGCATTTTAATGAGCTAATTTGTAAGTTGATTTTAATGAGTTCATTTAAATTCCTGAGCTGAAGATTAACCTCTGCAGGTACAGTTCTCTCACTCCTTCAGTTTTATAATACAAAGCTTTAAACAGTGCAATTGGTTTCTTGCTCTTAAGGGATTTACTCACAAAGTGATATATCAAACTATAGTTGAATCTTCAGGGGGGTGCACCTGCTTCAGCACCTCTGTGCAATATATTTCCTCCATTTGAGTCTCATTTCAGTCTCTCCAAGTTTGGCCAGCACAGCTACAATCAGCAACAAAACCTGGTATTACTCTTGAGCTCTGAATTTCCCACACTGAGCTAGCAGGATTTGCAGACTGTGCCTTGGGTTTGAGGAATGAGATTTGTTACACTAAGACARTTTTCTTTTATCTATATATTGTGCCTTAATAAGCAGCATCAGTTTAGCAGAATTTCTGCACAAGTTGAGGACGGGGGGGTTGTGTTTGTGAGAACCACACACATTTTAAAGCTGAGCACAGAATACACAGATACCATCTATGATGAGGGACAGCTCTTGTTAGCAGAGCATGTACAGGACCTTCATAATCAAAGACTAAAAATAAGCATTGTCTGGAGCCAGTCAGGAGGATCACATGCCACAAGCCATAGTATTACTGAAACCTTTCAAAGACTTCAAGTGGCACGAGTGCATCCTCCTAGAAAGATAATCTGCTTTAGATTTAGAAATCTCAGCACTGGAGGATGCMCTGCAGCTGCTGTTCAGCTGGTTAGTTACTCTTGTTACCTGTTTCCCATATCTGATCTGCAATTAGCTACCTTCAGCTGCTGCCTTAAAGAGCTGTCTGCAGCCAGATGTCTGCTTTCAAGTAGCTGTCTTGTTCACTCTAGAAAACAAAGTTGCTGGGCAAGATTCAAGTCTGTGTTCTGCAAAACCAGTTGTATTTGATTTGGGAGGGCTGGGGCAGGGGAACAGTTGTGAAGAAATGRCCAGGATGGTAACTGCTGGGATATAAAGCTATCATGGCTAGRTTGCTCTTTGACTCTAAAGCCAGCTGATGCCCTCCAACTGGATGGGCACAATCACAGAAGCACAGAAAAACATCTTTAACATCATTGAGTCCAGCTGTTATCCCAGCAGTGCCAAGCCCATCGCTCGTGTCCCCAAGTGTCACACCTACAAGTCTCATCAATCTCTCCAGAGCTGGCAACTCCATTTCCCAGGACAGCCTGTTCCAATGCTTCACAACCCTTTTGCTGAATAAAKCTTTCCAAATATCCAATCTAAACCTCCTCTGGCACAACTTGAGGACATTTTCTCTTGTCCTGTCRCTGGTAACTTGAAGGAAGAGACCAACACCCAAACACAAGYAAAGAGACAAAGATGTGACTTCACAGTAGTGTTGAAATCAGACCAACACCATGCCTTYCATTTTAAAAATCATGGTTCACTGAAAAAAAGGGGCTTCCCAAACTGTTCTTAAAGAATATGTTCCATTGGCTTTAGGTTAGAAAGCAGAATTAAACCTTCTCAGGTATGGAATGAGGRCAGACAGCAGCAGTTCTTACAGTTCTCACTGACATTCCTGGTACACAACACTCTTAAGTCACCTGCCAGAGAGCAGGGATGGACAGACAAAGGTAAATTCTTATGTTCATCTGTCACACTGAGCCCTTTAATGTATTTACTACCAGCTGAAAAWCCCACTCTTCTGGCTAGCTGTTCCTGTCCCACTTCAAAGGAATGAATCTATTGTTATCAGAGGGAGAGGATGATAACAAACAGAAGCTACAATCCATATCTGATCAAAAATACCACATCTACAGGGACATAAAACACTTAAACATCCATCTCTCCTCTATCTGCCACGTGTGCCMAGCTTCCAGACCAGGTCCTGGTCTCCAGCAAAGCAGAACTCGGTGCTGTGCAGAAGGGACAGAAGCAAGAATAACACCTCCCAGACAACCTGCACACCACAGGCTTCYCCTGCACTCAGCCCAAGACTGCACAGCTGCAATTTCTCTTGCATCCCCTCCAGAATGGGAGCAGTGTTTGAGGGTTCTAGTGGTAGTTTGGAATTGAGAAGCAGCTGTGGCAAACCCTTAACACGACACCAGTGTGATGAGGCTAGAAGAAAGGAACTAAACAAGCAGCCCAAAACAGGAGGAAGGAATATTAACATCACCCAGGCTCTAGCTGCCACTTTAACTTCCCTCTCTTTGACACCTCCCTGGMACCTGCAAGCTGCTGCAAGAAAAGTGATGGGAATCTGAGCAGAAAGCTCTGTCACACCCTGTCCCTGTGCAAAAATTCAAATTTAGCCTTTTAACCAGGCAGCATCTTTGGATGCTCTAATCACTGACGGCATAAAGCTGTGCACAGAGCTTGGATTTGGGCTYTAAAACTAACTCATCCCACCTCAGCTCACGGCAGCTCAGGAGGCACAGCCTGGAGAATGCAGTACCAGCTTCTCCTTAGCCCTTGCACTACAAGGAGGAAATAGTGGGAGCTTAGGGTCAGAAGCATGGAGGATACATTTGTTTTGTGTTTAAGCTGTGTTGCTGAAGATGTTTTGCTCTGCTTTGCATGTGTGCCTGTTCCAGATGGTTTTCCTTGTGTTTAAAAGAAATAGGCATACTTAAAATCTACTTTACAAAACCTCAGCAAATTAACACTGATCTTTTCCAGACAATTCTTCAAATGAATGTTCTGCAAATGCCTCTTCACAGCGTGCAAAGATTTAGATACGCTGGGAACTGGCTCTGCAAAGGATGCTCTCTAACAAGAGGAATTTAAGCACTGAAACCAGTTCAATTTGCCGCTTTTTGATTTTAATATGAAAAGAAATAGTTTCTGCAAGGAAAGACTCAGCTTTCATCACCAGAACCCTAGCACAGACTTCACAGGCTAAACCAGTTCACAGATAAGCACTTTTCATAAACATGACACTTCTCTTGGCTTGCAGAGGTTTTAGAGAAGCAAAGAACAGGCTGTGCTGACATCTGGTGGCTTTCTCTGCAGGCAGAGTTCATGGCAATAGGTCTTGGGTTTTKACTGCCTGTTTCGAGTTTGTTTGGTTTTGGTTTGTTTTTTTTCTTTCCTGATGTAACGCCTTCATTTCCTTACAAGATTCAAACCGTTATGATAAAAACATTTTTGTTTCCACTGACTGGGGGACAGTGCTGTCCTGCAGTGCAAGCCTTGCTGCAAAGCAAGTAAAGAGCCTTTGTTGTGCACTATTAGCTACAGTGTAGAAAAAGTTTCCATATCAAAGCATATTTTTWAATGAACAAATTTTAAAAAGTGTACCTTCGCTGCCACAGGAAACGCTGCTATTGCATATCAGATGAGGTGCAAACCTCACAATTAAGGCGCTGCAAACCAGAAGTGGCAGCAAGAGGCAAAGGGAAGTGGTTGGGGAAACGTTTGAAGCTGTGTCTGTGTCTCTGACTCCRTAAGAAATGGGGAGTAGAGAAAAGTCAATATCCTGGTAAAATGAAAAGCAACAAAAGTTGTCTGCTGAGCGTTCCTTGACTCATTAATCACTTGCAAATCTGTGCCAAGCAGTTCCATGGAAAGGAAGCAGTGGAAGGGGGATCAGTTGCCAGCCAGGAAGCCGGAGCTCAGTCCAAGCTGTTCAATAAACAAAAGTGTGCATTTGCCTCARGCTTTTGTGATGCCTCCAGTCATCTGCCCACTCTATGTGGGATCCCATCAGTCACAGGAGACCAAGAATGAGCATCCTACGCTCTGGTTTTATCTTCTTGATCTTTGGGCACTCTGGATTTCTGTGGCCATTATTTTCCTAGGACAGGCCGTGGTTGTCCCATCATGGCTGTGGGAACTCTTGGACTGCTGCTTGCAGGCTCATTTTTAAGAAAATGATCTGTCAGGGGATGTTAAATACTGCCAGGGAGTGAAGGAGAAACACCACAGCTTACAATATATTTCTGGATCACCTTTAAGTCACGATGTTTACATCAGATAAAGCAGTTAACTGTAAAAGTGGTGCTTATCAGATCTTTGAGTTCTCCTTTATGCCATTGGTCAACTCAGCTGTCCATGTCAGCAGATTTTTCTTAACCCTTTCTTCTTCAAAAGACAACATAACTACCTCTGGGCAGAAAAAATCATTAAAACTGTTGGATGCAGAAAGTATAATGTGACAAAGCCAGAAAAAACAAGATTCCTATTRGAGCAGTTCATTAAGTCAGTTCCAAAATTATGAAAAAGCACCATTTTTATACCTTTAGTTCTACAGAAAGCAGCACTGCTCTGGTATCTCTGCACCAAGTGTTGCACATGCAAATTTTGCTGTTTATTTACTTACACTGTTATGTCTWCTTCCTATTCATGATAATTTCTTTCCAAATTTCCTCTATTCTTCTTCAGCTTTCACACCTCCTAATCAAAACTCCAGTCWCTCTGAAGTGATTTTTTTTTTTCCAAGAAACAGCCGAGCCTGACAGAGCACCCCAGGGTTCCAGTTTGACTGCCWTTCCCTGCTGCAGTGTAAACAGCCAGGATAAATTTTATCTTATTCCAGATTCCTCTCTGGATMTTCCTCTTTTGTTTAACAAAAAAATGCTGAAAGGTTCCAAGCACATCCCACTGTAACAGGAATCCTTATTAACCCCACAATGCCTAAGACCACTGGCAAAGCAGTATGACTTACCCCACTGCACCTCTGATTAAAAGCAGCTGTAAACCAATGCAGTTCATGATTTCTGCCAGGATAACAAACCACAGTACTAGCTCTGTGATTTCCTTCAACAGAAAGAGGATTTCAAAACAACATGGGCAAAGACATCTCAGTCTTTACTAATTCATTAGCCAGTGTTCAGAGATTTCATTCAGTACTCAGTCCTGGAACAAAACATACTTTGATACAAGGCTGTACCATATTCCACCAAAAAAAAGTTGGAACAGCATCTTTCCTAACAAGTTTTCAGTTCTTATCTGTGGTTTTGTGGGATTTACTAGAAAGAAGCATAACTGAAAGTCACAAAAARAATTCTTTAATAAAATAAATAAATAAATAAACACAGTAGAAAAACACTTCAGGAGGAAACCAGTTTACAAGTATGGCCATTGAGAGCATCACAAAAGGCTCCACTGTGCTGTTGGAGAAAGAAGCCAATGAAGTGCCATTGCCAGAGTGAACTGAGCTCACAAAGCAGTGGTTTAACTCTTCCTTTGGAGAGAGAAGTTAATCTGGAGTGCCAGTCATATTCATTCTTGACTATTTGCAGTAGAACATTTACAGTTTTTCTCCCTGATGCTGTAGAATTGCTCTTCCACTGTACCACGCTTGATGTGACACTGCAGGTTTGGAACTGTACAAGCCCAGAAAGGACAATTGTTAAAATGCGGTGACTCTTTCAAACAAAGAAAAGGGATCACAAAACTAATCCAAATCTGTCTGGAAGGGCTGGAGACCAAATTCAGTCATGCTCAGTGTGAGAGCCTGCATGTGCTGACAGACACCATTTAGATGCCTTGGCAAGCCAGCCTGACACATGGATGTCTCTGGTACACTATCTGTTCTTACAAAGTTTCCTTCCGCACTGTAAATTTGGCTGAAAAAAGATGAGATAGTCTGGAGTGCAATGCATCAGCGTGAACTGAGATAGTCTGGAGTGCAATGCATCAGCGTGAACTGTCTGAGAAGATGAGCACAAACTTGTATTAACCACATAAATCTGCAAACATGACAGACTGTAAGAGTGCTGAACGTGGGCCCCTGTTTGGGGACCAGGCACCACAAACAGAGAGGTTGCCTGGACAGAAAGAGAAGGCAAGAGGTAAATTCTCCTCATAAATTCATCAGGGCATCCATAATGCATAATTTTCTTTTTTTTTCTCTGCCAATTGCAATTCCTTTGACGGTATCTCCATTCCAGCAAGTTTGTAAGTCCTTCTGTTCTGTTTTACCCTTCAGCGGGGGTCAATTTAGGCAAGCTTTGCCAATCTTGCAATTTCAATGGGGACCAATAGAGGAATCTTTGGAGCATGTCCCTGCACTTTATGGCATGCCATGCCTTTTGCCGGCTTTGACTTTGGGAAAGATTTTTTTATTTTTATTTTCAAGCATCCATGCCATGTCCCTCATATCTTCCCCTCCAAGTTGTGTCTTCCTCCTGGACTTCTTCCCCGGCTTTTGCAACATCTGGGAGCTTAGTTTTGGCCTCTTTAGGTCCTTTGCACTGCTCCTGATATAATCCCGGTCCATTGTCTTGAATTCGTGAAATTTGGAAATTTGCCAAATTTTCTTTTTTCCTCTGCTAGTTGCAATTCCTTTGATGGTATCTCCATTCCAGCAAGTTTGTAAGTCCTTCTGTTCTCTTTTGGCCTTCAGCGGGGCTCAATTTAGGCAAGCTTTGCTGCATGTGCCTGCACTTGATGGCACATGGCCGGCATTTTGCTGGCTTTGACTTTGGGAAAGATTTTTTTTTCTTTCAAGCATCCATGCCATGTCCCTCTTATCTTCCCCTCCAAGTTGTGTCTTCCTCCTTGACTTTTTCCCCGCCTTTTGCAACATCTGGGAGCTTAGTTTTGGCCTCTTTTGGTCCTTTGCAATGCAGCTCATTTCCTCAGAGGCTATTTTCTGAAGACACTCAACCTCCCAATTTTCTGGGTTTGTTGGGGTTTTTCTCAATTGCATTTCATTTGATCCTATCTCCTTTCCAGAGTGTTTGTAAGCCTTTCTTTTCGGGTTCGCAAGATTCCGTTTCCCTTCCCAATTTCCTTTTGGGAAGGGAAACGGAATCTTGTGATTTCAATGGGGACCAATAGAGGAATCTTTGGTGCATGTCCCTGCGCTTTATGGCATGCCATGCCTTTTGATGGCTTTGACTTTGGGGAAGATTTTTTTTCTTTTTTTTTTTTTTTTTTTTAAGTATCCATGCAATATCCGTCATATTTTCCCCTCCAAGTTGTGTCTTCCTCCTGGACTTTTTCCCCTGCTTTTGCAACATCTGTGAGCTTAATTTTGGCCTGTTTTGGTCCTTTGTACTGCACCTGATATAAACCCAGGCCATTTTCTTGYAGTCACTAAATTTCCCAATTTCTTACAGCCTAAACCAGGRTGTTGTTAGTAAGGATGAAGAAAATGAGGTGGGAACAATACACAGAGTGYTCTTTGGCCCTACATCTAAAAGGGAAATTCTACTTAGATACTTTGGAAACCACACATGTCAATAAAAACAATAATCAAAGCTCTAGGAAATGGCAGGGTTACTCCTTCAGGAAGTTCTCATGGCTATAGCATTGTCAGCCCTCACCCAGAGCTCAGCATAGATGTGTAGGTCTAAAGCAGTTGCATGTGAGGTCCCATTCAATTCAGCAGAGCCCAAAAATCCTGCTAAGGCAGAGAGCCAGCATCACTCCTCTTTCAGTGAGGGGAGGCTTAAAGGCACAGTGTCCCATGTAAGTACCCCCTAAAAAGCATTTCAAAGATCGTGATGTCTACCTTATTGGATGAATGATTATTTTCTATTATTCTTAATTTGGTCCACATAGTAGGAAAGGCCAGCATTACCAAGAACAAACACATAGCAACRGAGTATTTGGCTCATGGAAAGCATAAAGGAATCAATTCCAGTCTTGAAGACGTGTGGCTCACAGGCTGGGCCTCTCCTTGCAAAAAATGCAATCATTCAGGTTTTATTCTTAAAACTGAACCATGAGCTTTCACTCCACTTGGAAAAATGCCCAATCCCTACTTAGGCACAGTGATGTCCTGGCAGAACTGGAGCTGCTAGCCCTATGTGAAGGTGGCTCCATGAAGTGAAGCTGGTCTGTGGACACAAAAGCCTCCCAACAGACATTTGTCCCTTTCAGCATGCTAAAGAGGGCTGGAAGAGAGGATAATGGAGAGCATTCACCACTGAAAAGCATGAAACACTGGCCAGTCTGCACTATTTAAACAAAAGAGACCAAACATAAAATGAGAGAAGTAAAGCTGTGACTTGAAACAGAGRGATTCTCTTCTCAAGTTCTTTAAAATACCCAGTGATTCGGTCATAAAATATTTCATTTCATTTGAAGGAGGTTTCACTTCATTTTCATTAGAAGTTAGTACTGTGATGGGATCATCCTGTGCATTCTATAATCTCCATGTGCAGTTACTGTGTGCTGTGGGATCACACCAAGAACCTGTGTCACGGGTCAGGGATGGCACTGCCTGAGGCTCAAGAGCCAAGCACAGCAAAAAGAAAAGGGAAGAAGAAAAAAGTCATTTATGTCCCCCAGTTTTTCCTCTCTCAGCCGTAGCATATTGACAGAAATTAATTTCTACAGGAAGGGAATTGCACTGTTTGCAAAGAAATCCTCTAGGATTTATTGATCTTTAAGAAAAATCTCATTAAGCAGAATAAGGAAAATTTACAACAGGTATGGGAAAACAAAACAATCTCTTGGGATCTTCACCAGGCCGAAACAGGATTAGCTCTGTAGTTTCTGTAATCTTCCTCACAAAAGAATGCTAATTCCGTCTCATTTGCTAGAAGAAATAAAAAATTAAATATTTAGTGCTATTTAGAATTTTAGAAGACAATTAGCAACTTTATGGTCAAAGACAATTATAAATCACCACCCTCATAATATTTTTRAAAAATGTTGCTAGWATTAAAGAGATTGTTAAATCTCATTAAAAAAAACACCCCAAACAAACAAAACCACCAAGAACATGAATGTATAGAAGTAAATATGTACACAAGACCCCTCAAGATTTGTTTAACACAGTCTTCAGAATTGTTTGTAAAAGCATTCAGCAAATTAAGTGATGGCATTTCTAACACCTTCAAATGCTAGGAAAGTAATGAAGCGTGATACATTCTTTTTTGTGCATTTTTCTGTTAGGAAAGCGAGAAAGAAACTTCTTTTTCCCATTAAATTAGCCTGTAGGTATAATAATTTAATACTTAGAGGATCAGTAGAATATTTTACAGATCACTTTACATTCTCCCTCATGACCCATCAAAATATGTGTCTGAAGAAGTTAATTTTTTGCCCTGCTGATGATTAATTCATGAGGCTTCGACAATATGCAAAGTGAAAGACACAAATTGGCTTCTCCAGCAATACCTTCAAATACCTCTAATTATTCACAGGGGATATGGCAGAGCTAAAGGACCCACAAAGGTTCAGAACAGTCACAATTCTTTCAACCCAGTAGGTCAAGGACTTCCTCGTCTAAAACAGTAAGTCAGCAACATTACTAATTCAGAACAGAGACAAATCTGATGGAATGCCTTCACAATTATTAAACATGAAATTCTTTAAGGTGCTGAGCCAATAAATTCCACATTCGTTTTTTAAATTAAACCTCAAGTTAATGAAGTCTGCCTGTCTTGAAAAAAAAAAAAAGAAACAAAAAAGAGTAGAAGGGGTTTTAGAATCTCAACTAGAAAACAGACAAGACTATTTGTAATGAATACTGAACACTTTATTAACATACACCCTGCTTTAAAAAAAACTGCAAGCATTAACTTTGCTGACTGGATAATAACTGTAATAATAATCACTACTACAGAGGCTTTCCTGAGGATACTTAGCTAATGTCCTCATAATTTATAACTCTCTAACCCTACCCTGTGAAGTGCCAAGGGCAATCAACTGCAGCTTAGGAAAACTGTTCTGCATGTATCAGAATTTCCCAGAATTTCTAATTGTGATTCTGATTGTTTTACTCTACTAAGTCTTGTCCAGACTAGATGTTGAAAAAAAAATCATATCTCAATAGGAGATTTCAAATCTTCTTACTGATTTAAAGAAAATGTACAAAATTTATTGTTTTGTACAAAATGAGGAGCAGTGGTACATGATACATGATATCACTTCCTTGGCTTACTCTTTTTTACTTCTTGTTGAAGGAGAAAAGTAAAATCTTCAAGATTTTAGTACAAAAACCTCACTCCTAACTTAGCTAATTTTCACATCAAGATACACTGGAACACATCCAAATTCAAAATGGCATAATGGCACATTGCATTTTCCAAAGAATGGGTTTTCCTCTTCTATCACAAATATCCTCTGTATACTAATGACTAGTAACTGCTGTTATTCAGGAAAAAAAGAAACAAAAAAGCTTTAAATTAATTTCTGCCCTAAATGAACCAGCCCTCCCCCTTTGTACAGAGACACAGAATAGGCTTCTGCATTCCTATTTCCTTTCAGTGTAACATTTAGTCTGATGTTTTGACACCTTTTTTGAGATCCAACTGTTTCACTGCTGTAGCTACAAACCCAGTTTCAAAGGCAGATAATATTTRCAAATGCTCATCCATACCTTTTTGAAAGAAGACAGCTTTGTTATTTCTAATTCAACATTTGGCACTGTCATCAGTCCCTCTCCTGAACTGCACTGTCTCTTATGCCTTACACAGATAAAGATCATGATTAAATGAATCTTTTGCTAACTAAATGACAAATCTGCAAAGCTTGGGTGCCAGTAATCCTCTTTTTTCTTTTTTTTTTTCCCTTCCTGCAGACAAAAAGACCTGGTGTGTAGTAAAAACTATGAYTCATATTATAGGAACACTCAAAGACCTTTAGGAAAGGTATATTGGAACCAGAGAAAAACACTGAAGAGACATCTCAAGTCACTTAAAACCAGAAAATAAATCACAGGAAACAGGAGAGCCAAGTAACCTAGGAGAGAGAAATCCCATCCAGTAGCTGGGGAGCAATCAGTGAGCAGCAGGAGCAGGAGGGAGCCTCCTCTGTGAAGCCCCTGCACTTAGAGCACAGGCAGTTCAAGCTTCCCAGCCAGGCAAATCAGATTCAAATGAGCAAATGTCCATATCAAGGTGGAATGCAACCACATCCCCTAAGTAMCCTGCTGCCACAAAGTCATTCAGCCACTTTTATGTGAAGCCCAAAGGACATCCAGGGACCATCAATTTTATCATGACAGACATTTCTTTACATTATTACCAAAAGACATGCCCTATATGTAGTCTCTTGTCAAAATGTGAGAAATCAGGTCAAGTTTCAACTCTTTGCTATGTTCAGCACATTCTCTAAGTGATACTGCTCRAGCTTTCCTGAGCAATCTGGCTATCAGACACTGTATGCTGCACATTAAACAAATCTAATCTTATTTCATTATTCCATGCTGGTTTCACTACTTACATTTCTAACCAAAACATCAGTTTAAATGTTACTGATAAGACCAAGCAGGCACGGTACTAATAACCTATCTGTCAATCATTTAAAATTACTCTCAGCAGAATTATAAGCATACCCTCTAAAAATCACAATTTGCATTCTGAACATTTGGAGTGCAGATACCTGCTGCCCTCAGACCAATGATTTGAATAATGCTTCCCTGAATAATTATCGAGTCGTGTAAAGAGCATCAGAAATAGCATTTACTTTTCAGCAGCCTGTCCAAACATAATCAGCCAGCTATCAGTTTAATGCTACCACAAGGAACAGCATCTCCAGTCAATACAAATGCACTCCTACCTACTCCAGCTGCTTTCAGCGTGCTGTCTTCCTTCAAAATCAGTTTGTCATCATCTTCCAAACTCACTACAAGCTCACCAGTCTACAAATCAGGGAACCAGAATACAAAAATAAGAAGAATTTCCTCTGCTCCAGTYTTGTTTGACAGTGCAGAGATCTGCCTGCATCAAAGCATGCAAAAGGGGAAGAACACAGCTAATAATCTTACCTTAGATTTGTGTGCTTGGTGAATAATCTTCATTGTATCTGAAAGAAAAAACAGTGTTTTCCTAAAATAAGGCTTAATAAGCACACAACACTGAAAGTTGTACTCGAGGAAAGACAAACAAACAAACGGGGAAGCTTCAAAATCTTTTTTTATTTACAATTTTGTGTATTCAACCTGAAAGAGGAGAAAACATCTTAATCTCACAGTTCTGTGGCCACAGCCTTAAAGCAGTCAATGCAACATTAAGGTACCACATCCGACTGGGCTTCTGTCTGCTGGCTGCATTACAATAACCAACTAATGACCATCTCAACTGCCAGTCAAAACACATCAATTTAAATGCCACTTAGGGTGTTTTAACTTAATAGGTTTTACACATGCAATTGGGGCAGGACCAACAGCATTTATGCACTGTCAACTGCTACAGCCAAGTTGATAGGCAGCAAGTAATTAAGACACAGTAACCTGATCACTTCAGATCATCCCTTGAAATTCTCCTTCTCATGTATACAACACCCACCATCCACAGTAGAAATTTCGTTGAGCAAGTTCATTTTRCATTAATGTCTACAGCCTCTTCTCTTTAATGCTACACCCTCTTCAATAATTTTTCTTTTAYGTTTGTGTAGTGTAGTGGTTTTAGAAATTAAAAAAAAAGTGCCACTTTCTCCTGGCAACATGGGCAGGGCTTTGTTAACAGAAGGGGAAACASAGGGGAAAATAACACAGTCACTAAAGCAACTGGATAAGTGCAAAGATCCAAAGGGAACAGCTTAAAGCCATGCAACACTAATAAAAAAAAATTGAAGACTCTGTGTTTGAACAAATCTGGAGTAACACATCAATACCTTCCCAGCAAAGAAGAAAAACCAGTTCTGCTTGTCTGCTCRTTTTCTGTTCTAATTTAGTTTTGTGCATTGAGTGAACATTACATGTTGCAATAGTCTGGTAAGAGAAGGATGCAGCAAAATTAACTATTGGCTAAACCAAGTTTCAAATTACCAGAGCAAGTATTCAGATGTTCAGAATAACAGAGATCACATTCCCACCCAGAAGTTTGCTTCTATATAATTCTGGCCCATTCTGAACACTACTTAAAACATTACATAAGGTAAGAAGTACTCTGTATTCTCACTGCAGAGGTCACTGAGAAGGCAGCCTTGGCATGTTGTAATAACTGTGGTGTTAGAAGCAAGACAGACATTAAATTGCAATTACCAGGACCCATCTTGCATAGAAATATTACAAAAAGACCAAGCAATCCCAGAAAAAATATATTGCAATCACGAAACCTTTCAACTACAGCAAATAAACCCAGCCTGTGCCTGATAGTTTTAAACTCCTCTGTCTACTTTGATACCTTCCCTTTTCTCTAGTCCTTGTCCAGTCATGCCCTGAAGCATTGTCTCAGATCTACTTGCTCAGAGCTCCACCACTGGCACCCAGCAGTTTACCATGGGCTCATCTGAGCTATTAAATGGCTTSTTTAACTCTGTTACAGAGATTAAACTATAATCTCTTCCCACAAGCTAAATCCTCTGACTGGCCTTCGCTACTTCATCCCCACTCAATCAGTGGCAGGGACTTGAAAACTGCCAAGTTTTTATCTTCCCTTTTCTGATAATTGGTCTATCATGGCAATTGATAAGATACCACTTTCTAAGAGATTTTATGAACTACCTGCCATACTGCTCCACATTCATGGATGAAAGAAACAAAACTGAGAAGCAGCTTATGGAACAAGCTGGCACCCAGACTGCCAGCATCAGTGAAAAGGTACTGTGGTATGAAAAGGTGACAAGGTGCTGAGATAAGACTGACTCAGAAAACGTTCTAGACCAAGAACCAGAATAATCCATACAAAGAAATGAAGAGAAAATGGAAGTCAGAAGCTTTGAGATGTGAATTGGAGCACTGATCCAAGAGCAAAAATGTGATGGCATTATATATAATGTTAAAGTGGTGCTAAATTCTGCAGGGAATGAAGCTGAAATAGGCAAGGTGAGAGACAACCAGATCCTACTGAGATTTCTGGCACTSCCAAACAAAACAGGAGGAAAAGTCTGGCTTTTACTGCAGAAGTATCGCTGCCCTTTCCTCACAAAAGCACAGGAAAGACAGCAGAGCACTGTAGAGATAGCAGAGATGCCAAAAACATGAACCTGGATGATTCACAGCCTGAGGGGAAGGTGAGGAACCTGGCTTTGATTTTCCTGTGTGAAAATTTTCCTGCAGTTAGCACCATCACAGTAAGAGTAGGCTCCCAGTAACTGGTGCAACAGGTTTTAAAGTTATGCTCAGTCCTACAGGGCACAATCAGGCCCTCAGCCACCAGAGATGTCTTGGGAAAAGCTAAACTGATCTCCAAGTGATGAAAGAAGCAGGTGGGATAGGCAGCACCAGGGATGATACAACYGAGAGCAGCCGTTCTAGACAGGAATCCCTTCAACAGCCAAAGCCACAAATTGGGTGAAGGGCATCTCCAAATTCAAACTTACACTTCCAGATGTTATGACCTTAAGTAACACATTAAAAATAATAAAAACATTCARGTCCCTGCCACTGATTGTATCATCAATCTTAATCCCTAACTCTTTTTCTAGCTTCGATTTGCACTCTGGTTCACAATCAGCAASAGCACAAAATGAAATCCTTTGGTTTTTGGGTTTTTTWAATAGGCAAATAGAGTTTATTTTCACATACATTAAGTAGATTTTTCACGCAGGTCTTTGAATGACCATAGAGGAAGGAGTTTGTCAACTCCAAGAACATGGGACACAGAGAATCATTTGTAGGAAAACTCCAAGGGAACTCTGAGAATTGCCAGGTTTAGGAAAAGATACATGACTGACACCCGAGTTTACAAACTCCAAGAAAGGAAGTAACTCAGTCTGTCTAAAAAGTTTCCTCTATCCCAAGCAGATGAATTGTACATGTTCACAACAATCTGCACAAAAAGGAAATATAAATATAGCTTTGATAAAGTCAGCTTAAATTTCACATCATGCTATTTCATACCACCAGCTTGTATTTAAGGGCTTTCATATCTACTTGGAGCAAAGTTCCCCTGTTTCTCTTATATTGTGTAAGATATTTAAGTATATAAGACTTGAGCATTTTCTACTTTTTGCCTTCAGCTTCTGCTTCACTATCAGTAAATAGATACTGAAGTACGTAAGTAGACAGAGAACTACAATTTAAAAGTGTTTTGAGATCACAAGCTGCTCATTAGGGTAAAGACAGAGTTAAAAGGCACTTAAAAAATGTAATAAAAAATTAATATCAAAACCCATCAGTGCCCACTAGCAAATAATGTAAACCATGCAGCCTAAATCAAAGATTAAAACAGATTTTCACAATAATGGTCAAGTTCTGTGGCATAACTCCAGCTACAAGAGCTGGACAGAGCTGCAAATGTAGGCARGCACTGGCACCAACATTAGTATTGTACAGCAATTATCTTTTAAGTTGTATAAATGCTGGTGTAAAATATCATGTGGTCATTTGATGGTAATTACAACAAGAAAAATAAAAWCCACCTACCATAGTTGTAATTTTTAAAAGGAGGAGGAAGTCCTGATCTTGATGACAAATCTATTAAAATAAAAGCACAAAGTTAAAACAAAGTTCTCTTTCTTAATTATTTCCAATCCTTCATTCTCCATTATTGTGCAATGTATGCAACCCCTGGGCAGCCTTTAAGTCAAAATAAATCTGCAACATAGGAGAGTTGTTTGAGCATCAAATGCTGAAACACAGCCTTTGGCCCAGATTCTATAGTGACTCCATATGTGAATAAGTTCATCTGAGCATGAAGTCTCTCTGAACAAAACACCCCACGAGGACAGTGAGTCAGTGCAATTAGGGTGTGATCACAGGAGTCTGATCCTTCAGAAATCTGCCAGGAACATCCTTTCAATGGTTTGCCCAGCATCTCTCTTTACCTTATACAAACAGCTGACAACTGTCACCCAGAACTGAATCCTTAGGTAAACATGCCACAAAAAGGAAGCCAAGCTGTAGAAAATTAACTCTTCAGCTGCTTGCAGGACACAGCCCATAGGTAACTGCAGGAACATTGACACCTTCCCTGGTGCCAGTGCTCCCTGTGATTTAACCAGGACTCAGAAGACCCAGCCACCAGCGGGGTGCCCAGCAGCAAGGTGGATGAAGCCATGATTCCTTCAGTAGATTAACCATTTCTCTTAAACTGCTCTTCAAAACAGATTACTGCAAAGGAAGGAACAGGGCTTTTGCACCCCTGTGGAACAAGGTTCTAAGCCTTGTTCAAAGCATTGGCTTTGTCTCAAATAACAGCAAGCTGCAATATTACACACATCAAAAGCAAGTTTCCTAGCATTGTTTTTTATTTTCTTGTTCATAACAGCAGCTGTGCCATATGTTCTGAAAGTGCTTGCAGTTTTCCAACAGCATCCTAAGACCTTGCCATGCCTACCACTGTCTAGAAGYATGGAAATTGCCAAACACGAGACACCCATGAGTCCCAGGGCAATGTCCTCGGAGTTGCTCAAATGTTACCTAATATAACAGTTCAAGACTTGTTTAAGCTGACTTCATGCAAAACAAACAAAAAAAAACCAAAAAACAAAACAAAGAAATTATGTTATTTTGTACCCTTTGAATGTCTCCATTGAGGTGTGTGGAAATACACCTGCAGGATTAAGGGTAACACCCTAATGATCAAGTCACTATGTGGGCTGGTCTGCAGTACTTAACTTTTAGATTGACTGTCACTTTCAACCAGGTTTATAAAAGGGAAAGCCCACAGATGAGTAAATCTGCACCACAAAGCTCAGGATGGAGACAGAAACAAACATGCAGAGTGAGACCACACAGTGACAGAAACAAATTTTCAAGATTCTCTTTTCTCACAAATAGCAAACAGACTTGCATTCCCACATCCCACATATTTGCGTAGTTAGGATCAAAGACTTTCTAAATTCTATTAATTTATTCCTATTAATTGATGAATATTTGCCTGACAGCTCCCCTCAAGGAGCCTGAGGCACTGAGCCAAATGCAGCAATGCCCTTGTTTCTCTTAGACTAAACGTGGGTGTTGGGGAAGATGAAACAGGAAAGCCTTATAAATAYRATTGCCTGGCAAAAGRTTTTGAGAATATAGAAGCTGTAAGCGAGATTGAAATGAAAGCAAGCTTTGAGATMCCTYAGTTACTGAACAACTGGAAAACAATGGTGTGGCCAGCTGAAGGTAATCCCCTTTTGATGAAACAAYACCCTCTGCTTGCAGACAGCTCCAAGGGTCAGAGCAGACCCTACTAGCTTAGCAGAAGGGGTCCAAAGTGGAGATTTTAGGGTTTAAAATGTAACCCAGTATGGTGATGTGATGATTCTTATAGGCTGTATGTAAATGCTATAGGATTTGTATGTTGTACTAGATTGGTTAGTGAGAATTGGAATATTCAACACAGAAGATTTATTGTATTGTAATGGGAACCTCATTCTCTTACTCTCTCACCCTCTCATCCTCTCTCCCCCTCTCTTCTCCGGGGCCTGCTCTGAGCTGTGGCTGGCAGCTCCCAGCATGGCCCTGCACCCAGGCCCTTTGCAATAAACCCCAAATGCCCTGACCTGGCTGCAGAGATCTCTCGTCTCTGTCTGTCCCACCCCCCGAGGCTCCTGCAGTGGGGGAGCAGCCCAGCCAAACTCAGGCACGGCACACTGACCATGGAAGCTCTCGTTGACTCCACACCTTTCATCTAAGGAAGGAGAGCACACGGGGGATGCAGACACGAATTTGGCGTCTCCCCCAGAGCCATTCCCATCCACTTGCTCCACAAGAAGGTGGAGGGACAGCAGCACCTGGGAGAGAAGCAGCGGGAGGAGGCAGGCAGAGCTCACCCTGGCGCACGAAGGCCATGAATTCCCGCACTGTCTGCTCCAAGGGGACGCCGTGGAACACCAGGGGCCGGAAATTGCGGTGCTGGAAGGAGCGCACCAGGCGAACCGTGATGGTGGAGCCTTCTGCTGACATCAGAACCAGCTCTGAATGGCCTGGGAAACATCAAAGGGAGGAATTACTGTGTCAGAACCCAGGAAATTCCTCCGGCTGCCCTGGAGGGCTCCAGCCCCTGCCCAGGGGRCTCAGAGACCTTGGCACAGAGCCCAAGACCCCTGTGCCTTTGATTTAGCCCTTGGAAAAAACAATTRCCAACCTTATATGAAGAATTACAAGCCATGAAAGTTTAAGTAGAATGATCATGAATTTATCACAGGGTGAAAAATAGATTTTTGGGGTTTTTAGAATGGGGGTTCAGGGGGCAAGATGGAGGGATCTGGGCGTGTCCAGCCTTTCTCCTTCTTCTTMTTGGCCTCCATCTATCTTCTGCTGTGATGTTGGCACTTTTGGATTGGTTTAGAGTAGAAGCTCACTGTCTAACATAGGTGATAGGTATTGGAAAGTAATTGTAAACATTGTACACATAGTTTTTAGTATAAAAAGATAACACTGCCCCAGGGGCAGGCAGAGTGCCCCCGTCTGTCCTGCTGAACAGACCTCGGCAGGACAGGAGAAAGAATTTTATAGATAAGAAACAATAAACAACCTTGAGAATGAGAAATGAAGAGCTCTGACTCCTTCTTTGACTGCCAGGCTGGGAAAAGAGATTTTCTAACGCATCTCGGGGTCACTGTGAGCAGCAGAGATTCCCAGATTACTGCCCTTCCTCTGCCCACGAGCACAGCTGGAGAAGGAGGTGCAGGCAGACCTCGTGTACAGAATAAAACAYGAGAGAAATCCAACAGCATTGGGCCCTTCAGGATTTCACTGCTGTGATTCCCACAGGGTCTCAGAACACACAGATTCTGCACACCACACACTCCAGTACCTGTGCTGTGCAATGCCACACCAGACTCCTCATTAAACATGCAAAAGTGCTGTGGATAAATGTAGCCACATTTCCCTTCACAGAGAAAAGCAAGGCACAATTCTTCCCAAGAATATTTATTGGGTTTCACATTCTCTGAACCTCAGAGAAAGGAAAAKAAATTCTYRTCATTTGCTGTGCCCGTGTTTGTGCCAAAGCAGAATGCAATATGAGATTGTTGACCCAAAGTGATGGGGTTTTGTTTCCTTGGCCTATCAGGCAGGGCCAGGTGTGTGTGTGTGTGTGTGTGTGTCAGGACTGCTGGCTGACAGTCACGAGAATCTATGCAGTGTGTGCAGAGTTCAGTGCTTGGCAGATTCAGTTTAGATGTAATGTAACACAGTGCAATAGAATATAGARTAATATAGTATAATAAAGTAATTAATTAGCCTTCTGATAAGATGGAGTCCTTCTCACCATTCCTCCCTGCCACGGGGATCACCCTGTTTCCACAGATAAATGCAAGTGTCTTGTGTGGGTTTTAAGTGACTGAAGACTTCACCTGCTGGGCTCTAGCAGAATGTCCTAATACAAACAAACCCAAAGACTTTTTTAACATACTTGTGTTGGAGAGAGTGTAATACTCTGAAAAATGAAAAAAGAGCTGCTGCACAATGCTCATTTTCACCTCCCCAGGGAAAGTGAAAAACCATCACACACACAGGCAAATCATTTTCCTGGTATACTACCGCATAATTAAGGGATTTAATTGATAATAGTGGGTCTCTAGAGTGGCTCTGTGGGCTTATACTAGAGAGCAGAGCCTAAAACAGAGCAACAGAGCAAGAGGGTTTTGGCAACCCAAAACCCTCTTCAAACAAGCCCATGTATTGCTCCATCGGGTTTTTTTATCTCCACAGGAAGACAAGCTCTTTTCTACCTTGACAAACTTCTCTGTTTTTGGCACTGGGCATCCCTCAGCTTCCTGGCCACGTGCTGCAGTGCCAGAGCTGCTGCAGCAACCAGCAAGGACTGCAGCCCATGGGCTCCAGCATCAGCACGACCTTTGCACCTCCCATCCTGAGCAGGATCAGAGTCCACCTCCAGTCCTGACAGGGAACCTTTTACCCATTCATCCCCAAA
>JACDOX010000036.1:5965854-6001606 GCA_014549065.1 Cardinalis cardinalis
ATAACTGGGTATTTCACCATGGGCAGCAGCCCAGGGCTCTCATGCACAGCCAGCAGTGAGTGGGGCTGCAGGGACACGTGGTAGCCCCTGTCTGGTGGCCAGTCTGCCTTCCTGTGGCACAGCAGAGGTGTCCAGGCAGGAGGCAAAGTGAAACCATCTGGCCCAGGAGCTTTTTCCTCTTTAGTGCTTTTACATGCCAGGATGAGTTTGTCCGCTTGGCTGCAGTAACTTGTAGCGATGGGAGGGAAATCCTGAGGTAAAGTAGTTGTGATAAGGGGCTGGTCTGAGCTCTGTGGGCCTTRGCACAAACCAAACCCCCTTTTGGTGTGCATGCTGCTGCCCGGGGCACAATTCACCTAGGATGACTGCCTGAGTTCCCAGAGGCTGCTGAGCTTGAGCAGCTTGCCAGCAACTTGCTGACTTTTTGCCCTATTCCAGAAGCTCTGTTTTGGCCCAGCTAGGCTGAACCCAGCCTGAGCTGAATGCAGCTTCTTCAACCTGAATTTTCAGTTTACCACCAGGAAAAAGACAAGGCAAGAGAACAGTGACAGGAGACAATTAGTGTCTTCCTTCTTTCTCATTACACTTTCTATATGCTCACTGGTTTGGGAAGACACAGAAAAATAAGTAACATTTTTCCCCCCATACCTTGGACACCTGGAGGTGTCCTTGGAGATACTTGGACACCTCCCAAAGTYTCACTCTGCAAGATACACAAGATCTATATGTCTCAAAGATCAGGTCCACATCTCTCTGCAGAGATACCTTGAACTAGGGATCTGACAAAAATGAGGGTTTAAATACCTCATCAGGTGAGTTGCTATGCCAAGAACTAAAGATGTGATCAGAAAGAATTTTATTAAATAATAAAATGCATTTACAGAAGTAACTGGCTTCAAGGTCMGATGAAGCTGCACTGGTGGTGCCTCAGTCACTTTTGTTCTGCTTCACCTCTAAGTGATTTCACTTAAYTGGGCAATTGTTCCCTAAGCCCCTGGTGACACTCAGATTTCGGTCCTGAACCTTCTGCAGGAGTACAGCTGGAACAGATTCTTCAGAGTTAAACTTTGCATAGTTTTAAATGAGCCAGAWGAACCTATTTCTGTGTTGTACAACAGTCTCTGGTAATTTCCATTATTTATGAACACATTTCCCCGAAAACTTTCTCTCCAGGGATAGGATGTGAAATGCCTATTTAAACAATAGAGAAAAGGGACTTTCTAAACAAAATAATGAAACTGGCAAGATACCAAGAACTCTATATTAACACAACCAAAAATACTTCTAAAGTGCTTTAAAGGTCATTTTTTCTGTTGTTATTACACAGGTGATGTATTTTTCAGACAAAAAAAAAATGTGTTTTTCTTTTACAGCATTGAGCTCTTTTTATTGCAAAATACTATTTTCACATATGATTTTCAAAAATAGCATAGAGACATTTTCCCACTTCTTTTTTTGTCTTTAAAGTGACATAGTATGTTTGGCTTGTTTTGTAATGAGAAATTAAGATAAACTCATTAGATTTGAAAAAGGTGCAGAGTTCTCAAGGGCTTTCTAAACCCAGACAGCTTTACCAGAAGGTATCTCCAGCCAGGCAAGTGCAGAAATGAAGCACTCACTGTTACAACCATCCTCTCCGAGGTGACTTCAGGAAAGTGACTCTGAAAGTGCCTATTCAACGCTCATTAAAGTTCCAGGTCCAGTTTCACTCTCATTTATATTTTGGGAAACTAAATTAAATACAAAACATTAAAGCAATTTCTCCTTTGTAGAAAAGGCATCATTCCCTACCACCCTTTTTCCTTGAAGAACAGGCTTGGCACATAACTATACATCTACTGAAGAATCCAAGTATGACAGGGGAGCAACTTTGGATCCAAAATAACCACTTTAATTTCCTCATTCATCAAAGCTTTTTATGCACGTGTTTACTCATGTGAGCCTTACCATGGGCTTTTACAGGAAAGAAAAATATCTTGCCCAGCAGAATACCCCTCACYGTTAAAAGTTAAGATTTTTAACTGCTGAAGTCATTAAGATGACTCAGATGTTTAAAATGCAGATCCATGCTTAATGATTTTGCTAATTGTGGGCCAAATTGCRTAGTTCTTTGCAGCATTGAGCCAATGTTACAGAAAGCATAAGTAACCTGAGGTTTTTGCCAGATAAGAGGTGGWATATTTTGTCAGGTCCAAGTCTGCATTTTCTCAGCATGATTACATGCAAGCAGCATTTATTCAGCTCATGCAACAAATGAGACAACAAGACCTGTTTGTATTTTTTGTGCCAAAAATACATATATATTGTTGAATTTTGAACTTTGAAGTGGAAGGGTATAACAGCAAATGCATGTAATCAGTCTGCACAATGCAATGCAGAAATGCTGTTTGACATGTGGAATAAAGAGTTCAGGATGTTCATAAAGATCTTCTATCAACTGGTGAACCTAAGATGAAAGGGATGTGGCAAGCATCAGGTTTTCTAGCTTGGATAGCACATTCATAAAACAAAACACGTTGTTGACCACAAACCCACAAAATAAGTTTTGAGAACAGACCTTGCAAAGATTTGCCATGAGTTGCAAAAGGAGAAAATCTCAATCCTGTGTCTGATAGAAATATAATCTAACATTTATACAACTTCATAGAAAAACACTTAAAAGATTCTGCAGGAGGAGAGAAACAAAAAGGCCCACATTTRTCCTTAAAATTAAAATATGAAAACTAAAGTAAATGTTGTTCGGAACTCTCACTCTTGCTAACAAGTGTCACAGAAAACACCACAGCAGACATAAACGGTGTTTTAAAGCAAGTACAGCAAGCCCTTATGAAATTGCATAGAGATTTAAATAACGAGACAATCTATATAGACAGATGATTAGTTCAGAAAAGGAAGTTGCAAGAAGGGTAAAGTAACAATAACTTCTACTAACTACYCCATATTGGAGAAGGAGATCCTTCCAACGCCTTTTGGCTAGAAAGGGAATGGCCAAATTCTGATCCTGTGAATATGAGGGGGGCCCAGAACAGCGACAGGGCTGTCCACTGGCCCTCAGACTCTCTGCTGGAGTCAAAATCAGATTTTGGCAGCAAAACAAGAGTTTCTGATGACACAGCAACACCCAGCTTTCTTGAGCTTTTTAAAACCTGTTTCAGACAAAAAAAAAAAAAAAAAAAAAAAAAAAAAAAAAAAAAAAAAAAAAAAAAAAAAAGTAGAGTAGTCAGTAATTCATTAGACCATGGCACAACATGAGTAAGAAAAAGAGCTAAACTTTATGAGCAGAGAGGTTTTTGCTGACAGGACAGGTAGAGCTCGGTAAGGCTGGTAGCGATAAGRGCGCGCACACAGCCCAAGGTGCGAGGCCATCGCCGCACCGGAGCCGGCGCCGAGCGGCTCCGGGAACAAACCCCGGCGGGGCGCGGGCAGCGAGGGCAGCACGGGCTGCTCCTGCCCCCACAGGGGACTCCGGGGCCGGGYGTCACGGCAGCCCCTCAGTGCAGCCCAGAGACGCTGCCGGGGGCTCCGGGCGAGCGGGACGGGCCGGGGCAGCCTCCCCGTGCCCCAGCGCTCGGCACCGGCACCGCAGCCCAGGCTGTTCCTGGCGGCAGGGCACACCGCGAGCCCCCGGTGACACGGCACGGGGYGAGGCTACAGCGCGGCGAGCGGCACCGCCAGCGCCCGGCACACCTCCCGCCCGGGCGCCGTGCTCTGCAGCGGGCTCGGGCAGGTCCGTGCCCGGCCAGAGCAGCGCTGTCCCCGCCGTGCCGGGTGTGGGGGAGCAGCCTCGCTCCGCTCTACTCTACTCTACTTAGTTCGGTTCGGCCCGGCCCGGCCCGGCTCCGCCCGTCGGGGCCGCGCTGCTGACTCAGCCGCGGGGGGGCCCGGAGGGCGCCCCGGGCCGCGGGCGTGGCGGGCGGGGGGGGCTGCCCGCCCTCCGCCCTCCGGGAGATAAAGGGCGGCGGCCGCAGCCCGCCCGCGTCTCTCGGCGCCGCCGGCAGCATGACGGCCATCGGGGCGCAGGTACGTCCGCCGCTCTCCCGCCGCGGGGCTGCCGCCTCAGCCCGGCCCTGCGCGCCCGGGGTCGCTCCCACCCTGCCCGGAGCAGCGGGGCGCAGCCGGCCCCGTTCCCTTTCCCGCCTTCTCCGGCCCGCGCCAGCTCCCCGGGGCCGCGGCTCCCCCTCCCCGCCGCACGTGGCTCTCCCAGGGGGCTGGGGGCTCTTGGCTCGAGTTTCCGTCACATCCCGGGTCACTTGGAGGATGTCGGTCAGGAGGGGAGGTGCGCTGCCCMGGCGGCTCCGGGGAGGCTGCAGCCGAAGATTCCCCCCTTTTCCCCCACCCAACTCCCGGGGTAGCTGAGCCGTGAGACCCCGGGGTGAGGACCGAGCTYCGGGCCGCTGCTGCTGCCGGCCGGAAGAGGAGAGACCGGCTGGCTGCCCCTCAGGAGTGCAGTACTGGGARCTAGGAGCCCCCCCCAGCCCGCTGCTGCCGCCTCCCCCATCCCAGCCACCGGCCTCCATCCTCCCAGGGGCCGGTGGCTTCCTCCAGCCCTGCCACAGCAGGAGGCTGTGCYGCAAGACCGTGGGGCAGGGACCTGGTTCAGCCAAGAGCTTTTGTGATCCCAGTCCCAGGCCTTGACGTGGGAGCATTGTTTGTRCAGCCAGGGAACTGGGAGAGCTTCACCCACCCTTCCTTTCTCCTGTGTACAGCCTTCCTCTGCGAGAAAGGGTTTGATGTGCACAAGTAAATATTTTCAAATGCTGRGTCCCACAGCTTTGTCCCGCTGGCTTCATTTCACCCCCAAGTAGCACTGTTAACTCTGTTACGTTTTTTCCTCACGCTTTCCTTTCAGGTGCAGCAGCTGCTGGCACACCGGAGACCACAGAAATCCTTCTTTGAGACGCTCATCAGGAGCCTGATCATCCTGTGCGTGGCCATAGCCGTGGTCTTGTCGTCCATCTCCATCTGCGATGGCCGCTGGCTCTTTGCGAGGGGGCAGCTCTTCGGACTGTGGCACTTCTGCACCCTTGGCAACGACAGTGTCCTGAAGTGTGTCACAGACCTCAGGCTGGCCCAGGTGGAGGGGCTGAGCGTGTGGGTGATTCCCATCAGGAGCGTGGTGTCCTTTGCTGTTGTGATTGCCATATTTGGGTTGGAGCTGCTGATGGTGTCCCAAGTCTGCGATGATGCCAACGCAAGGCGGAAATGGGCAATGGGTTCCGTTTTCATCCTCGTCTCTTTTTTGCTGTCAGCCACCGGTGTTCTGAGCTTCTCCATCCTGGTGAAGGATCACCTCACCTTCACAGGCTTCACGCTGACATACTGGTGTGAGTTCATTGCTGCCTTCCTCTTCTTCCTTAATGGAATCAGYGGACTTCACATCAATAGCCTCACACACCTCAGGAGGGGGGTAGGCAAAATCTAGGCACAAAGGATGTACCTCTGCCTTTGTGTAATCAGCTTTGCCAATTAGACTGGAAGAAAGAGAGTCTAATGAAGTTTGAAAAGGATGCCCTGTCTTAATTTGTGTGCAAGGAGGGGAAGCATGAGTCAGTCTTGGTGCCTATAGAAGACGTACCCACCCACTGGTCAGCACGGAGAGATGAGCAACACCAGCCAAGCAGAGACTGGGAGCTCCTGCAATATGGTTTTCTGGAGAAGTGGATCAAAGCAGAGGGTGTCCTCGTAAACATGCAGAGGTTTGGAAGACTGCAATCTATCCCACATGTTGACCCGAGGCTTGCACAACACCGGTACTGCTGTGGATTTGGTGTTGCTGTGCTTTTCCTCATATTCTGGAGCCTGTGAAAAGTGTGATACAGCTTTGGTGTGTCTCATGGGTTTGTTTTGCCTCAGGGACAGATGATTTCTGCCTGGCCATGCTCACTGGTGTGGAGCACTGAAACTCTTCACTGGATCTTACTTCTTCATTTTTCTTTCAAAAGAGAAGGCACACAGAACTTGATCTGGTCACAGGTTTTGTTTCCTTCAGGCACGTTCCCTTTGTCTGTTCTGTTCTTGGTCAGTTTTTTGGGGACATTTCAGACAGAGTTGCTGACCTGGGGCAAGGGGTGGGTGTTGGGTGATGCAGGTGTAGAGGGAAGGGGTGTCCTGCTTTCCTCAGGCAGCAGTGCATGTCCCTCTCCCCAGTGTCACCACTCTCCTGCCACCCCTGAAGGACATGTGCCAACCGGTCAACCAAACTGACTGTCTCAMAACCCTTGCACAGTTTACAGTAACAGGGCATTGCTCTTAGGGTTTTTGGTTTTTAGGGGCAAGAGGGACAAGCTCTGCAGAGGCTTCATGGGCTGTTGTGGCTGGGCAGACCATGCAGAGGCCACCRCAGCTTCTGGGATGTGTTTTGGTTATCACAGTTTCCAGTGCTTATCCTGTAGCTGAGTCTCCTGTAGCATTTCTTGTGGGAGGAGAAAGCCCTAGATCCTCCTGAGCAGATCAGGTCCCTTTCTTCCTCTGACTAACAGTGAGCCTGGGAGGAGAAGCAGCCTGTGATTGCCTAAGGAGGGGCTGATGGGTGCAGCTCTAATCTGTCACCACTGGTAGAAATGTTGAGAGACCTGGCCAAAATGATTATACTAAGGCTGGCCTTCCTCCTGCCAATGTCTGAGTCAAGATCTCTAAAATTGCTAACAGCTTTGAAGTTCTCCATGGTGTCTTATGTAAAAGGAGAGAAGACCTCATTTGTAGAGTAGATTGCCCTACACCCTGTCCAACACGCAGCACTCAGTTGCTCGCAGTTAAAAATGTCTTTGGAGTATTTCAGGGTTTCTGGTTTACTGTTTGCTTTGTATCCACTGCTTATATCCTTGTTTTAGAACAAATGTTTCTACATGTTTCATCCCTGTATCTTGCCTGTTGAGCAAGGTTTTAGTTTCCTGTGCAACACGTTTGACACAGTTTTTCACCTGAAACAAATGCATCATAGCACAGAGGTCAAAAAGCCTGTGTACGTGAGCCATGAGTAAACAGCTTTGTCTTTGAAAGCTGAGAATCTTAAGATGTGCCTGAGCTGGAATGTACCACACTGATAAATGTGCTCCTGTGCTTGCTTTCAGGACAGTCTCCATTCCTTCTTGGACTTCTGTAACTTCTTAACACTCCTAAGCCCATTTTGCAATGCAGGTTTGGACTTGGCTTGCTCTGGACGGGGCCAGTTGTACTTTTGCACATGAATCTGCACATCTTTCTGTCAGCATGATGCAGAGCTGTGCTACCCAGACAGCTCCTGAAGCTCTTGTGATGTTTGGGGCTTTGATGGGGTTCCTTGGCCCATTCTCAAAGACAAGGA
Organism: Cardinalis cardinalis; assembly: GCA_014549065.1. Classification (NCBI taxonomy): domain Eukaryota; kingdom Metazoa; phylum Chordata; class Aves; order Passeriformes; family Cardinalidae; genus Cardinalis; species Cardinalis cardinalis. Next base: position 5,973,158 of record JACDOX010000036.1, read on the forward strand.
CTTGTGCCCTGTCTCTGGAAAACCGCACTGTGACTGTCTGTGTGTGAAGGTGCCTTTTATTTGCTGCATGGCACTGYTGAAGACATGCTGCTGGGCTGAACTTGCACCTGCCTGTGTGAGCTGGTGCTGTTGGCTTCAGCAGAGCCATTTAGGCTGAAGAGACCCTGCAAGTTCTGGTCCCAAACTGTTGCACTTTGGTGTTCCCAAGTGTACCAGGAGTACCTTAACTAACCAATGATTYAGCTGTGGTGCCTGGGGGTGCCCATGTCAGGCAGGACAGTTGCCGTGCATGTAAGGGTGTCTATGGCTTGTCTAGAAACACGAGTGTCACTTCAGAGTGACACTTTGGTGACATCCGGACTAGGAAATCACTTCTGAGTGTACACTCCCTCAGGCTAGCAGGAGGCTGTGCCTCCATCCCTTTCCTTGGAAGGCAGCCACAGCCAGACTGGGTTCCAGGCTGGTGCCTCCTGCTCGGGTTAGAGGGAGACTGGACAATTGGCCATTGAGTTCACCCTAGACTTGGTGCAATTGTGAATGATTTTTAGGATGCCCTCTGCCATCTGAAGAAGRGGCCTTTTGTTGGGGGTAGGGAATCCTCTGGGGAAAATGGAGAACTTTTTTTTCCAACTGTTTTTTTGTATAGTACTGCTCAATTATGCCGGGAAAAGATGCATTTTGACAGCTAAATATTACAAAACAGAGTTGATTGTCTTGGAGATTCTTATATAGAGCAACCTGTGCAGCAGTGGGTCACTGTTCGTTTTCTGAAACATTTAGAAGTGTCAAGCAATATTCCTGAAGTTTGTTAAATAAATTGATTTGAAATAAGTGCTGTAATTCACTCTTTTTTCTTTTGATATTGGGGTGCAGATTTAAGGGGATGAGGGAGGTTTTACATAATCTCCCAGGCACCATTCCGTGTGTTTGCSCAGCTAAACTGATGAAGAAATGACTGCTTGGTGCTCTGCCAAGCTCTGACCAAGGGAACTGAGGCCACTGCACACTCCCCTCTCCTTTTCCCTCCAGTGTCTGCACCAGCCCAAGAWGCCAGCACTGCTTTCTTGTCTTGCAAAACAAGAAGGGCAGTCAGCTGTGTTTCTTCGTGGGAATTTGAGATAACCTTGTAGGCGCTTTAATGACTTCCTGCTGTTGCATGTGCTCTGTTTACCAGCTAAAGAGCTCTTTCCTGTGTCCTTCACCTTCCTGTTCCCACACTGCACCCCGTGTCCGAAGCATCCTTGCTCTTTTCCTCAGCTCTGATTGTTTGGCCTGCAAGGGGTGGTATCTGAGTACAAATGTATTTTTTTTTCTCAGAGCTCACTGTATTAGCGGGTTTGGTAAGTGTTAGGAAAAGAGCTTCCCAGCTACACCACTGAATTAGTTTATGTAATCTCAAGTTAATTAGCACCTGGTGTTCTCTTTCCAACTGGAGAGGTCGTTGGCCTGTCTCAGTTTAACATCTCTTAAAAGCAGGGTAATGAGCATCACTTCTTGTTAATGAGCCGTTTAGACTTAGCTACTAACTTTAATTGGACACTTGTGCACAAGCCATTGCCTGTGGATAAGAATAAGGAAATGTTGATACAGGGCATGCTAGCTAGGGAAATTTCCCGCCTGGACTGTGTTTTTCCAGAATCACAGAATGGTTAATGTTGGAAGGGTGCACTGGAGGTCTTCTAGTCCAGCCTCCCTGCTCTAGGGCAGGGTCCCCTAGAGCATGTTATTTGGATTTTAAGTCTCCRGTACCTTGATCAGCTGTGCTTGCAGGGACACCAGGAATGGGGTTGAGCCTTGCTTGCTTTTGCAAGCCACAGGAAGGTGATTACAAAGATCTATTACATGACTGTCCTCACCTGCTTTCTCTTTCCCTCTGCTGGGGCCTATGGTAGGCTGATAATTGTCCTTCTCAACCTTCTAAGACAGCTGGCACATGCAAGAAGGGCCTCTTTTCTGGGTGAAAACAAGGTCTGCCCCAGGCATTGTCCTGGAAGGGGTGTTGCCTGAATTCTTGAGGCCTCTCACCTTCACTGGGCTCAACCCCACTGAATCGGTACCAGCCCTTCTGAAACAGCCCATTTCAGCTCCCCTGGCATTGCACAATGTAATTATTCACTGAACAACTATTGGTTTTTGCTTCTGATAGTTTTGCTAGGAACTTCCTTGTTGCCAGTGTTGGAAAGAAAATCCATTAATCTCTTCCTCTTAAATTCATCAGCTCTTAGGYTGCTGATGCTCCTGCTGGCTGGCAGAACAACAACTGGCTCCTCAGGGCATCTGGGTTGAATAGCCAGAGGCTGTCACCAGTGTCCCTGAACAATGACAACTGCTTGTGTGAACGGCGGTGCTCAGGTCCTGTTYACTGGTAAAGCCACCATATTACATTGAATAGCCAGAAGCAAGTGCAATGAAAGGAAGGTGGGTGGGCTCTATGAATATGGAGTTTGTGTTCACCCTCTGTGCCTTCATTTCCTGCTTTTGCATTGCTCCCTGAGATCTGCTTTCCTACTCCTCTTCATCTGCTTACAAACATGTCAATGTCCCCGGACCTAAGCAGCTCTTTCCTCTAGCATCCTTCAGCACAGCTAAACAAGCAAGGTCCCCAGCAGTGCAGGGAGCCTTTGTAGTGCCTGCCCAGGAGATGGGAGAGGTAGGAATCCATGAATCCATTCCCCTCTGGTGGTGCTTGGCAGCAGCTTCCAGGACAGAAGAAGTTTTCTTGCCAGCACAAACCAGGACAAGGTCACAGCACCATAACTCCAGGGGCTGCCTGCTCCTGGTATCTTCCCAAGTGGACTTGCTCTTCCCCAAGAGCTGAGGACTCCAAATTCCAGCTGCCATCCAGGAGTTTTTATGGAGTTGTTCCGGTCTTCATGCAAACAAGGCTTGTTCTTGATGCCTGAAGTGAACACATTATACAGAATCTAGGAATAAATTCATTTTTCTTGGTAATTTCAGGCAAGACGAATAAAACCAAAWTGGCCATGTAAAACGATAATTTATGCTAGAACTGGGGGTTTTAAATATAAAAACCAGCAGTGGCATGCCCCTGTACAAATAGGTATCATGCTAAGCCTGGTCTCCTCCCAATCTTGTGCTGGTCCTAACTATGCACTGCAGGGCTGAGCTCTTACACTGGCTCGTGTGAGAGCCAATAATTGCATCAGATCTAATTAATTGCATGTTATTGYATCTCTGAATCTGTATTTCTTCATTTATGCTGGATGGAGGCACTTGCATTTAAAACAAACAGCTGCTTTGGCTTGAAGGATGAATGTTTAATTCTCAGAGAGGGAACATACAAGTTGTTTCACCCTCCTTGGTCTCATTCTTAGGCCAGAGAGAAAATTAAGGTTACATTTTTTCAGAATGTCCGACTTGTTAAATGAACTGGGACAGAGTGAATCCCTAACAAGTTTGGAGGCTCTGCTTGGCTTGGTGAGTCAGCAAAAAGCGAGATCTTTAATTCCAGCCTTCAGGGAGGGGCTTTCACTTCTCCTTTGGTCATGGGACTGATCCTGCTTCTGTTCTTCCTTCCACTTGTCCTGGCTGATTTTTAAAGGACAAAGCCACYTTGAAACCCTGCTATTTCCAAAAACATAAGCTTAAAGTAACTCCTTGAAACACTTGCCAGTTTACAGCTTTACATCTCGTTGGTTTTTTCCTGGTTGTAAAGAGGTTCAACTCTCCTACTGCTGGGTGACTTGCATGAGCCAAGAAAGCCAAGCAGGCAGGAGCAACCACCAAGCTCTCCCTGCTGCTGAGTGCCCTTCCTCTCCTGGYTGCCCTCCGTGTGCTGCTGCCTGCAGCACCTGCTGCACCAGGGAGGCTGTGGGATAACTGTCAGCGCTGCCAGTGAAAAAAAACACTTTTTYCCTGAATCTCAGAGTTTCAAAGAGAGCTAACATCACTCAAAAAACTGCTTCAGTACAGGTAATTTAAGCTTGAATGTATTCTTTGAACTTCTCTGCATGTTTGTCTTCTGATAAAACGGCAGAAGCCTGCCATGTAGGCATTTGGTGTGATTAAAAGCTCGTTGGAGCACTTTTGGCAGAGGGGGTTGGGGAATGCKGCTCAGGCAGCATTTGACATGCCATGCATGTTTTGCCAATGTCTTGCCGGTGATCATGAGGACAGAGAAGTGATAAACACCATTTGCTTTCAGTTCAAGCATCTTTGCCCTTGAAGAAACCCAGCCAAAAATCACCCCAGCTAGGGAAATGTGGATACAAAATCAAGTAGGAGATTTGATTTCATTTGTCAGATGAATTGTTTTATCCCTTTCCCACTCAAAACAGGGAAATCTGCTTAATTATGTCCTTAAGAGCATAAAGCTGTGATAGCTCAGATACTTTTTGACAGCGTATTAYAGTGCACAGCCTTGCAGATTTCAGTACACAGAGGGACTGTAGACTCTAAAGAGATTTSTGGTAGCCACTATGGTATGGTTTTTCACTAGATAGTTTCTACTGTCCAGTTCAATTGACCTTCAGATGTCTCAAGAGCTTTCATTTCTTCCCTTCAAATACAAGCTGGTCAAGTCTCAGAGCTACAGACACAATAGGGATGAGCTATTTTACTGAAGTTTTTTTGGTCACCCTTGGAATATGTTGTAATAGCTTTGTTACCATTTCAAAATACAGATATCCAAATTGGACCACCGTTGTTCCCAAGGTCTCCACTGCTAAAAGAGGSAAAGGCAAAACCTTGTCTGAGCCTGCCACTGTCACTGGAGCAATGGATATGCAGTCRGAGAGGAAACTGGAGCTCAGCTGTGCCTTATGTTCTCAGTATCCATCATCCATTCATCCATCACCACAACAGAAAGGCTTTGAACCTTGATAAATTCTAGGGATTAATTAATTTTGCATTTCAAACCCATGGAAGCTGGCATGTAACCTTCATCATATAAAATTCAATGTCCTCCCAGCTTCTGCAGCAGAAAAAAATAAAGAACATAAAAAAAACCACCAGCCTGACTTAGCCTGGAACATGCTGGAGAGCCACATGGAAAATGGAAAGTCACATTTAAGGTAGAACTAGCAGCAGGTGTGGAAAGAAACACAAATTACTGTGGGCAGAAGCTCAAGGAAGAGCATAATATTTTGGCCCATTTTGCTTTGCAGAATAACCATGGTGCTGCACAGGATATACACGAAGAGATGTGCTCCAAGAACCGCTGATCCACAGCCGAGTCCCGCTTTGGATACGGACACAGGGCTCCCAGCTCAGCCCATGGGACTCAGCCATGTGTACCTGAGCGTGGGGCCACCCTCAGGTGCACAGAGTTAAAGCACACTTGACCTTTGGAGGGTTCCTCTCCTGTGCTCTGCTGGGCTGGACCTCACCATCTGCATCTCTTGGGTCAAGCCGCTCCCTCCGTTACTCGCTGAGGTGCTGAGGTGCTGTCGCCAATGCTTCCTTAAATGCCACTGCCTCCACTTTCTCTGAACTTCCAGCTGAACCTAGGTAGGAAGGCCACAAAATACTTAGTTCAGCTAGTTTATGTTGGAACCCTGCACTGCAGAGAGCAGCATAACAGGAAAATGAGAGTGGGTTACCTTTGGCAAGGTTTGGGCTTATTTATTTAAATCCCAGTTGAAGGGGCTAAGGTAGGGCTTTTTCTGGACACTTCTAGTGATACTGTTGTTGCAGCCATACAACTTTCTATTTAATTGCAGATGGAACTGTTCACAGAATCTAGCTGGCCTTAGGAAGGGTTTGGTTTTTGGTTTAGATTTTTCCAGAATTTTAATTTTAGATGCAAAACTAGGACATTTTGGCACTCCAAGGTAAAAAAAAATACGCAGATTTTCTTTTCAAAACCATATTTTTCTGAACCCTGTTGAAAGATCAGTCAGAGTATTTCAAAGTGACTTTTTCTTAGGCACTGGCTTGCTTTTTTTCCTCTTCCAATTAGCTCTACATCTACCAGGTTTGTATGTTTTCACCTCTACCAGCAGCAGCATTTCAGAGTGCAAGTTCTAGCCCAGAAGCCTGGGAGTTGTCATGCAACTGCAATGGAAACAATCCCTCTACCAAAAGCTTTACCTTATAAGAATCCTAATAAACTTGGACTGGGCATAGCTTTTGATAAATTCCCTCCTAAGTATTGAGTAAATAAAGCAGCCATGGATGGGGTGGCAGATGATGGTGTCATACGTCAGAACCATCGGCTGTCAGTGTGACTGTGTGAGGGATGGTGCTCCCACCCTCAGTTCCCAGACAGTAATAATGTTATCTGATTTATGAAAGGGTTGCAGTAGTTGAGAGGTGAAGTTTGCATCTGGCATACAATTACCTAGGCTTGCCTGGTCTAGGAGGAATTTCAAGAGTGATRTTAGGTAGCTGGGAAGAAAACCCTCAGACAAAACGTGTAATTCATTGGGGKATGTATCTCACTGATTAACGAGGCATGCTTCAGCAATAAAAAAGAATGTTATACACACGAAACTCACCTCACCATTAAGAAAACAATAAAGTACAGCCACAACAAAGCCCTAAAAGATAAAAGAACCGTGGTCACAGGATTGCAGTTTCAGCTTTTGAATGGGGATGAGGCATCTCAAGGGAAATCAGACAGCTTGGCTTTGCCATTGAACACTCAAGTCTGTTGCAGAGTTATATGTTCTACCTCTTTTTYTTATTTTAAAGAAATAATAGCTTGTCAGATATTACCTGGAATGATCCAAGAGCCAATTCAAAAAACAGCTGAATTTCCATTGTGCCGCTGCTTGCATCCTCAGGGAAAAAAGCAAAGATGATATAGTGGACCCCAAAGAGAGGGATGAGGAGGAGTGTTGACTTTGCAAGCCTCCTGAGAATGAAAACAGAGGGAAAAGCTGGTGTAAAAGGACCAAGAAAGGCTCAGGTGGCCTTGAATGTCTTACAAGGGATGTAAGGGACATACTTGTATTGGTTGAAATCACTGTTCCGTTTTTCAGGGGAGCTGAGCTTCCTCATCAGGATTCTTAAAATGTTGACAAAGAGGATGAAATTAATCTGGAAAAAAAAAAAACCAAAACCAAAGTAAGAATACAAAAGCAACCCACCAAACAACAAACCCATTATCCACTTAGGTAACTGGCAGGTATCAGCGGAGCCACTTTGGGGGGTTTGGGTCAAGCAGAAAGAATAGAGGGTTGGGTCTGGCCTGCATGAGTTCATGTTCCCATCCCAGTCTCTGTTCCTGCTTCTCCAGCCTGCTTGGCCACCCTGGGCTTGGATGCTGGCTGCTTTCCCTGCTGGTTTGCTGCAGCTTTAGTTGTGGAGATGGTCAGGGCTTGTTATCCAGGCAAATCACCAAAGGGCAGGGAAACCAGGAACATCGGTTCAGTCCCACCTGGCTGTGGGSTTCTGACAGCCTCTGCACAGTCTGGCCCCACTTTGGATGCCAGCAAAGGGGCAGCACTGGAGCTGTCACTATCACTTGCTTAACTGGGACTATGAGTGCTCTTTGTGCCCTGCTAAAAACACTCCGTGTGGTTTGGGATCACAAGGCAGAGTAGTTAAAAGTGGGGAGCGGAGAGAGTCACACTGGAGTTCTTCCTTTTGCATTTTCCCCCTCTGGAAGGGTGGATATCAGATAAAAATGCTGATCTGCTCAGTTTGAGTGCAGATGAGGCAATAGCTGTTTCTGCTCGTTTGACCCTCAGGCAAAGGGTGGGAGTTGCAGGGGAGGTAGAGCCGCCTGAGCGTGTCTGTCTGTCTGTCCCGTGGGGAGCGACCTCGGGCTGATCCGCCCTTGTCTTGCACAGCCTGCAGAGCTGTACCCCTTCTGCAGCACCCTGCTCTGTGGCTGGCCCTCAGCCCTCCCCTGAGCCGGCAAACACCATGGCAGAGGCGCATCCTCTTCATGGTGCGTCCAGCGCGCTGGGGGCATGGCAGCAGCGCTCCGGGGTGTGGCTCTCCCTGAAAACTGGGTCTGCTGGAGATGGGACAAATACAGCAAGTCCCTGAGCTCTTTAAAGTTACCAGATGGAAAGGGAGCAGCTGTGGCCGCTGAAGGAGTCTGGAGAGGGATGGAAGTTTGGGGAAGTTGGGGAGGGAGGAGGAAAGGAGTRGAGCTGGGGGGAGCTAGAGGTGGGGAGCATGAAGGCAAGAAATACTTCAGAGGTGGTGGGGAGCAAAGGAGRTTCAGGTCTGGGTGTGCTGGGATTTTTAACCCATTAGGGCAGGGAAGAGCCGTGTAGGCTGAGCAGGGCTTTTCACTGATAAAAGCCACAGGGGAAGGGGGAGTGTTGGGATTCCTGCCCGGAGGAATTGCCCGCGGGCAGCGCAGGAATGAGCGAGAGCCTGGGAGCACGAAGGTGTTTATTGGTGCTGGTTTTCTGCCCTTTCAACTGCTGAAGGCTGTGAGGAATAGAGAGATTAGATCTGGGTTTTTAAGATCTGGCTGTTTGTTTGGTTATGGGCTTGAGTAAAGCCTCTTTTGAGGAAAACCTGCAGAGTCATGCAGGCGGCTTCTGCCTTCAGTAGCTAAACAAGGCAGGATCAGCATTCTGAGGACACTTGGGAGGCGATAGCGGGTGGGGGCCGCCAAAAGATAAACCAGGATTGTGCTTTTTGTCTTGCCTGGGTCTCCTTGGCTTTTATATATAGCTGAGTGGCTCCTAGCATGAGTGTTATTTCATAAAGAAAAACAGATGCCATGACCTCGGTAAGTTGATCCCAAATCACTTGTGCGGTCTGCTGCTTGTCTTGTGGGGATGCAGGGYTGCTCACTGGTCAATAGGAGCAGAACTTTAACCCACCATCTCTGCTGCCTGGGTTTCTGAGAAGTTTGCAAGTGTTGCAGTTTTGTGTTTTGCAAACAAAATKATTCTTACTGGGAACATGAAAACCTCAACCAGCCCTTGGGGTTTCACTCGGGGTGTCAGTAGGTTACTTGAGAAAACCCAATTTCTGGGCTAGGGYTTCAGACGGGTCATGGTCTGACCCAGAGCATCTTCATCGTGCAGAACTATCCCAAGCAGCAGCTCCAGCCCCCTGGTACCTACGGCTCTGAAGGAGAGTACCAGCAAACGCTCAAAAYCCAGGTGCTGAGTATTACACACACCAAACTGCTCTTGTCATCACTACTGCCTTGCACTGGGCAGGCTCACTCTGAGTTTCAATGGCTGTGCCTTAATTCACTGAGCAGTGCCTCAGTGCTGTCCACTAACACGTGGTGCATGCAGCCTGTGAACTGTTCTCGTTCCTGAAAACAAAAGCCAGTGGTCATGTAAGGCAAGTTGGTTTTGGCTTTGCTGAGAGAGGCATTGACCAGCAGACACAAAAGTAATTGTACTGAAATGCACAGCCACTCATTTCTCCTCCGGAGCTTTCCTTGAAACAGTCCAAAACAAGCTTCCAGAAAACAGCCAAGTTCATGTGAAATCAACAGGATGTGGAAACCTGATCTTCTTCAGGCACTTGCTTCTTGGGAGGACACTCTAGCTTTTTTTGTGAATTTAGCTTTGGGGCATTAGTTACTGACTAAGTCCTGCTGAGCAGAAGTTGCTTAAGCAGTAACTCATGGGTCACACCAGTTCAGACACATGCCTAAGATCAGTTCATTAACACACTTCTAAAGYACGTTGAGTAGATGAGCTCTGACTTCAGAGAATTTGAAAATAAAGTTTGAATCTGCTTGTCCCAGAAAAGACTTACAAATATAGACACAACTATGGGGCCTCTAATGATCCACCAGGTATTGGCATCAGTGTTAATGTCCCAACACCTGTAAAAATAGAAGGTGCAGTCAGTTAGCAAAACATTGGTATCTTTTCAAACTGGTTTAGTCTGTTTTGCACCTTAGATAGGCCCCTATTCTCTTTTCTACAAAACTAATTTCCTGTTCTCACTGAGTGGTACAACGTGTCTGACAGAAAACTGCCCACCCGCACGGGACAGAAACAAGTCCTTCCCTTAAAGTACAAACACTGTTCAGAATTTTGAAAGGGAGAAGAGAAAGAAACAAAGTTTCACTGTTCAGAAAGTTAAATACAGATACTGAAAACATGTGAATTCATACCTGAAGGCCACCTCCTCCTACCCTTGAAAATGCTCAAATGGAATTGGAAGCTTTTCCTCGTGTTGCTCAGCTGTACCTCTACTCACACCCACTCTAGGATGCAGGCTCCCACCACAGCAGGGTGTTGATTGATTTACTTGCTCCCAGCAATTAGAAATGAGCAAGACCCCGTGGAACAGCCTGCACAGGGGCTGCATGCTCCCCCTGGCATGCCAGCTTTCCCCACTCCACACCACTTACCCAATATTTTCRTGGAGCTGCCGAGCAGCCGCCCATGCAGCCACAAACACCGTCGGGGCACCTGCAATTGGAAAAAGCAGTTAGTGCTTCACAAGTCCATGCCAAAGGCAGAAAAACTCAGTTGTCCTCACGGAAGGGAGAACCAGTACCCCATCCAAGGGCGATGAACCACAAGAGGAACTTTCTTTCCGAGAAGAAGGAAATCACCAGGAGAGTGTGGAGATACAGTCCTTCCACGAGGAGCCAGCTGTAGTTAGACATGATGCAATACTGAAAGAACACCATGGTGAGCTTACAGCCAGCCTGAGGAAAGAGAGGAAAATTAGCTCCTGCCTGGGTTTGTTCCTACCTTCTAGCAGRGACAGCGAGCTGTAAATTAATCTTGGCAAATAGAGATTTTATAGCAATAAAGGGACTAAATGGGTGTCCTTGAGACAGGGGTTCACATGACAAGAAAGCAGAGCTGGCACTCCTAAATGCATTAATCAACTGCCTCACTAGAAGAACTGAATGTGTCATGGATGCTTGGATTCAGGTTACTGTCTCAGGGGAATTTCACTATTACTATCTTCCTAGTACCAGTAACACAAATATCACCTTAGAGAAGGGTATGAATGTATTRTCAATCCTTTTTTTTTCCCCAAGAAAAGCAGTTGATAAAGACAAATTAAAATGTTCTCAAAATGTTATTTTTCTGCAACAAATATCCAGCAAAACCAGTGGGATAAAATAAAACAAAACAAGCCTATTTTTGTTCCTCTCCCTAACTCTTATCTTTTAGTTTAAACCATTGACCATCATCTACAGTGTTGCTCACCCCTCCTCACACCCAAATTTTCAAAATAGTTTGCTGCCAACAAGAAGAAAAAGGCAAAAGCATTTCAAAATTTGGGAGGTCCCAGACTGTYTGAGTGCAAGCCATATCTTACTATCAGGCCTCACACTGCTGTGTAAATCAGCAGTATTTAATGTGTTCTCAGAGAAGGGGCAGAGCATACCTCTCTTCTCCCATAACCCATCATGATGAACATAAAGCTGGGATGGAAATTTCCTTCCCTGTACACTAAATCCTGCTAGGATCCTACTGGGAAATTGAGGGGTGGAGCAAGCTGGTGAGCAGAGGGTTACCRTGTATGCCCCACAGTAATTTGTGTCCTCAGAAGAAAACAAGACTGCATCCTTGATGAAGTTGGATGAGGCTCTCAAAATGAAGGATGTGAAGAGATGCATGTGGATGTAGTTCCTTGTGCAGCGAAGCCTTCTGCAAAAACAAAAGAGAGAGAGATCCAGTGAAGTGACATTCCTCACCAATGTAAGGAACCTGTGGCTGTAAACAACAGGTTTCAATCCTTAGTAGTGATAAACTGACAAATGAAGAACACTGTTCTGTCTGTGAATGGAAAACTAATACATTTCCCAAGAGGGATATCCTAGAGAAGACCTTAAAAAGCTACAGTCATATCTGCTCCACTCAGGTACTAAAGCTGAATGTTGCCAGGAAAATTGTGATTTCATGCCAATATGCTTGTTCTAGCATCCCTCCCTCCTTTCTGTAGCAACATGAACCCAAGGTGTTTATTCACACCTGGATGAATTTATTGATTCTGCCAGCACAGTGCACTTGTGCCTGCAGTGTTTTCTGTATTAAATCTTCACATAGTCTGTGTCCAGAGGCTGTGCAGCCTGAATATAAATTTGCAAAGTAGTTGGGTTTCCTTTGCCCACAGGTGCCGCCCTGACATTTACTGTAAGGGAAATTATTTCACTGAATAAGCAGCACAGTACAAATTCCAGGTTACAGGGATGAGTGAAGATAAGCTGCATGTCAGATTGCTGATAGAAACCTGAAACACTTTACCACAAGTCAGTGCAGTGGCACTTAGAACAAAGTTTTAGCCACAGCCTCAAGTGGGGAAAAGAGCAGCAGGGAGAAAGAAACTCTGCCCAAGAGACACTGAAATCATGGGAAGACCTCATCAGGGAGTTGGTGCAAATGCCATTTGCAACATGCATCCAGCTATGATTTGGAAAGAAAAGGAGAGCACAATGTAATGTGCAGCCCTGACATTTTCTGGGAGACCAGGTTCAGAGATAAATTTTGTACTGATTTCTGTAAGGGTTTTCAGATATACTTCAATTTTTAGCTTGCCTAGAAAGTAAATAGAAGGATTTTGTCAGCTGAGATGACCAGAAGTCCCAACCAAACACAAACCAGAGATGGTTCTCCTCACCTAAAGGAGGCCAGGACCACCAAAGCTATCATCAATGTCACRAGGGAGGTGCAGTATCCGATGGTGTACATGGTCTTCAGGGTCATGAAATAGGAACGCTGCAGGGGAACATATGATCACATCTTTACCTTGCCTGCCTGGTAGAGATCAGCCCATACCAAATGAAGGATCCCTCCTCCTATTTAATGAATACATTTTCTTGTAAAATCAGCYACTGAAATTTCACCCTGAGCAACCACTTCCAAGCATTTGCAGGAAGTATTCATGCTGAAAACCACCAATAGCAACAACCCCACCTGGGTTRAATCACAACATCAATCAGTCTCTCCAAAAAGCGTTTCTCCCCAGGGCCCCAGAGCAGCAGATCTGTGCTCATGGGCACTCAGACTCACTCTGGCCTCGTTGGTGGTGTCGTTGACATTGTAGCCACAAGCAATGTCAGGTCTCGGGTACGGCTCTGACCAGCCCTCACTTGTACAGTTTCGGTACACAAAACCTGTGTGGTAASAAGAAAAAAGACAGAATGGGTTATGACCATTTCCAGTTTTATCTTTGCTGTCCTCAGGGTTCAGTCACCATGTAGGGTTGCTCCAAGAGCCAGGAGAGTGTGTTGCCCCAGGCAGTGCACTCTGCATAGCTGGAGGCAAAATGCAGCTGAGCTGATTCTGTTGATACTTGCCCAGTGTACTTGTGTGGGTCATAATATTGTTTGCCCACTCAGGGATGACTGTGATGGATGTGTTTTTATTAATTGCAACATAAATAATACTGCTCGGTACATCTGGTGTTTCTTGGCCACTATTCCAAGATCAGCAAACACATGACTTGTTCAGCCACAGATTCAAGCTCCATGCAAACCTGATACTCTGCTGAATGCTTCCACCTCCTTACTGTGGTTTGTCATGCTCCAAATAGAACACAAAACTGTAGAGGGTCACAGATTTTCAGTAAGATTTAAATGAATACTAAAAGTCTTTTCCCACACTGGGCATTATTTTACGCAGTGGATTTCCTTGCTTACTTGCAAATTAAAGGTTAGGAAGAAATTCCCCTCTTGAGCTCAACTTCTGGAAAGCTGAGTACTTGAGTCCAACTGTGTCCCTTGGGGCTGTCTTCAGAGAAAAATAGACATTTGCAGAATTCAACTCATTTTTCGGACTGGTATCCACAAAGGGCACTTTGTCTGACCCTTTTCTGCTGGGATGTCTGACTTTTAGACTCCCAACGCTGAGTGAGATGAACGGTCAGCAAGGTGCACATGGCTGAATAGGATAGTTGTGAACTTGTCCACATTAAGTTTGGCTCTAAAGTGGAAGTGGGAAGTCCTGCCCAACGCCACTTACARTGTCATTGGAAGAAAGTGGCCCCAGTAGGCATGTTTGTTATGTGTTGAAGAGAAAATTTTACGAAGAAGTAAAACAACTTCCCACTGTCCTAATCACATTGATCTGCCTGGTAAGAATCATACTTCAGAAATATGGAGTGAAATCCTGGCTTTGTTGCAGTGATGGCAATGCTAGCAGGTATTTAAAAGGGATGTGAAACCAGCAGTCCTTCTTAGTACAAGCCTTGCCAGAGGGCACCATAAAACTCCATTTTTTTCCCACACATTTAGCCATGAGGACTTTAGGGTGTCTGGCTCTTGCAAAACACTCCTGCAGTGCTGAGGAAACTGAGGGAGATGCATATCCAGCASTGTTTGGCAATGGTTAATCCTCTTTGGAGCCCTGCTGGAATTGTCAGGACAGAGTCAGGGCTCCTGCTACCTCTGAGCTAATGCTGGTGACCTGACAGCATGTCTGCACTTGATTTGAACTCACCTCTAAACCTGCAAGGCACAGCRAACAGGCTTAGAACCCTGAGTGGAAAGAGCTCTGGGTGTGTCCTTATCAGACTATTATTCTGATGTTGTTTTGAACATCTTGTTCCAGCTTAGCATCTTTGAAAGGGCCAGGCTTGCTTTATAAGCCAGGTTTTCTGTGTTTTTCTGCAGTGCAGCAACAACAGGAAAAGAAGCAGCTCTCCCAAAAGGTTCTCCCCAACCTGTCTTGGCCCCCAGCAAGGGGGTGGTGTGGTGGGAGATTCTCTACTACAGCATCAGCTATTAAGACACACTTACTTAACTTGGAGATAAGCACTGTGCTTGTAAACATGCCTGTGACTGTTTTGTTCTCGAGGCTGTCAGAGCAGATCAGACAAGAGGAGGTGAAGTTCTGTGTGGGTGTGCACATGCTATTGCACAAGAGATTGTGCCAGRCACATCGTATGGATGGGCACAAGGAAAATTTTTACAATGCTCCTGAGTTATAGGTGACACACAAACTGGGGAAACTGCAGCATGCCCCACTCAGAGCAGACTGGCTGTCTACAATCTGTCTAAGGATTTGGCTTGGTGTTTACTGGTACTTTGGAATTGCCTAGGCAAGAAGGAACTCTGGCTAAAGGGATGGCTGTGGAACTGGGGCCATCTGATGTGGCCTTTGCCTCTGAATCCTCACTATTGTCACACCTTCCTTCATTCCTTGCCTAAGACACCATGCTCAGTTCTGTTTCTTGGTTCCAGATAATTTGTTTCTTTGGTCTGCTATGCAGAAAGGGACCAGACAGTCTGGGCTGCAAATCCAAGTCTAGAAGTGAGCACAGAGACCAGGGTTTGGGCCGAGCTCAGAGCCATCCACGTGGCTTAACACATGGGCCTTTGGCATTTGTGGCTGCCCATCTGCTTTGTGAGTGGTGAGGAGAGAAAACCTTTGCTTTTTCTTTTGAAGCAAGCAGATCTTTGTTTTTCTTTTTCAAAATTGTTTCAAACAGGGCAAAGACTGTAGCAGTAAATATACTCTGGAGTCACAAGCCAACCACAGTATAAAACCAAAGAAGAAGGTGGCCATGAGAATGAGGTTAAACTATTGCTGACTTTGACCCAAAATGCCAGATGCAGAGACTGAAGTAAGATGCTAATGATGATGGACCAGGTCTTGGGGTTCTGTTTTGAACACTGTCACTCTGATTACTGTTTATCAGCTTCTCGATAAAGAGGGCATCTAAAGTTTAAGCTGACTATCTCCAAGATAAGGGAGTGAACATCTGAGATGTAATTACGACCTTTGGATGTACAAATTCCTGCTCTCTTCCCCGTGAGAAGGGCAGAGGCAGGGAGCAGTTCCCTCTAGTGGCTGGACCGGCGGGGATTTCAGTTCCTGCATTGGAGGCCCGGGATCACGGAGCTGAAGTAGATGCCAGACGGATGGTTTCCTCAGCGATCTAAGCCTTTGTGTAGTTTATCCATTGGCTTTAAACCAGCTTAAAGGGCTCAAAGGGCAGATAATGTTCGTGTGTACAGAAAGTAGCAAGGTTTTTATTTTAATCTGAGTGGCTCATGTCTGATTTCATTTAAAGAGCACTAAGTGCTTCTCCTTTGAGTTATGTAATCTTTATTAGACAATCTAATACTTTGTCTCCTGTTCCGGCCTTCATAAAATGAATCTGTCTGCTTTTCTGTGAGTACTGGACCTCATTAATCTGTGCCCTRCAACTGAAGAATGCAAAACCCTCTTCTCATTTGAATCGTTAACTCCCGAAAGAGAAACATAAACACATTTCTTAGGCATTACTGAAAAGCAGAAATGAACAGAAAGCTGGCTTACTTAATAGCTCATGATTACTGTAGTCTACTGGGAGTAAATTTCACTTCATTTCTAGCTTAGATATCCCAGAAAAAAAGGAYAAAAAACATTGCTTGAGCTCACCTCTGTTTGAGTGAGTTGTTCGGTGAGCCATGAAACCTGAATTTCCATGAGATTGTGTCACTTGTATGGATCCTGTCACAGGCAAGAGAGAAATCTCCAGAGCAGATTTCCTCTTAATGARAGCACAAAAAGGGATCTTTTCTGCCTGCCTAGCTGGATGTTTTGCCAAAACTCATGTGAACCTAATGCTGTGTGAAGTTTTGTCCCCATCAAGCTCCTCTGGGACCAGCCACTGGCTCTAGGAGTTATTAAAAGGGAAAACCAGAAATAAACACAGAGCCTGAGTGGAGAAAACTCTTTTCCTTGAGAAACTATGCTAAAAACCTGCTTTTCAGGATGGCATTTAATTCCTGCACTTTTTCCCATCTGGCTAGACAACACAAACACTTAAAAGATCTCACTACTTTAATTCCAGGCTTTTTCATGTTCATCTTAGAGGGGAAAACAGATCTGCTAAGTAACTATTGTCCTTTAAAAGAAGGAGGGAAAAATATTCATTTCAAGTTCAGACCTGAGCGTGGCAYCTTTGTAAAGAAATAAAAAATAAAGTGCTTAATAAATAAGTGTTTCATAAAAAACATCTGGGTAAGAAAAGCATTATTTTAGCATTACCTTTTTTCCCAGTCAGCATCTGAAAGAATTCAGGGCAGTGAGCGTTGACAGTCTGTCCCACAGTGGATGAAGGCCAGCAGCTCATGTTGTCCCACATTCCAGCRCATCTGCCTGGGGGGGCAGCAAGGGAATACCATAGAGCATCTCCCAGTGACATAACACCATGAAACTTCTTCCAGCAAYGAAACACTGGGAGACATCTCCAAGCAGCACAACACCATCCAACATCTCCCACGGACCAAGGCAGCTAYGGGAACAAAGATGCTCAGTGCTCTGAAAAGCAAGCTGGATGAGACAGAGCAAGTCCTGCTGAGACCTGGACAGGACAGAGCAAGTCCTGATTGTTTCAAACCAGCCCCAGCAAGCTCCCAGACTTGTCCCAGCCTTGCCATTGTTCCCACTGGCCTCTACTAGACACACAAAGCGTAATTAGAGTAATTCTGAACTTCAGATCAGGCCTTTTGCTRCCTGTTTGCTGGTAACTACTGAATGGCCCTGGAAAGATGAAGGAAATCAGATGGAAATTTTTAAACTTATTTTCAGTCTTTCTAAAGCTTTCACYTTGAGTCATCCTAATGTTTTCCTTACATAATATTTTTGTAAATGTGAAAAAATGCAACTATRTGACCTGCTTGACCAGGGAGTTTTGACCAGATAATCCATAGGTCTTTTCCAACCTCACCCATTGTTATTCTGTGACTAGGAGTTTAAAAAGCTTCAGGAAGATACTTAAACCACAGATCACTTAAATCACAGACTATTCTGAGTTGCAAGGGACCCAAAAAGAGAGAACAACTCTTAAGTGAATGCCCCATTTGGGGATCACACCCACAACCTAGACATTATTAGCACTATAGAGCACTATGCTTTAACCAGCTGAACTAATCTCATCATACTGGGGAAAGGATAGAGAGGAATAGCATCAATTTCTTCCTTTTATTACCATAAACACTCCTCTCTTTCACTGTGCTCAGGCTGCAGTGAAGTGAAAAATGCCAACAGACCACTCACTGAGCTTGGCTGCCCAGGCTCACCCCATTTCAGTTAGGTGCATATTTTAAGGATGRGCTTGTCGTGGTCCCCTCTCACAGTCAGGGAGGGAGGGAGACTTTTCCAGCTGCACCCTCAGCTTGACTGCATTGCCTTCTGGCAGGGTTGGTAGAGATGCATCAGGGAGCTCATTTGGTGGCCAGTGGAGCAGAGCATGATGGTGATCTCTACTTAGACATCTTGCTTAGGTGCTGGATGCTGGCATGGATTAATTTTGGCYTGAGGTGCAGTGTTAGCAGAGAAGACCCACATTTGATCTCTTTGTACCAAAGACAAACTGTAATCCTACCATTTCTTATTTTGCTCATCTCCAGGTACAGGCTGAAATCATTCAAATTCATCCCCTTTTGCCTCCACTCCCTGTCAATGGCTTTAGCACAGCCTTCTTTGAGGTTTCTGCAACAAAACAGGGGGGAAAAAGGCCACTGGGGTGTGTCAGGACTACCCTGTGCCTGCTGTATCCGGCCGTGTGCCGTGTGCCCTGCATGCTCCCTGAAAGCTGAGGGGAGGAAGTGCTGACCAAGCACTCTCCTCAAACACTTCATGCTTTATAAGGCCAACCTCCATTAGCCTGACAAAAATATTTACATTTCTAGAAATGTATTGGTTTCCTTCTGTGCAACAGTCCTAGTCCCTGAGAATACAGAGCTGTTCACAGTCAGGGCAGCACCTCAGCCCTGGTGTCCTCCCTGTGCCAATGTTTATAAGTCTTGGAAAGGATTTACTTCAAAGCAAAAGTTTAAAGGCAAGCAAAGCTTCACCTTGGGTGATATTTCTGACTTAACATGCTGCATTGTTTGGTTTATCGAACCTTCATGCCAATACCACAGGCACAAAACCCCAAAATCAGACCAAATTTACAGAAAAACCTGGCAAAATTATGATGTTGGGTGGTTTCCATCCAGGAAGAGGAAACAAAACCCAGCCAAGCTATTTCTCCTGTAGGTGAGCTTCTTGCCACTCCTCATGGATAAACGCTGGTGTCTCCCACCCCTGGCTAGATAAAGAGCCTCAGGGTGGAGACAAAGCACAGCAACCTCTTCCTCCCAGGGCCCTGTGCTCTTTGGGATCTCCCTCAAGCAGCACTCAGAGCTTTCTCCCAGCAGCAATACACCATGGTGTCACCATGATCAGGGGTGCCAGGTCTCCAYTGGCTTCCCTGCCCTGCCCCTTGCTCCCAAGAGAATTTCCTTGTCTTCACTCATGCACTAAAAAGAGCACAACTGTGACTTGGGTTGTGTTAATATTACACTGCTCCCATTCCCAAGCGAATGTTATCACAAGGGCAGAGTCCCTTTTCCCTTTTACTGCAGGAGGATAAGAAACACTCACTGCTCAGGTACTTGGTGCCTGATTCCCCAGCAGTGAATTCCTTTGTGCCATCTTCACAGAGATGTGAGCACTGCAGCAGAGATGGCATGGTGGGAGCTTGTCCCTGCTTTGTCCTTTTTCCTGCCCGTGCCAGTCAAAGCTTCTGGGGCAGGTGCAGGAAGGACGAGATGTGGAAGGTGCCCACACCCTGCAGAGCCACCTTTATTCCACCCTGCATGACCTACCAAGGGTRTGCACTGAATTCCTCAGCTTTGTTTCTTTCTCTCTTCTTCAAACTGAAATCCTTTGGGGTTTTCTCTACATGGACTTCAGGCATGCAGATTCCTTTAAGGCTGGAGGTATTTTCAGGTGTGTTATTTCCCAGGATAGAAGCATTSCTTCCTAATTTACCAAGGTAACAAACCTCTCTTAGAGTTTGGTAGAATTTTAGGTAGAATTACCCCATTTAAAAATTCCAATAAYGAAAGGCCTTGGGTGAATTTTAAGGTGTGGATCCAATTTAAAATTGGATTAAGTCTCTGCTGAGAAGCTACTATTTGACTGAGATAAAGCAAGACCATCTGTAAAWTGGTACAGCCTGCTAATGCTAGTGYAGGTCCACRCTGGCACAGTCCTGTGGAGTTTTASTTGTCTTCATCTGCTGTAGGGCTCTAGTGCCAAGGAAACACAGGGCTGAACATTAGAGCCATATCACAGGATCAAAGCAGAAAAAGAAATAGGCTGACAAACCAACCTGCTCTTCACTGAARGAAACAAACTATACTGATTTATTCATGTCATTAAATGTCTTACATGCAATGAGACAGATCTGCCTTGTGGAGTACCTGGAAGCCTACCATAAGGTATCCTGTCACTGCCATGTGGCTGTACTGCCCTGAAGCTGTGCTCACAMCCATCAGTCTGCTAGGCACAGGCATAAAACAGTAACAGAGAAAAATGCAAGGCATCCTAAGAAACCAGGCAATGGATCTTCCCTCTGAGTTCTGTCCTTGGGCCAGGTCAYAGTGAGACTGTTCTGTGTCTCCAACACTCTCTGTTGGAGAGGAAGGCTTTGAAACTGAGAAAACACCTTAACTAACTCTAGCTGCACGTGGTAGCCTATCTGTGGGCAGGACAGCCTGCGCACAGCACATCTATGGGAGCTCCTTCCCTTCTCATGCTGGTAAGAACCTTGCCCATATTACAGTGCACAAAAGTCAACCAGAATGAATTCAGTCTGCAAGATTCTGTGAGTGACACAACCCCATCCTCAGTGGTGATGGCTGGTCACACACTAAAAATAGTCACATGTGTTGTCTACRCCCAGTGTTCTCTCTGAGATGCTGACCCAGCAGCTGCCTGGGGGAAATAGCACGCAGTTCACAGGCAAGGTTTAATAATCTCTTGCACATGACCCCAGTTGCTCAGCTGTGAAAGCAAAGYTGTCTACATGATGAGGACTCAGTACCACAACTTTCCCAGGCCATAAAGCTCCTTTGTATGATGATAAATCCTTGCTGAAATTCAAGAACTCTGTTAGGTGACAGGAACTTGGAACAAGGAGGAAGCAATGAGGACCTTCAAGCCACATGRTTGAAATGTTGGCTGCTGGTCTTCATTGATTTTTAAGGTAAAYATAGTTAAGTAAATTTGCAGTTGCCAGGGTGACTTTTTAAATYATCCTTTTCCAAGAAGACATAATTGCAATTTGCAAGATTTTGTTGCTGGTGTGTTCCCTAGTTGTGAGGATTGCAGTCAAGCAACTGGGTTAGAAAGTTCCCACAATTCTTCTGTCACAGTAAGGTCAAAATCCCACTCTCAAAGCCTTGTAACAGATCTTACCTGTTTTTCTGCTCTTAAAGGAGAGATGTATTCCCTATGGGAAGGGATGCCAGGGTATCTGAGTTTGAGGCACCCAGTTCATGTGAGAGCAGCTTTTATCATGTGCATTTGTTCAGCCTTTACCTGAGCTCAGGAGCAGATCATTTTCAGTCGTCCTGTTCCTTGCCTCCAGGGAAAGAGTCTCCACACACTTTTCTTCCTCCCTTTTCAGGACACTCAGAAGGTCACAGACAGGTGGTATAGCTTTGATCTACAAATTTTAAAAGCAGTGGAATCACTTTTCATCTTAAAATTTATAAAATCTCAACAGAATCTATCCTTTTTATGCTCATATTTCCCATGCAAATCTATCACTTGACTGTGGGCGATGTTTCCTTGAAATACAGACAATTTTCCCAGTTAAGTCTGCATTTTTGTAGTAGCAGCAGGCRAACGCAGACTGAGTTTATGTCTTCTCCCTTTTGCTGACATTACTGACATTGAGAAAAATGTGTTATTCTGCTAAATTAAGTACATGAACAGGATGCTCTTCCAAAAGASTGCAGAAACATCCAGGACACTGCTGGAGTCTCCTAGAGTAACAGAGAATCAATCACTCACCCATGGCTGTGTTAAACCATACACCTGGCAGGTCATTTTCCTGGGCACAAGTGATCCAAATATGCCCACTGGTTGCAGACCACCCAAGCCTGTTTCCCTGCTACCATCTGGTAGCTGCAGGAGCCCACCTGAAAGCAGAATCTCACCCAGATTTTCATAAGAACCTAGATGGCAATTTGTATTAAGGTCATTTTCATATCTTCCCAGCCTCCTTTCACATAAAACCATGTGGAAATGTTAATGTTCACTCAATCCTGATGTAGCTATTAAATGTGTGTTTATGTTTCATGCAGCTGGACCAAAATCAGTGAAAAAACCAAACAGCTACAGACCATTAAAATTACAAATACTGAAAATCATTACAAAATTATTTGCAGGAGAAGGTCTTAACAGTTACATTATTCAGAAAAAAAGTATTTTTACCCTTTTCAGGATAAAAGTTATTTTTACCAGTGTCTATTCTTTTTAACACAAGAAACCTGAATATAAGTGGATTCCCATTATAATGAATTAGATAATTTCTCTCTAATGGATAAACCCAAAATCTCTATAAATTCTCACTATGGAACTTTTATGTACATATACATAAATGCATACATATGTACATATATAATGAATAAATTAGAAGCCAGTCATCAGGCTCTATTAGTTGAAAATTATCAGATAGACTTTGTTTATGTTCTTTGTTCCAGAAAGTTAACTCTGCAGCATCACATTAGTGCTCAACCTAATAAATCTTGTAGTATTGCTGAGCACTTTCAGATTAGATTTGGGAGAAAAAACAATCCCTGAAAACCTTGTAATGAGAACTATTACTTTTCTACAATTAAATTTTAGCTACCAGACATTAGAGACAATATTTCCACTATACTGGCTGGAAATTTTTTGAGTATTGTATTTCTGAACAAAGTTTGATCTTTTCAGCAGTGTCATCATACCTCATCTAACTGGTCTGGTGTGYAAACTTGTATTTAACTTCAGTATCCTCCTCCCTTGTCTTTGTGTGTCATGAAATAAATGAACTAGAAATCATCTGGTTTTGCACAATGTAATAAATTTTCTGGAATCACACATGCAAAGACTTTACATGAGAGAAACCCTCTTCTGATGCCAGGATTTGAATGCTGAGCATTTGAAGTGGCCAACAGAACCAGTCTGGGTTATTAAGATGATACTGAACATATGCAAAAATAAATGCAAGGAAACATGTTAACAATGATCTCAGAARCAGGGGAATACTCCATCTTAAAAAAGCCTTTACATTGTATGGGCACTGCTTTTCTTTAGGAAATGTGGGTCCTAAGAAAGTTTTTGTTTTACAAAAATTTAAATTCTGTGTTATTTCTTTATGGCTAGAGTGAGGCCACACACTTTTAGCACACACAGTTGTGAAGATCACCCTGATGATCTGATACAGCACTACTTTCTTACACTAAATGTGTTGCTAAGCAGGAGCAGTAGTAGTAAGCATAGGTAGTGCCTTACAATTACTGTTTCACCCCACAAAGTGATGTCCACCCTATTCTTCTAATCAGCTGGACACCACTTCCTGGGAATAGATGTGCAACTAACAGGATTTTAAGCCCAAGGAAAGCAGAGATTCAGGTGTGGGTTTACAGAACTTGTTTTCCACCAGCCCTGTCCCTGAGCCAGTCTGTGCCAACACAGGCATCCGAGGGAGCAGGTGGGGCGTGCGCTCGGATGTTTGCGGAGCGATGCGAAAGCCGCTTCCCATGGCGCGGCCGGATAACCCCACTCTGCCAGCAGCTGTGCTCAGTCTCACTCGTGTTTACCACCCACAAGTGGGAGCAAACAGCCTGCCCCCGCTGCTTGAGAGCGAGGAGGAAAAGGGGCTCCTCTACGTGCCGTTTCTATGTCTCTTCCTAAACAGTTCCCTGAAACAGTTGTGATCTCCTTGACACTTCACCAGCCACTAAATTAACTCTATCCCAACTGAAACCAGGACAGAGAGAAAGACCTCTTCATATTTTGTTTAAAGACAAGATACCAATCCCATTCCAAACAGATAACTGTGATAAATAGATCCCCAGAACAGGCAAAATTCTGCAATATTGACAGCAACAGCCAACACAGTTTTTAAAGTGTGAAATGAGTGGATCTAAACATTTTCCAAAATTCACAGCCATTTAATTTTAAAATAAGTGGATTTAGGATAATAAGAGGATTTAAGGAGCAAAAGATGCCTGGCAAAATCAAAACAGGTATTTTGAAAGATTAGAAGAACCAATAGAAATAGGTCCTCTTGGGGACATCCTGAGCAATGACATCTATTTACAGAGTCCTTTAGGTAGTACTAAGAACAAGAAACCAAAATTACAAGAAAACCATCACAGTTGCAATTTTTATTGCAGAAGATGATCAAAAGGCAAAAGGTTTGAAGATTGCATCCACTCTGCAATTAAAATGTCTAGGCAGAGCTCAGGTTTTCTCACAGTTGGAGCCAAATTCCCTACTGGGACAAATAAATTGATTTTTCCATTTGTTGCAATGAAACAGTGATTTGATCCTTTCCTAACTTCTCACACCTAAACTAGATATATTTCACCCTTTGTTTTATATGCATTCAAAATCTGAATAACCTGAGCAGCACCTGGAGATCACAGCCYGGGTTCCACTTTCCTTTCTGACTGATCCAAGCACCTGGAGCTCAGCAGTGACAATCTGCTACATAAATCTCAGTAAAGTGATAAAGCAAAAAAAAAAAGAAGACAAACTTTGTGATATGAACATCACTTCACATTCCTTCAATCTGAGTCCAGAGAGGTACTGCTAGACGTGGGCATTGCCCCTTAAGGGATTGATTGCTGGTGTAAATCAGTAAAGCTTCTCTGAATGGAGTTAAATCTTTTCTCCTTCAACACAGTACCTGCTGTGTTTGTCAAATTGTGCTAGTAACACTTCTGTCTTTATAAAGGTGAGGAAACTGAGGCATCCAGCATCTAGTCATCTGGCCACTGTCACTTAGTGCAGGAAGCAGCAGAAGCAAGAAGAAAATTTAAAAATCCCAGGTTCCACACAGATCTTTTTAAACAGAGRCACCACAACTTCATGGAATAGAGGTGCTCAGCATTGCTCAGATAACATGTGATTCCATGCAAAYGGGAATAAATAGATCTGAGCACCTACCGGGACAGCTGAAATCCAGAAGATCACCCAGATGGTCCACATAGTCAATCACAGTCTGTTTTCTTCATGCCTCATGCATCAGAGGTCAGCAGGCTGTTTGTGTGCTCTCCAGCGTGGCTCCTAGCTCTKTTCACTTCATCCTTTTCCCTCCTTGCCTTTTTCCCTTCCCAGCTTTGACCATCCTTAGCCAATGTTTCTCTCCAGCTACTGAGCTCTAGAGAGCATCAGCAGTGACAGGACCCCCCCTCCCATCCACCCTGCTGCAACTCTCCTCCTCCTCTGCAGAAGTGCCCTGTCCCAAGAATTACAGCACCTCTCTTGAGCATGTTCCTACTGCTGTCTGCCTCCCTTCCTGGCTATTATTCACTGTTATCGATGGGTGTCGCTGGACAAGGATCGTTCCTCATGCTCCCACGATTAGGGACCAAGCAGGACTCCCCTGTAAGATGTCAGMCCCACAATGGCAGGGGCAAACAATCAGGGGGAAGTACAGTCCTGGAATAAGTGCTCTGCTGAGAAACCGAGTTGGAGGAATGTGCTTCAGGCTGCCTGCACTGCTTCTGCTCTCGGTAGCTCTGCACATGCTTCCCACAGGGAGCACACATCCCTGAGAGGCARAAATCAGGAAGCTGGCAGAGCCTGCTGCAGGTGAGCCAGCTGCCTGCATGTCCCACCAAGCCCAGCTGAGCACAGCTGCCAGAGCCAAAGACAACTTCTAGTCTGGGATAAACAAGGAATCTGCTCTTCCCTTCCAGAGAGGACTCCAAATACTCCCTAGATTTCATGCTCTTATCCAGCATCTGAAGAAACAGCCAGTCTGCATTTCTTCCAAATGCTATAGGCTGCAAGGTGTCATTGCATTTGGATCCCACTGGTACCTTGTTGCTGGGATGTAGATTTCAGACATCCTGGGTTTCTCAAAGATAGTTCCTTGGCAAGTTCCCTCACCTGTCAGCAGAGCACTCTTTGTTGTTCCTGGTTTTGTTTCTGTGGCAAAACTATTGTAAAGGGGCTGTGTGCTTAGCTGGGAGTGAGCTCCCAGCTGCCAAGGCAGGCACTTCAAACCCTTGCTGGTCACATTCACTTCTAGCACAATACTGAATACAGCTTTAAAAGAGCGCCAAAGTTTGCACTGTGTACCAGTGCTTTCTCAAAGCACGACAGTCTTCAGCTTGTCTCAAAACATCTTTTACCACGTATTCCAATTTGCCATCACCAGACAGGTCAAATTTAATGAAGGGCTGCCCAGAACACAGATGTGCTTCAGGTTTACCAGTAAAGTCAATAGCTAGGAAAACTATATGGCTAATTGCCTGTGCACTGAAAATCCTGCCGTTGGATTCAACAAGTTATCCACTGAGCAGCACAATGAAGGAATTTGCCGAGCAAGTGCTGCCTTTTCCACGCCCATCCTGACTCCAGCTCATCTCTATATGTGCTCATGAAGATCACTGAGTTGCAATGCTC
This sequence comes from Cardinalis cardinalis, assembly GCA_014549065.1. Taxonomy (NCBI): domain Eukaryota; kingdom Metazoa; phylum Chordata; class Aves; order Passeriformes; family Cardinalidae; genus Cardinalis; species Cardinalis cardinalis. The sequence continues at coordinate 5,999,419 of JACDOX010000036.1, forward strand.
CCACTTTCCCTGCACACCATCCTCTCTCCCCACAGTCCCAGAGCAGCAGTCAGGCAAGCAGCAGCACTTGCTGAACCCCACACTGGCTCTGTCCTGCTCATCCACCACGCTCACACAGCATCCTTTCCCCCTCAAATGGCAAATGCTTCAGTCTTCCTTCCCCCAGTCCRCACTAAGCTTGCAGTGATTTTCATTTCTCAAAGACATCTGCTTCCCCACAGAGTTTGGTTGAAAATATCAAAGGGTTAAACAARCTGTTGAGAGGGGATCTGAGAGGCAGACAGACAATGGTCGCTGTATAGTCTGAAGAAACCACACTGRCAATGCTGCATCATCTCGGTGGGGCGCCAAGTCCTTCTCTCTCTTCCWTTGGCTGAAGGAATATTTTATTATTCCATTCATTTTGCAGCATCTTCCCTTGAAAGCCAGCACTCTTTCTTGCATTTGTTTAATTGAGAGAGCTTTGCTTCGGAATGTACTTTGGAGTGTGGCACTTTTTCCAAAATAGGCCCAGGAGTCTGGAGAGTCAATGTTGAATTTAAACGCCAACGGTGTGAATTAATATTTTGTGATCCTCCCACTTTATTCACATGCAGGCTGAGTGTTTGAAAGAAGATGGATGCAAAATAAAACCTGGGAGATTTTCACCTGTGCAAACCATTGCTTGACTCACAGCAAATGTCAGCCCAGTGGGACAGGCAGGGAGAGCTGGGAAACCTAACAGCAGCAGCAGACTACAAAGAATTATTACCAAGATTTCACAGAGCCCCAAATGAGATGTTTGTTTAACTCAGCAATACCTGTGTGCATTTGCTTTTATACCTACTATGTACACCCCTCATAAATTTGTCACAGCTGGAATTTCTTTCAAGTCTGATATCTGAACCAGGAAAGAAACATCTGAATTTGTTCACATCATTTCAAAAGACTTTTCACTTTAACTTTAGGAGTAAATAAAAGAAATTGCTTTGTACTATTCTGATTGTAGGACTGTTTACTTATCAAACACTTACCAACTTCGATTGTAAATATTTATTTATTAATACCTAAAAATTCCATTAGTGCTTGAAACAACTATATTTTCTCCTCCCTTTGCTAAATAATTAAATTGTTTGCAATGACTTTTCTACAGCTTGACAATCAGGCCACACACTTTTCATCTGACATTTGGAATACAGAGATGAAACTGAGGCAAGAATCACCTATTTAAACCCTGGTTAACATTCTTTATTTATATCAGCCTTCCCAAGGAAATCTGAAGGTTTGTTGGCTGATAACCCACTCTTTTCACCTACCTGCTCCACTCATTTGCTGCTTCCCAGGAAACTTTACAGAGTGCTTCTCCAGAGGTGCATCATGTWTAGACCCTCTGATGTGGAAGCAGGCATGGTTTTTGGTTTGCACTCAGCTATCACTGTCCAAACAGACTGATGTACATGTGAATTGTGAGGAGAAATATGTTCTATTTTACTTCTATGTTAGAAAAACTGAAAGTAAACAATTTTATTCTTAGAATATGTAAGGAAAAAACTAGTTGTGGAAATAATTCTGGCTTTCTATATTAAGCCTATATTTAAGACATCATGTCAAGGGTATAGGAATAGTTTTTTCTAACCATAAGCAATTACATCTTACTAAGTATAGGAACTATGTTCTGGGATCTGAATTTCATGATCCGAAGCTTTTCTTGCTTACGCTTTTATCCAAAATGAATGCACTACTTTTGGACACATTTTACCCCTGTGTTAGAAAAACTGAAAATAAATTATTTTATTCTTAATCCAGATCACCTGTCTGAAAGGGAAAAGGAAAAAAAAAAAAAGGAAGAAAACTTTGCTTTCTTTGCTTTCCCCTCTCTCCTGTACCCATTTAGGAAAAAACTCTCATAATTTATGGGTGGTATAAAAAATACACTGAAGGTTTCCAGGAGTACTTTCCAAGGGATGGTCCTTTAATGCTGAAAGCAAGAATATAAAAGGGTGAAAGGTGAGGGGAGGGAAAGAGAAAAAGAGGGTGGTTTTGGGTTTTGGGTTTTTAAAAAATAATATTGTAATAAATCTTTCAACATCTGTTTTAAACCAAGTAAGAACAATTTAGGTGTTAATAGGTGAGAGTTTTTAAAGGGAAAGAAGTGCCTCTGCTCTGTCTGAGGCCGCACTGGGAATACTGAAAACGACGCTTAGTGGGG
>JACDOX010000036.1:6001921-6039570 GCA_014549065.1 Cardinalis cardinalis
GGTGGGCTGACAGGGGCAACCGGGCTCTGCCGGGGCTCCGGGTGGGCTGACAGGGGCAACCAGGCTATGCCGGGGCTCCGGGTGGGCTGACAGGGACAGCCGGGCTGTGCCGGGGCTCCGGGAGGGCTGACTGGGACAGCCGGGCTGTGCCGGAGCTCCGGGAGAACTGACAGGGATGGCCGGGCTCTACCGGGGCTCCGGGGGAGCTGACACGGACAGCAGAACTGTGCCGGGGCTCCGGGAGGGCTGACAGGGACAGCAGAACTGTGCCGGGGCTCCGGGAGGGCTGACAGGGACAGCCGGGCTCTGCCGGGGCTCCGGGAGCGCTGACAGGGACAGCCGGGCTGTGCCGGGGCTCCGGGAGGGCTGACAGGGATAGCCGGGCTGTGCCGGGGCTCTCTCGGGCTGGGGGCTGTGGCAGCGGCAGGGCCGGGTTGTGCACAGCGATGCCTTTTCCAGCCTCTCGCAGCTGTAATGGGCCTCCTTCGGTGTGGTGAGGTGTGCGAGGAGCTCCAAGTCGCAATAAGGGATTAGAAAGCCCGAGCGCTGGCAAGGAGAAGGGCGATAACCTGGTCTGAGGGCGTTTGGGGTGAGTTTTGCCGTGGGCTCCTCGGATTTCACAGCTCTATTCRCACACACAGTCTTGAAAGACACAGCTGTCGTGGAAAATTTAACAACATCAGGTATCCYGTCATTCCAGGACCTTAAGGATTTGTCCTGTATTAGCCCTTTGAGCAACACGCAGTGTGTTACTGAAGCTGGTGAGCCGTGATGGCGCTATCACTGTAAAGTACTGGAAAGGTTATACCAGGAATCCTTTGAGGAGACTTATGTCTCCTACACCTTTTCCAACCTTGCGTTCCTGAGGTGGAATGCTGACCAGGAGAAGGAGGGTGGCAGTGGTGTAAATTAAAGTTGAAGAACACAAGTGGAAAAAATGTAAGCTTTATCCTTGTGTTTAGAAATTTYTTTGCAGTGTTTTTTGTCTGAGTTTGGTTTTGCTGCATCAGAAGGAATTTACTGTTGTGCACAATAATGCAGCTCCTCTTGCAGGTTTTCTGTTGTGAGTGGAAAATTTGTGCTTGGTGTTATTGAGTGGAAAATATTATGAAGGCCAGAGTCCTAGCAGCRCATTATTTTAAGCTTCTTGCTTATTTATTATTTAATACTGTACAAAACCATAAATCAAAGCAGCACTTTATGAGCTTGAAGCACCTCTCAAGTTGTGCCTGAAAGATCTAAAGCAGACTGGAAAATCAGACAAATACCAGAGATGAGACCATAAAATGTAATGGGGGAGGTGGAGTAATGATTCCACTTCGAAACTGTTGAGTGCTGCCTGCTTGAGGGCTGAAAATCCCAGCACAGCTTTTGAATTCAGTATTTGTTCCAAAACTATTGTGTCTTTGTCTCCATGCAGTTCTCCAGTTCATACAAGAGCCAAGGGCTCTGTGTGCTCTATTTATGAAGATAATTTCTGGGGGATGGTTCATGCCTGGTGTCTTTATTATGTAAAATTTGCACTTGTCATTAGAGAGGTTTATGTTCTGATAACTCTGCATACTTAACACAGGATCTGTAATGCCTGTGGCTTTCTGTGTTTACAGTTATCTTCCCTGAACAAATGACCCAGATGATGGTATCCAAATGAAATATTCAAGTGCCAGATTTCTTATCCCTGATATTAATATTTTAAAATTTAAAATTAATCTGCAAGTTAACAACTCAAACACCCAGAAGAGATTGAAAGAACATGTCTGTAGAAATCAATTCAGATAGTGGAATTAACAGAACCTGCTCCCTTCCTCTCTGCTGGGGGGCATCGAGGAAGACTGTGTTATACCTGAAAGGCAAATGTCCCCAGCAAGCCTTAGAACAGATGCCCAAAATGCTAGGCCTTGTTGTGGGAGCAAGGTTTTCTGGAATCTTTCTCTCCTTGTGCTTAGCACACACACAGTGATCTACTTCATCAGGGCAAAAAAGTTGCTCCCTCTCCCAAATGTTTTTAGGCAGTTTTAGGCAACAGATACCACCAGTGTGAAAGAAGATATTTTGATAATTATGTTGTTTTCATTTGTCCACAGACACTGAGGAATTTTAGTGCCATTGAGAGCCTGTTTCTGTCCTAACATGGACCTGGTTCAGTCAGCCTCCCCAGACATCACGGTCACTCGGGGGTCCTTGAAGAAAGTACCCAGTGTCCTGAGCAGCCTTGTGGAGGAACCTAAAAAAAGGCCTGCTGTCCCCCATCACCTGCTGGAATCAAGTAATTACTGCTCTCTGWCTGTTCCCAACCTTGTGGCAATTCTAGGACACACTTGGTTATTTTTTTTGCGACTCCCATCCTGTTGCTTAAATTGCAGCTTCCTGAGAACCTAAATCATGGGAGGGGTAGTCAGGAAAGAAATAGTGGCTGTGCTGATCCTGGCTGACCCTAAAGTTTTGGGTGGCTTGTTGAAGCCATGATGCCAAGAGATGAACTGGTGGCAGGATCATGGGTCTGCTGGGGTAGCGGATGGTGCCRTAACTTTCCATTTATAAATTTATGCTTGCTTAAAAGAAGAAATAATCTCTTTTTTTTTCCTTGATAATAAATCAGTATAGCATAACTAGACTGCTTCAATGTAAGTACCACTCATGTGTGTTTCTGGTCTCTTTTTCTCCCTGTTTTGTGATCTGTAGAGATTTATTCAGAGCATCAGAGGAGCAGGGTTGTACAGGCTGAGCCTGCCGTGTTACACTATGGAGGGTATGAAGTTGGAAAACATCACCAACAGATGCTGGTAAGTTCTGGAGCAGGGATCCCCTTGGGGCTCATAAAAGGACAGCAGAATCTGAGTTGACTCCTTGTGGTCATGAGGCCTTTGCCCTGTGGAGTGCTCTTAAAAGCAGCACTTAAATTCAGTGGTCCTGTGGTAACAAAGAGATGAGTRCCAGGCTGTGAGCATCACCCTCCTTTATACTCTCTGTTTCCCATGTCTGCATCAGTGTTTGTGATATGTGATTTGCACATCATGAATAGAGGATTTGGGCTTTAACTCCATAAGAGACTTGCTTTCAAAATGTCCTTTGACTGTCACTGTGTCTGCAAACATGTTTACTGGTGGGAAAGTTTTGAAAGCAGCTCTGGTCTTTTGCCAAGAACAATTTATTCTGAGAAAGGAAATTCTGTGCATAGATTTGATTGCCGTTCCTTGTGAATGGTTTGGGTATTTCCTTTTCTACTCTCTGCTTTCCCTTTGTGTGCCTTTGATATTCATGTTTTAAGTGTATTGAGACAGAGGTTAGCAGTTATATAGGACTAGGTTCTCTGAATGTARTGTAAACAAATGCAGGAGGCTTTGCAGGCTGAACTGTCACTGTCCAAAAGTTTGTTGGTTGTACACCAAAACAGAATCTTGAAGTATTATGTAATTCTTGTTGTTTCAGATATCCCTAAAAGTGATCAATAAATTGTTTGTTGCAAATAAAATATTTGTTCCTTTTGCATATAAGCAAAACAGCAGCAGAATTTGATTCAATAGTAGCATCTTTCTAGCAAAACTGTTACTCCTTGGTTAAAAATTGTGACTTGTTTCCAAAGAATAAAAATGCAGGATGTAAGTTTTGCATAGTTTTATTTTAAATTCAGAGCATATTTAGAATTATTTCTGCTAAAGTAAAAATTATTACTTYTTGCTATGAACATTTTACAAAAAGTGTAGTTGGCATTCTTAACTGACCTCTTATATTGTAAAGTGTTTTGTGGTTTTTGTTTTCTTTTGTTCTGCAGAAGCTGATAAATATTTCTACCAATGCAGTAAACCTTCACATAATACCACCCCAGACGATGTATTTTCAGATCAAATACAACAAAACAGTAAGTGCCAGAAAGTCCTCACACTGCTCTTTGCATGCAGCACAGGTTTTGTGCCATATAAGCAGCTTTTACATGGCTTCTATCTTGTTTTTGGTTGTTTTCTAGCACCGGCTTGTCCCTGGTTTGTCCCTTGTGGTTACTGTTGATTTTTGCCCTGATGAATGGAGGTATTATTATGACTGCATCCGAATTCACTGTGAGGTGAGGAGTCATTGCAAAACATAGTTAGAGTTGTAATGGAATAAAACAAATATTAGAGCATAATAATAAAGGTATAGTTAATAGATTTATTCCCAGTGAGTCTTGATTGGAGTATTTAACTTAAAGCATTAAAAATTTTTGTCTACAAACATCCCAGAGCAGTAGGCAAGATTATATGACTTTTTCTGCTGTTCTTTGCCAGTAGATCAGTCTTTGTGCCACATTGATGTAATGACTTAGCTGAGCAGCTCAGAGGAGCTCTAGAAAGTTGCGTAAAATATGGAAAGACAGAAGGATACTGAAAGCAGGTAGAATATTAATGTTCTGAGGTMCAACACAGTGATAATTTTGAAGGTGTTTTATGCCCACTTACTGGCCAACTACTAGAGAAACTTTTTATTTCCATAACAGGCTGAGGAAGTTGAGGCTGTTCAGCCTGGGGAAGAGAAGGTTGCATGGAGACCTCATAGCAGCCTTCCAGTATCTGAAAGGAACTACAAGGAAGCTGCAGAGGGACTCTTCATCACTGTAATGATAGAACAAGGAATAACGGGTACAAATTGAAACACAGRAAATTTAGGTTAGATATTAGGAAGAAATTCTTTACTGTGAGGGTGATGAGACGCTGGAACCATTGCCCAGGAGGGCTGTGGATGCCCCAAGCTTGGCAGTGTTCAAGGCCAGGTTGGATAAGGTTTTGGTCAGCCCAGTCTAGTGTGAGGTGTCCCTGCCAATGGCAGGGGTGTTGGGACTGGATGATCCTCAAGGTTCCTTCCAACCCTTAACATCATATGGTTCTATGATTTACTAGTTGTGAGATATAAATATTTGCACGTGTTTGTTTGTTTGTTTGCAGGGAGATGATACCTTARTTGTTCCCATGCATGCTTACCCTGTTGTGAATGTTGTAGAATTTCCATCATTTATAAATCTGTCTGATGTATCAATTGGTCAGAGGTGAGTTAAGAACAGACATTTGTCTACATTTTGCAAGACATGCCCAAACCTATTTTCCTCTATTCATACAACATAATGTTAAAAGCCTTAAGAAACTCAACTACCATCTGGACTGCAAAATAATTCTGTATATGAACTGTTTCAGGTGCACATTCACCATAACATAAATGCTGTGCAAGCTAAACATATATGAAGATGGGGCTGGTTATTTTTGCTTCTTGTATTTAAAAGTATTTAATGAGCTAYACTTCATTTTCCTTTGTCTGTTGCATGGATACAGCACTGACTGTTCTCGTGAACTAATCAGTAAGAGTTGTTAATAGGAACTGAGAAGGAGGAAAGAAGAAGGCAGATTCTGTTTATTAGGCCTAGTTGTGCAGTATATTTGCTATATTAGTTGTARTTATGGTGATTTCTTAAAATTAGGCCCCAGCACCATTATTTCTACAGTGGTTTTAAAGTTCAGTCATTCTGATGTGTTGGAATTTTCRACACTTTCTTTTCTCATCGTCTTTCACAAGGAGAGCCATGGCAAAAGGCTGATTTCTGRTTCTGTACTCATTGTTGCTCCAGTTTACATTGTTTGTACTTGCTAGRTATTACAGTCTGTAAGAATTTGAGGATGGGCATAAATAACCTCCAGAAAGTAATTTAAAATTTTTTTTCCATAATCAAATTATGTATGGGTAGGAGAAAGTAATGTCCAATATTCAAATCAAGATTTAACTCTTATTTCCTGGAGGGATGAAAGATCTGAAATATTTTGCTATTTTGGCACAGTGAGAAATTATGATTTTCACATTAATAAATAGCCCACTCCTCTGAATGCAGGTAATATAGTGTGTGGTGTGTATACTACAATTTCCCAGCTTGTAACTGATGAACAACTGTACTTTGTTTAACATATTTTTTCCTTTCTCTCTTTTCAGTAAGGAGTATGTTATCCCACTGCAGTGCAGCTGTCCCATAGATTTTGAATTCCATATTGATATTATTCAGCCTCACAGAGCCTTCACTGTCCAGCCAACATTTGGTAGACTGACTTCTTTAAAATTCTAAATGTTAAACCTCTATTTATTGTGTAGTTACTTTGACAGTGTATTCAGTGCTGTACAGAAAAAAACCTTTTCCTCAGGCAAAGCTTTTGCAGGTAAATGCTGCCAGTCATTTTCAGCCTCATGGCAAATAGCCATCTTGGCTGTAAGTTTCTTTAGGCAATGCCCAGCTTTGACAAAATCCAAGATGTTTAAATGGTCCCTGCAGCTTTTATTTTCCCAGGAGAATATCCCTGAAATAGGATCATCCCAGTAAAACTTAAGTCAGAAATTTTGGTAGCCTGAAACTATGGCTGAAGGCCATCTGAAAAGCACTAAAAAGTTTCAGCTCTCACTCAAAGCCATTGTGCTCAGAGTAATCATAGTATCATAGAATCACTTAGGTTGGGAGAGGCCCTGAATGTTTAGGGATCTGAATGGTGATTAAAGTGTTTGAGAAAATAATGGAATAAGTAGTAAGGAAATAAGGTCAAGCAGAGACAGGTAATGCATCAAATCCAGATGAGTCCCCTAGCTTGGAAAAGCTCAGAGGAATATGTTTATAAATGCTTTGCCCATGAAAGCAGAAGGTGCCAAAGACTTAAGACTAGCAGATGCAAGTGTAGAATTTCTACGTATAAACAGGCAGTTATTTTCACAGCAGTATGAAATATTATAGCCCTACTGTCAAAGCTCTCTGCTATTGCAAAATATCTTCTATTATCTGGCAGCAAGACATAGTTTTTGAAAGATGCTTTGAGACCAGAAAGATTTTCCATGCCTACTGCCATCCATTCGAACAATTAAGTTGTTTTAAAAAAGTAGCTTAGAATGAGTTCCAGTATACTTAAGTGGCCTCATGTTATATGGACTCTTACTGTTTTTCTCCTCTAATCACAGGAATCATTCCAGCCAATGGAAAAGTCAAAGTAACTGTGAAGTATTCCCCACTGGAGTATGGAACAGCACAAATGGCAATGCAGTTACGGATTTCAGAGTTTCACTCAAAAYCCTATGTGTGTGTATTCACAGGAACATCAATACCACATGTGGCTCTGATGTATGTGTGGCTGACTGGTCTTGGAGTGGTTTGCCCAGTTCTAAAAGATACTAATGTAATAGGATTTYGTACCATTTTGCTACGATCTTTTTAAGCACTGGTTTGTTTGGAGACTTAAAATGCACTGAAGTAATTCTACTGTTGATACATGTACCTGCTTTTTTACACTGTTTGATTAGAACATCCTTAATCTACATAAAATAAAACAAACAAAATAAATATAATGAGAAGTTACATATCATTAAAGAAATGTGAACATCCTCAGCTTCTATCATTCCCACTTGCTATCCTTATTGTTGAGGCCTTGCAAGATGCAAGGGGTTTTGAGCCTTTTGGACTGTACATAATTTTTTTGTGAAAAAATTAGACTTATATGTCATTTAGAGAATGCTTATGAAGGGAATATGTGTCCTTCTGACATCTAGAAAAGAATATATTGATGAACAACAAAGTCATCCAGAGAAAAAAGCTGTGTCTGGAAAACCTGTGTTGTGGAGAAGAGATCGGTTCAACCAACTACAGTCAAAGCCTGTTCAAAAACTAAAGGTGTGAAAAGATAATAATTAAAAGTACTTTTCTGGGCTGGAAAACTTCCATGTTTCAGTTTCTTCCTATTGATTTAYATCTCATAGGAAATTGAATACCAGAACCTCAGATTCCCTACAGACTTGTCAAATCCGTATGCTGTAGCTACYGTTTTGATTCAGGAACCAGGCAAATTGAAGTTAAAGGACATAAAAGAAGGTAAAGTAATTAAGCAGCAGAAACTTGGTTTTAGCATTATTTGTAGCTTGATGAGGAGCTTGGCTTCAGAATTGCTGATGTGATGTGACTGTTGTTTCTATGAGAACTCTCTCCTTAGCTTTATGTATTAATGGGTACAGTTATCTTAATTGATGTTTTTTGCAATTAAAAATCCAGTCTAGACTGAGGTGTGATATGGCTTTCTGATGTTCCTGCAGCCCTGTCCCAAGGCAAAGAAGGAAAAAAACCAAGGCAGATAAAGGATGCTATATTTCAGCTAAAAGTCAAACAAAATGTTCAGGAAGAGGAAGCAAATCATCTAAAGTGGTAAGTGCTAGTTAACYGTGTTAATTAACCATGTTAACAAGACTGGGATTTGCTTAACCAAGGCCTTTATGAATGATGTATACAATGTCCGCTAGTGCAGAATGCTGCCACTTTGTGTCTCAATATGTTTAGTTTAAGCCTAAATTACTGATTTTTTTTTTCTCTCCTGCTTAAGAGCAGACTCAGTAGCATCCATAGTAGTACCCAATGAGGACTTTGATTGCCTTATTGTTCCATTCAAAAAGAAAGCTGCTGAAAACCTGGTTTGCCTAACCTTGTTCTCAGGCGTCTCTTCTTGTGCTTTTAAGGCTAAAGGAAGATTTTGTCATGGCTGTCAATAAATTGAGGCTAAAATGAATAATGGAATAAGAGCAGAATTACACTTGGCTGTGTTCAGAAAACATGTAGGCGTAGTGCTGATAGATGTGGACATAGTTTAGTGAAGTGTTAGGCAGTGTTAGGTTAATGGCTGGGCTCAAAGATTTTAGAGGATTTTTCCAACCTTAATGATTTCTTTATTCTATTGTACATCAACTGGTGCAAAGCAGAACACAGTTGGATCTTTATGCACATGATGGTTTCATTTGAAATCCACAGATCGTCTCCTATGAATGTCATGGACACCTAGGCACCTCAGGAAGAGGGGAGTAAGTCTGCTTGCCTTTGAATAAAGCAAACTGTGCATTAAGTGAAGTATTTTTCTTGTCTCCACTGTAAATGCAGGCAAGTTCATAAGGGAAGTGATCCAATCTCTGCGGAGTTTAAAAAAGAGATTATTGAAAGCCGACAAAGGGAAGAAGAGCAGTACAAGGTTAGCTTTTTATGTTTTCTCTGTAAATTTAAAATCTTATACTTTAAGATGATGTAGTGCACTGTGAACTGTATCAAGCTCTCTACATGTTCTGGTTTTTTTTATTAATCAGTGCAAACCTGTGCTAGTTGTACATGTTACTGSAGTCATAGCTTTGTTGTGCCTGTGCTTCACTGTTGCGGGGTGTTTTTATTTTGAAGGTAGACAGAGAGAAGGGTAAATTATTATCAGAAATGTAACAGTATTTGCCCAAGTGAGCAGATTTGCACCCATGTTTCATTAGGACAGAGATTTCATTGAAATTCAGATCTGAAAAGACATTATTTTACTTTGTTTGCCTTGCTTAAGGGTTGCAATAATCACACCCTAAAAGGGAATGAAGTCTGTGTTTCGTTGAACACCTCCAGTGTTGCATTGGGAGTTTCCCTRATTGTAATGGAAGAAATAATTCACTGGATGCTTTGTGCTAATGTGATTTTCCTTTAAATTAGCTCCAAAGAGGAGATCCTATCATAGAACAGGAGTTTCAGAGGGGTGAAGTAGAAGTTTCCTCCAGACGTGTTACCCGGCATGTTGATCAGGTTTGTTCATAGGTTTTTAGAGCCTGCTATATGCATGCTAAATTATCACCTCCCAAGCTAACAAATAGCCATAGATGTTTCACACTGAATACTTTTCCTCCTGATATTCCTATTTCTGTGTCAGTGCCTTATTTCCCATTTTAGTTTTAGGTAGGGCAAACACCATGCTRCATGCACAGCTCATCTTCTAATGTTCTGATCTAATATGAGAGTCAAGTGGAAATCTGCAGGCCTAACCTGAGATTTGTATTGCTTGTTTCTGAAAGATCTTTCAGGAGAAGCTTTCTCATACTTCATTGTAAGTTTAAGCATATCACAAGATTTCCAACTTTTACCTGCAGGTCAGATTGACAGGAACCTTTCTGGTACTTAGATTTTTTTTTCCCTTCTCTTTGGTGTCTTTCACTCTTCTTTGGGTATGTGCCATTATGGAGAAAGGATACTGGTTTTGCTGGGTGCCTGATTTGAGTCCTTACAGCTGWTTCAACTTCATGTCTGTGCAAGATAAATTGTGTTTTTGTTAGAGCCCCTGTCCATTCTCTCTGTTGTCCAACTGCCCATGGAGTGCACTGCARTCCTTGTCTTTGGTGGTCATTTATGTGGATGCAGACCATGCCACATTATCTCTGCATTCTCTGTGCTCCATCTGCAAGTACTTGGTGATTACCTCCCATTAAGCCCTGCAGYGAAGGTTTCTGGTTAAATGCCAGTGATGCAAATATTTTCACTGGACCATTTTCAGTATTTAGAAATAACATACGGATTCWGGCCAAAGTATGGCTCAGGATGGAGAAAAGTTCTGCATTATCTAGTTGTAAAAAGGATTGTCCTTTTTCTTTTCTGTTTCCTTTTTTAAAATATGCTGTGCAGCAACCAAGTGTCCATCCCACATTCGACTTACTCCATAATGACCCTTGGGACAGCAGAAAGAGGATGTTCAGGAAATTCCAGCAAGCAGCATACAAGGTAAAGTGAACAACCAAAATGCAGTGTGAGGGCATGACACCTGGGAAACAGCACAAAAGAGCATGCAACTATCATGTGAGGACTGTTCACAGCGAGCTAGGGATTTGGTAATTTGATAAATATGCTCCTACCTCACCAAGAAATAAGGATCTGGAGTGCGTTTTGTATTCAATTCGTCTTTCGTATTGCAATTGATACTAAACAAATGTAGATAAATTTAGATTTTTTTTAAGTAAAAAATACTTCTGTACAAAAAAGATTTGAAAATGAATACTGCACCCTGTTTTCAGCCCCTAGTACAAGGTAGAATTTAACAAGCTGGAGTGAGTTCCATGTAGAGCTACCAAGATGTTCAGGACTTAAGAGTATTTACTCTGTAAGGAGACACTTAATCTGGAGAGGGAAAGTAGAGGGAGAGAACAGCACCTTCCAGCTCCTCTGAGGTTACTGATGATGRAGGATCTTTGCAATGGTGCATGATGGGAACATGGAAACAACAGGTAGAAATTCAAATAAGGGAGGTATAGACCCAGAAACTAAAGACCAATCAGTTAAATMATTTATTTCATTTGGTTTCAGTGTTATCTTACATCACCGCTGCTCTTTCCTCMGTAAATCTTAATGTAGCAAGCAAGATGGAAATGTCCTGCTCTTCTAGTGTCTAGTGTGGATATTCTTCAATCTATTCATAATATTGAGGTCTTGAAATTAAATGCTCTTTTTTATTGTACAAATAAAGAGGTGACCAAATAGCCCCATCTGGTATTAAAACCTAGGATTCTTCATTTTTACYCTGTAGGGTATGGACAAAAACACAGTGCAGGTTGTTGTTTACTCTCCTCATTCTCAAAGCTACAAAAATTCATATGGCCTTGGTTAACTGACTGTATATGCCAGTAAACACCTAGCAAAAGACTTAGCAAAAAAAAAAAATCTGATTAACCTGTAAGACTAAATTTAAAAATTTAACTGTATTTATTGTGTAATGTCATTACAGAGTTGAGATCCATTCTACATCTTTCCTTCCCACTTTCTCTGAACAAAAAACTATTTTAAAAATTCTCAAMTGGAGATGTCTGAGTGAGCCCTGTAGAATAAATACACGTGTAACATATATAGTATTTATATGGCTGTAAATCTTAGGGTGTTTGACTTAAATTTAAAAATCATTCTCTCAGATTTTGGTTCAGATTCGTCTAAAACGTTTATTGCTTCTGTTCCGTGGACTGCCCAGGGAGGCCGGAGGTCTGGAGGAAGGCTCTGGGTCTGGTAAGGATTAAAAGAACAAGTTGATATTTTGGCCATGGACTGTGATAATTCAGGTTGTGCTGCTGTGTGTCAGGTGCATTACATATAAACATAAAGACAAAGTCCTTATCAAGGAGTCTTCCAGAAGGAAATAGAATTGTGACAAGTTAGAGGCATAGAGAGATTTGGATTGGATGGCCTTTAAAGGCCATCCAGTCCAACCTCCCTGCAAGAAGCAGGGACATCTTCAAGGAGAGCAGGTTGCTCAGAGCCCTGTCCAGATTGACCTTAAATGTTTTCAGGGATGGGACATTCACCACCTCTTTGGGCAACTTGTTCTAGTGTTTTACCATCCTTGTTGCAAAAAATGTCTTCCTTACATCTAGTCTGAATCTGCCTTATTTTAGTTCAAAACCATTACTTCTTGTCCTATGGCAACAGGCCCTGCTAAAAAGTGGAAATGGCTGTAGTCAAGATACATCTATTTTCCACACATATTATTTACCGCGTTTAAGAAATGTGGTTAAAAATTCTTAGGAACCTTGCAGTTTATCTACTTAATAACAGGGCAGAAGCTGTGGGTACTCCCATCATTGGAACTGTTCAAGGCCAGGTCGGGCGGGGCTTTGGGCAACCTGATGTGGGGATAGATGTCCCTGCCCCTGGCAGAAGGGTTGGACTAGGTGCTCTTTAAAGGTCCCTTCTAACCCAAACCATTGTGTGGTTCTGTGTGTAGGCCTGAGGAGCAATGAAAGGACAGATGGGACTGTGTGAGAGACAGGGAGATGAACAGATCAGGTGGAGCCCAAGAGGTGAGAGTCATAGGATGAGAGGAGCTTACTGCAGGGGGGGTGGAAGGGGGAAACACCTGAATGAGATGWGGGCAAGAGGTCTGAACTCAGTGAAATGAGACAGTAGGAACCGTGAGACATATTGCCAGGTAGCCAGTACTGGGTTGAGTTTTTGTCCTCATTTCTTTCTCATAAAAGTGTTTTTAATCAATTGGAATTTTTTACACAGAAATTAAAATGCTGGTCTGGAAAAGTGACTTGTTATTTAACATCATAGAAGAAAACTGGCTTTGGATGGGAGTCACAGTTGGGTAAATAGGAGACAGAGAAGAATTTGAGTCTCCTATTTCCCACTCCCTTGTAGACACACACAGTTTGACAGGTCCTGAGACACGCTGTTCCATATTAGACCTTTTCCTGCTTCTGCAGATAGGCATTTTTAATTCCCAGGATGTAGGAGATGCAGGAATGCTGCAAATAGATGGTGTAATGACATTTAGTGTAAGAGAGGCCTCTGATTTGTCTCAGCCTTGCTGTGAGCCATGCTGGAAGGAGTGGGCTGTGATGTCTTTTCAGGAAAGTGGAAATTAAATCTGTCTGCTATTCAAGGTATTGTGCTCATATTTTATAGATGTGACATTTAAAGTCTTTAGGAAGTATTACCTTTTTATATTTAAATTTCTAGACATCCTGGTTTAGGAAAATGTTAAATATGTTTTGTGGCTTGATTCTATTTCTGAAACAGTGTATTAAGATATATTACAAAATCTTAATATTTGGTTTCCACTCATGACAGAAAGCAGGAGTTTCAGCAAAGCAGAGAAGAGTGAAGAACATAAGGACTTTTCTTCCAGAATATCTGAAGATCGTATATTGCCTTTTGAATTCCCCTTTTACAGGTCCCATGAACTACACAATTATTTGGTAGGTACAGTAACTCAAATATTAGTCAGCAGTCTAGAATTTTTAGAATAGAACTTTGTTGAAGACATTGGTCCCAAGGCTGATAGTACTTTTATTAAAATTTCACAGTGTAACTGGTTCCAGGGTTCTGGCAAATTAATTCAGGACCTCAGATTTAYTAAGGGTTCTGCTGAAAACAGTAAAAAAAATTTTTCATTCTCTTAATTGTATGCTAAAATTGTGAGCAATACATTAATGCTCAGAGTTAGTTAACATCCATTTTTCAGAAGCAAAGAAAAAAATAACTGAAATGCTGGAGTCCAAGAAAGAACAGAAATATCAAACTGTAGAAAGTAAATATTTGCATAATTATTTCCATATGTTTTCAATTAGCTGTGCTCATGGATTGCTGCCAATATAAAACAAAATGCCCACCATATTACTGATTTTAAATACTGTTCTGTTTCAGGCACCTGATGCTCTTGGCCCAGTTCCTATTGAATCTGTAGACGTGAAAGTTGAACACATTCTTCCTTTTTATGACTTGAAGGTGAGTCAGTACAGCTCCCTCATGTTCCTCTTACCTGTGCAGTTAAATGGCATCTGCACAGCCCAGTAAAAATGTTGCCTTAATAAGGCTGTATGATTAGCATGCTTTTATTAAAACCTAAGCTCACCAGTATCCATAAGTACCCAGCTTACAGCCAACAATATTCGCCTCTCTCCAGACAGGGATGAATCACCTCAGCTGAAATTATTGTATCTCAAAGATCAAAGTCCTGGTGAATTATGGCATCTCAAAGTTTTGGTTATGTACCGTGTCCTGGAAGAGTGCTTCAAGTGTCTTTTACCATGGAGATGTGATGTGTCCATGATAAAGCCAAGTGTTCCACTCCATTTATGAATTAACTGAAAGTGATTATTGTCACTTTGTGCAGCATATCTTTTTTCTTTGCACTTAGGTTCCTCAGCATTGCAACATTATGAAGTATCAGCCATTTTGTACATACTATGCAGCTACAAGTTACAAACCTGTAAAACTTTCCCGACCACTGAGACAGGGAGCCCAGGTAACAAAGTCACTCCCAACCCCACATTTCCACAATTATTTGATTAATTTTGCACCAACACTTTATACTGAAAGATTTACTACGCTCTAAAAATCTTTGATGTCTGTGTTTTTCAAGGATGAATTGATTCAAGTAGCTCCTTCTCCTGAGAGGCAGCTCTCCCAGAGGAGAGATTTTGACAAAGAAGCAGCAGAAGGGGATATCAGCCTGTTAAACCTGGCTCCTCCCCAAGSTTTAGTCCACCCGAGAGAGAGCAACCCACTTCGCATTTTTGTAAGTAGGACTTGGCTTCCAAAAAGAACCTAAGAAAGGAGCAGAAGTGTGCTTGTTTCATCAGAAGCCTGATGTGGAATTTGTGGGCAGTTTTCTTACTCAGATTGGTTTTAAAACTATCCTGAGTGAGAGTAATCCTTCATGGTGCAAGCTCTGATAGGTAGGAATCCCAGAGTTCATCCCACTGAGAGGGACACCATTTCAGTTTAGAGTGGATTTTGATCAGTTCAGGGGAGGGATGATAAGACAAAATTGCAGTGAAAACAGAGAATGGGAGACTCTTCCAGGCTGACACTCCACAAATGATCAATGATCATGGRATTTTTGGGAACACCATGGAACCTTCTTTTCCATTTGTTTCCCCATTTGAATGTTAGAGGAAAGGCCATGATCTTGGCATCTCAGTCCATCTGTAACCTCACATTCTTGCCCAGGTAGGTAGGGTAGGTGCAGTCTTTTCCTGCTGTTAGCTGGGTGACTATAGATCTGCCTAATCCTTGTGTAAACAGAAAAGTGAAGTCAAACTCTGCTCACGTTGCATCCTGCTGCCTTACAGTTTCTAAGAGTTCTCACAGCATCCCAAACCACATTTCCAAGTTGTTAGCCACAGAGATTCAAAAAATCACTGCCTCTTTCATGGCAGGGTTTTCTCCTACTGTTATTATGTAGATTGTGCTACRTCTGCAGGAGGTATTTCCCCCAGTGCAGCACAACCTGGAGCTCTGGAGGTGCCTCTGAGCAGGCAGAGACAGCTGTAGGGCTCAGTGCAGGGCTGTGCATGGGCACAGGCAGATCTCCCACCCAGCATAGCACTGTGCCTGCTGTGGGTGGCTCTGGCTCCCAGCCCTGCCCACTGTGCTGGCCTGGTGACCTTGGCATAACATCTCTTATGTTAACTTGTCCTCCTCACACGCAGCCAGGACTCCAGTGGATGTGCTGATGAGTTCCTCTGTGCATCTCTTTCATCCCTCTGTCATAGCAGTGTGAGAGCCAGGCACAGCTTGATCCCGCACTACCCGGCACTGGGCTTTGTCCAGAAGCAGATGCTAATGCAGGAAATGGATGGCAAAATGTGAAGCCATGTGTGCTGTGGCTTCCACCATAGCCAGTCCATTTTCCCTTCTTAGATTCTGAACTATTCAGGAATCAGCAATGGATTTCAGAATAATTAGGCAATAGTTTTTTCTTCCAGACTTGGAGACAACAACTAAATTGCTGTATTTTAGACAGTAGGGAGCATGAATAAATCAGACAACAGGATGAGGGGAAGATACAGAAAGTGAAGGATCRTACCAAACAGAGCAGTCAGAGTAAGACAAAGCTGTGAATCTGGGGAGACTACGTTAGTTGTAAGAACTGAAAGTTCATTCATTAGATTTGTTATGGTACTCAGAACAATTTATTAAAATAATCTCTTCATTGTTTTTAGAACCCCATTCCAGGATTAGTTCCATTTTTACTTCCTTTGGCCTATTGTGAATCAGATATTGAATATCATCTTTGTCCTCATCCAAAATATACTGTTACRAAGGAATGCCCCAGAGGATCCAGTATTCCAGTCACACAAAAGAAATTTCTGGATCACAAGGTATGGCCTTTTGGGTTTATTGTAYGAGTACCTGTCTTGGGTATGTTCTTCCTGAGAACTTGCTCTAAGGAATCAAAATGGAAGATGGAATCATTCTAGATAGAAAATATTTTCAAATATAAATTATGCATGCACCTAAATAGTCAGTACATGGGTCAGAATAACTAATTCTACTTAGGCTTTATCCATGTCTCTTACTTATGCCTTCATGTTTCTTTGCTGTTTCTGTGTGTTCACTGTTGTATTTTCATGYCTTTACAGTGATGGAAGGATCTTTGAAATATGTTCAGCTCCCCAGATTCAATTCTCAGCCAAGATGCTCTGTCCYGCAAGCCTCTTTCCCCACAGCATTATGTATTAGAGGTCTGATTGTGTATCATTTGTCATTTCAGGAAGTGATTTGTGGAGTAATGGAATGGAGAAAATTCTCACCACTGGAGTATTCCACTTTTTCTAATGTTCCCACATTGACAAATACAGTACTTAGGTAAGAAAGAATTTGAAAACACAAATCCTCTRTCCTGCACTAGTTTCTGCTGCCTGTAACTATATTGATCAGTCACTAGTCCCACAAGTGAAAGTGGGCCTACAAGTGGAATTAATTGCTGCTCAGAAATCCAAAACCAACAGGAAAAAAAMCTCCYCCTGAACTCCTAGAAGGGTGGATTAAGAGCAATATCATTAAAAGAAATGCCTAGCCCAGGAAAGAGAATTCCACTCTGGGCTTTCTATAACATCTCTCCTGAAAGCTTGTTGTCTCAGTCCTAGAAGACCCCAGGAGGTATAAACTCTGTCTGTCTGTAAAACCTTTAACTTATGGACACTTGCACCCAGTGGTAGCCAACATCTCTCAGGCTCACAGAACAATTCCCTCATATCACAACACTTTCTGGTGCAGCCAGATTTTCCACAAATATTTAAAAGTATATCAGCTTCATTGTAACTGCAACTGCTGTGAAGCTTCAAAATATGAAAATACCATTAGTATTWATACATTAAACTAATACCATTTCCATCACAGGGATCCTTACAGTTCAGATATGCTTCCAACAGATCTACCACCAGTGCTGAATGACTTACCTGAGAGAGACAAGGAGAACATAATTGACCAGTAAGTTTCTCCTCTATTCTGTATATGCTGTTATTGACTGTGTCTAAACCACTTGTATGGRTGTGTCAAAACCTGTCCCAGGAGATCCTCAAAGGCAAGAGCACAGTCTCTTTTGCATAAAACATATTTTTGTTCGTGTTGGCTAAAAAAATACTTTCAAAAGGACAAAGGCAAATTGTTCATCATCTTATTAATTTTTAGTGAGACAGATGAAGCTGAGTTCAACATGATTCTTACTCCAGAGATGGTGAAAGCTGAATTTCCACAGATTGAGGGGGCATTCTCAGAGGAAGATGAAGAACAATCAATAAAAWTAGAAAGGTAGGTGTATTTTGAAATTAGGAGAGAGAAATGGAATCTAAAGTCAAGCATCAGAAATTTTTTTCARAATTGCATAGAAAGTCATACTGAGATGCTCTAGGGGCTCCATCACAAGTGCAATGCAGACCTAGTACTTTGAGCAAATTTGCACTGCAAATTCAGTCTCTAGATTTTACTTCAGAAAGCATTGGCCTGGATCTCTATGGTTATATCAGCATGATCTAACACTTGAGGCAGTTTGCTTACTTTCTCAGAGATGTTCAACATTCTTGGACCAGTGACTTTTGCTTTTCATTGACCCTTTTTGTTAGATATTTATTAATGCTGSCAGAGAAAAGGGCCCTTAGAATTTCCCCTTGGCGTGGTGCTTTTTTCTCTGCCTTTTCTTAGGAGTGTTTCATGTTTGCTCTGCTCAAACTTCACACTCCCCCAACRCACATCACAGCAGGCAATGTGGGTGACAAGTGACTGCAGAGTAATACAGGTGAAAGTGCTGAGTTCTAACCTCAGAGCAAGTGAATTCATTTCTGTCCAACAGTTGTCCCCTCTTTAAAGTTGTCATGATGTGGCTTAGATACCAGGATGTTCAAGATAACCTCAAACTTTCAGACCTATCAGGAGATTTGAATGTCTGCTTTACTTTTACGTGGGAAGAATTTGCTGTGAAAATATAGATGTGTTGCTCTCAGTGCGGGTTTTTACATTTTGTGACACTGGTTGTCAGAACATGGGGATTTGGGACAGCTTGAGTAACTAAAGAGTGATCTTTTTCTCCCACAGTGATATAGGACTGGATGGTGCTTTTCCTGGGTGAGTATTTTATAACCTTCTTTCTTTCTTGAATCTTAGATGTTTTCAGAAAAAAAATTAAAATAATTTTCAATATTAGACAACTCTGGGTATTGATATTTACTTGTTGAAATCTTCCCTATTATTTTGTGTTTGTAAAGAGGGAAGCAAAAATTTCTTAGCAAATAATGAAGTCCCAATCCTTTATGTTGTCACGGAAAGGTTCTTTGTTGTTAATTAGGAGGTGGTGTTTCACTGGGTGACAGAGAACATATTGCTTCTCTACAGCAGTTTCAGCATTTTTGTCCTTAAGGCAAACCAGGTTTTCATGTGGCTGCCTTTGTTCTGGCAATCACAGCATGTGTTCTTGCATGGATAAAATGTAATATTCAGTCAGTTTGTGTTTACCTGTCAGATGGTTAACTTTTCTGACAGGCCAAGCCAAGAGTTTAGTGTTCTTCCCACAGTTTCACTACCTTTTCAGTTCTGCATCAGTGATGGAATACCCTGTGTTCATTATGAGAAAAGAAATCACGACTGCCTCCTTCTTTGGATTTTGAAGACATTGCTAAGTAGTTTCCCTGATTATTATAAATACAAATGATGCTTTAAATTTCTTGCAGAGACCCACAAAATGGTCCAGATGGACATTTTCAACTCCAGAACAGTGAGATCGGAGAGAAAATTCGAAAACATCTGGAGACCTTGAAGCTGAAAGCACTTAATAAAACCCTTATTCTGGGATAAAAATAATTTTACAAAGTTCGTGGCCTGGCCCTGCTTATCCTGTTAATGTATGAGGCCTTCCCTGTCCCAGCTACATTTACTTTTGTTCAGTGAGGTCAGCAATTTCATATGCAAAGAGAAGAGAACCACCAGTAATGCCACCTCTGTCAAAGACTCTCATTGTGTTCACTACCCCAAACACAATAATTACTCCAGTGAGAAACCTCAGCGTTGTGCCTGCTTATTTTGTTGTGGTGTGAAGGATCAGAAAACCTTAGTACTACCATGTAAATAGTTTGGTAATTAGTTTACAGCCCACAGTTTTCAAATAAAATGTGAAAAGACCTCATGATTAAAATCTTCTGATTTTGTTTTTTTTTAGTTATGACCTGTCCTTGAATTTTTTCAGGTAAGTTGCTAAATCTCAGACTTGATAGTAAACCATACWTTTGATATTTTTAAGGAAAAGGAAGCCTTGAACACCATTACTGTCTGCAAAGACAATGTCCAAACAAGTCTCATTGGCTGTTCAGGGATTTAATTCAGTGCACAGGTCTTGGCAAAAGCATGCATGAGTTGAGTGAATGAACGGCAGAGCCTCATGAGAAACCTATAATGCTATGGGTGTATTTCCTAGGAAAGGAGATTTCTCAGCATATCRTCTTGCAGCTGAGATGTCTTTCTTGTCAGCAAGCTGGACTTCAGACAAAATTGTTTTTATCCATAGTGAATTGATTTTTCATTTTACAGAGTGGTCCAGGCTGTTTGTGCTGAAAAGCACTAATTTCTGTACTAAAAGGCATGGAAATTGCAGCAATACCCACTACATTCCTAGGAGCCATGATTCTTTCCAGGCATACTTAAAGCGCCTAGGAAAAGAAGCTTATTTCAGAGAGTGATCAGTGTAGACAAGCTGTAAAAAGCCCAGGGAGATAGAAAATGGGAAAGCAGGGTGGAAAAGCTATWGAAAAGCCTGTATAATACTAGTTACAAACTATCTCTGCTCACTTCAAAGAAATAAAAAGCTGTTAAGTTTCTGCTAACTGTCTAATTGACAAGGGATTGTTCAGAATGCAGGTCTGGATATCTGCAGATTTCTCTAACTACAAACAACTGCCTGAACTTGTACACATTGCTTTTTTTCTTCTAGGAGTTCTGAGGGAAGCAGYTGATCTTTTAGGAGATGAGCTAAGTTGAGTATGTCTTTTAACATGACCATGACAAAAACATTATCAGAGTTTACAGTGAAAGCATTCACAGTTCTTAATTCACTGCTTAGGTAAATCAAACAGATTATTCTTTGGAACTCTTATCTATCAGCTAAATATCTAGTCTAGTAAAGATGGAATAAGTGTCCAGAAACAACAGTGATTAAACAAAGTTAATCTCTTTTTCTTACAGCAGTATCRCCCTGCCTCCCTTCTCCAGAACAGTTTCCTGGTCATCCCAATGGAAATTAATCATGCTTCTCCATTGTCCAGCGAAAGACACCAACCTTTCAAAGAAATCAACTCCCTTTCTGAGAGGTCGTCCTCCTTTCTATGTTCTAAAGTTTTTAGGGGCCAGGTTTCAGTGTGCAGAGAAGGTATGAAAATCCATTACCTTGCACTAAAATCTTCCTAAAATTCAAAGGGACTGATGGCAGTGTGCAGATGTCTGTGCTTYATATCCCTCCAGGTTATGGAGGTGATAAACCATCAGAGTCAGTCCAACTGTGTCTAAGAACGTGAAATTTGRCTAAATTATCTGAAGTCTTAGGTTTTCATGAGACCACTTAATTCAACCCCTGGTTGACTACTGAACACTTCCAGAAATGGGACATAAACCTTAAGAATTATATAACCTGCAGTTGGTGGCTTTTCACAGTTCTGTGTTCAGTGTTTGATGAAAAGGACTGAGATGTTACAGAAAATTMATTGGAAGAAAAAGGAGTGATATAATGGAAAATGTGCCTTATTTGGGGAATCTAAGGGCTGCATTTTTACTGATGAAACTGGGAAAGTCAAAATGTGTAAATTGATGTGCAGAATGTGCAGACAAGTTTACTTCCATTCACTGCAAGTAAAATTGTTACTGTTTCCCTTGTTTGGAAAGGATTAATTGGCTAAATGACAATGCAACCGTTTTACTAATTAAGATCTATCCATTTTGCCTGAAAAAGCCTGTCCTATTAGCAAGGTTAATAAACACTGACTCACTCTTCAGCTTTTCTCCCTCTTATTACATAAATTAGCACTAACCTCTAAATCAAATAAAAGGTACACTTTAAAAATTAAGAAAATGTTACTGTGGAAATGATCCATGAGTTTAAGTGCTCAGTAACAGGATTATTAATCTCACTTACTGTTCCATGATGAGAAAACCCATCAAGGTCTTTAAAATGTAAATTAATTATATTTTATTAGAGGGCTGTGAGAAAAACAGCAACGTGTCTGATGTAAAGAAATGGGTGAAATTATATTCTCAGCTCATAAGAATATTTCATAAACTAAAGAAACCTTGTTACCTTTAAATTTGTAATGCAAGGTTCAGTTATTCCAAGGTCCAGTTGAAGGTTTTTTTATCATCTGGTCTTTTTTCTGCACAGGTTTTCTTCTGTCTGTGCTCACACTGCATCCTTGGCCTTATGGAAACACCTCAAATGCTTCTCTCCAGCTATTTAACCACGGAGAATTTTAGCTCTTGCTGAGCCCTCTCCTGCTCTTTCCATTTAGTTGAAAACAGCAGGCAGGTTTATAATTTATTGGGGGATATGCAAATGGTGTCATTTCCGTAGGAGGCTGGATAAAGGTAGAGAATAAGGACTTCTCTGTGTACAAGTGTGGGTAAGGTTTTTGGAAATGTTATTGTAAAGTGCTGCTCTGCAATCTGTGAGTGTATAAATTCTTATGGTTCCTTTAGAGACACCAGACAGCCCATATGARGGATTCTGTGATCTTTGAAAATCACAGCTCTCACTGATGTACCTAGGTGTTGTGTAGAAGTCATTTTAAGGCAGAATTGGTTTAAAAGTTGGAGTTTTTCCTCTCTGTTTTTTGCTTCTCCTGTTGTCAGTATGTGTGTGCAYTGGGTACCAGCACTGGTTGCTTGGAATAAGTCCTTTTCTTGAAGCAAATGCAGCTTGATAAGACAGCTTTCTCAAAATATTTTTGTTGTTYTGGGATTTTTTTTCCTGAAGTATAAAAAGCCTTCAGTGAGGAATCTAAGCAGTGACCAGTGTCTGCAACTGTTTGGTCTGGTATGGAATCAGTTCTTCTAGCCTGAGCAACCTCTTTGGCATCCTCCAGCTCTGTCTGCTGCCAAAGTGTGGTCAGTGGTAGCTGCTTTGGTGTGGGGCCTGGAGAGCCATCAGGAGTACAGTGCTACAGTCACACAATCCTTCTCTGGGCCTTGTGGTTTGGGATACTGTCAGTAGCAGGGTCTCTTCAGTTGCTCTGAAGGACCTTCTGTCATTCTCAGGAATGCAGTTCCATTTATACCACTTCCACAGACTGAAGGACTTGGTCAAAATTGTCTTCTGACTCTTCGTTTTCTCAATTAATGTATCATTTCTCCAAAGCTGGAATTGGTCAGAAGTCTCTCGTAAATATTGCTGTACTGAGCCATTCATTGGCTGTGTTCTCTGTGTCCTGCAAGAAAGCTGAATTTGGCCAAAAAAAGAAGCCAGGCATATCTGACAGGGCTATCTTTACCACTTAACACCTGCAGAAGGTAATTGGTTGTGAGGGACCTACCAGATTATATCTGTATGACCACAGCAGGGACTTGAAAATTAAATCAAGCAGCTCCTGAAAAACTCCAGGTGATTTCAGAGCACCTGCAGGAAGTATTTTTCCAAAGCACTGGTACATCAGAAAACATCTTCTGATGAGTGTCTCACTTGTGCCAGGCATGGTTTAATTCCAGCATGTTCATGTTTTACCATCCAAAGGTTAAACTGTGTTTAAGTGAGTGAGAGCTCTCCAAGGTGAAG
Source organism: Cardinalis cardinalis (assembly GCA_014549065.1). NCBI lineage: Eukaryota > Metazoa > Chordata > Aves > Passeriformes > Cardinalidae > Cardinalis > Cardinalis cardinalis. The sequence goes on from JACDOX010000036.1 coordinate 6,025,255, forward strand.
AGCAAAAACATATCTTTCTGCCTTTAAAGAATTAAAATTTACAGTTCGGGACCCAAAGTTATTTTTAATGGTTTTAACTTATTTTTAACTTTTAACTAATTTTTAACTTATTTTTAAATGGTTACAGTTTTTCCTTATGTTTCTAAATACTTCAGTCAGTTTCTCTGAGTTTTTAATTGCACAAGAGACTGAGTTAACAGTGCATTATTTTTAATCAGTTCATTTTATTTGGCTTCAGAATTCTGAACCAAATTATCACCATCACCAGCTAATTACTGGTTTATAATAATTTCACAGTGTGGAGTCTCCAGTAATCCAATATGCATTGCCTACAAAACAACAATGCACTGTGTCACCTCAGGGATTTTGGCTGTGTGTGTTACTGGCTGAATTTCAGAGCAGCAGATGAAGAAACCAAGGCTTATTTCCCTTGAGTTTGGATTTGCATGATTACTTCTCTGTATGTTATCCTGAAAATGGACATCAAGTATCAAGAGAGAATTGCTTTCAAACAATTCTCTTTTTGCTTCCCTGCCTCTGAAGTACCTTTCCCTGCAGGCAGCATCACATTTCAACCTCCTTCCTACTTCTGGTGACACAGCAGGAACAGATGTCCCTGTGCAGGTACTGTCAGCAGTCACAGATAGTTGTTTTCCATAYTGGTAAAGGAAAGTCAGGATGCTGCAAAGTGTTGCTGAACTCTGTCCACCACCAGAGCTAGTGACTGAAAATCTTCTGATTCCTTGTGTAGGATACAGACCTGAGAATCTCAGATTTCTGAAGTTTGGTTCTTCCTGCCAATAACCCCTCTGTGTCAATGTGAGGAGTRTTCCCATCCCCTGCTGGAGCACAGCATAATTTGCAGTAGCTGTTTAGTAACACTGCAGAGCAGCTGAAAGGGAACAAAGCAGCTGTGTCTGCTATGACAGCGAAATCCACCTTGGTCATTCATTTATCCCTTCTGCAAGCACCTGTCCAGCTGCCTGGATAAACCCTTCCTCTGTGGATCCTTCCTCCTGGAAAATGCTGAAAATTATACTGATGAGTTGTCTTTCAAACCTGCCTCATAGTGCTGAGGTCTTAATCCAGCAAGATTTTCCTGTCTGCAGCCTTCCCTTTTAATCTGTGACACTGGAAATARTGGTTTATGGAACCAGTGCTGTTCCCAGTGCATCATCCATCATCTTACTATCACTCAAATTAGTATAGTCACATTCTTGCCTTGCTAAAAGCAGGTGATAGAGAGGCTGTGAGCTTCTATTCATGGTACTGCTATTCACACACTTGCTGAGAGGAGTGATCCAAGCTACCTGAACAGTTCCAATCCCATTAGTGACAAAGACGGGATTCAGTGCAGACTGGTCATGAACATCCRTGTCCAGCATCCAAGAAGGCTCATGGTGCTCACAATTTGATTAACCTTGGTTGAAATTAGCATGGGCAGCTTTTTGTGCTGCAGTYAGACCTCCCACCTTAGAAGAGACATGCTTGAAGACTCCTGCATTTTGGAGTGCAACTCTAGTTCTTCAGATTTAAAAGTTAACAGTGACTAATAACATGCATAATGAGTGATCTTGATTACTCAGTTAACCAGCAGGAAAAAAGAGAGGAGATCTGAAAGAGCCCCCCTGGGTATCACCATGAAGCTTCAGCTGATGCAAACTGATCCAGCCCTCTGGAGAACACACAGGTTTTGTGTGTGTTGGTGTAGTTCACATTTAGAAAGTGAGGCAAGAAGAGATTCACATGATTTCAGCTCTAGGGATGAGTGTCAAAAGGCAAAACTGCTGCCCAGATCTTAGCCAATGTGTTCAGTAATGCTAAACACAGACATTTAAAGCCCAAGACAGATATCCAGAATGYTGGAATTATATTTAACCAATATGTACTTCCTTCTCTTTTACTTCTGGTTTCTGAGCTTTCAGAAAAAAAAACTTTCTGGTTTTCTTTCTTGGTTCTGCTCCAAGTATGTTTTAAAGCCTTTCATGAAGTTGTGAAAGCTAGAACCTTGATTTAATTTATATTAAAAGATGTATTGCTTAATCATCTGCAAACCAATTATTTATAACAACACTAGACGCTGTTACTGCTGATGTCCTAAAACTGGCATTTCTCCTTTAGTATCAATCAAGATGAAGCTTCAGCTGAAGACTGGTTTAGGATCAGATCCCATTTTTATGGAAATAAATGAGCCTCTGAAGAGCAACCATATTTACATATATAGATTCTTTCTGTCTGTCAGTGTTGTTTGAGAATACTGGCTGTCATCCTTGGTGCTTTCTGGTCCAAAGAARGTGCAGTAAGGGAGCAGCAGCCCTCAAGGAAACTTCAGCAGAACACCTCTATAAGAAATAAACTGTAAACAGCAGGAACTCTAGTAACATTAAAACTGCTTTTCTGCTATTTCCTGTGGAGACTCTTAACACTGTTGGTCACAAGTTCCTGGTAGCATCTTGGTCATTGTGGCTATTTCTAGTCATTATTGGATACATTATCCTGATGTATTATTTAGAATATTGTTTATACCAATAGGCAGATAAAAGGAAAGTTAGCTTTGCAAAAGCCACATACTGAAGTGTCTTCAGAAGTTCTGAATTTCAGTTCTGATGTGCCTTGGCTGAAAACAAAGAGCATTGTGTCACTGGCATCAATGCCATTTGCATTAGCCCTTTCACATTTGGATGTTTCTCACTGCGTTAAAGATTTGCCATGGACACAGTTCTGCATTTAAGGTGATAGATTGAAACTTGGTTCCTGAGGGATCACTTCRTCCTGCTAGGCTGGGATTACACAGAAGGGGCCTGACAATGGCCTGCTTCCCTTGGAAAGCCTTTACTTTATTCTGCTGTTAAATACTGCTAAATGTTCTCTGCTAAATCTTGTGTGCTTAAGATGGCATCATATGCTTAGGGAGCAGATGGCAAAAAATTCAAGTCCTGTCTCCCTCTGATGCCCCTGGCAATGAAGCATCCAAATATCTTCATAGGTCTGAGTGTAAGAGCTGTGCCAGAATGCAAACAAAGGAGTCTTTCATCTCAGGCATTACAGCACTTKCTGATTGTGGACAGTCCTCCTTCCAGCCTCTCAGACCCCACAGGTTGTTTGTGCTTATTGCTCTGGAGTGTTCTAGGCTCCCAAASGGACAGAGGGACATTACTAATTTATACTAATCACTCTAAAAATAACCAACAAGCTGTGGAAAATTATCAGGGAGGAGACAGTGAGAAAGCACAATGATCCTATCTGCTCCCCTGTAAATATAGCACATCACAGTGAAAATCTCCTTTTTAGCAAAACATGGTGACAGAATTTTGTAAGTACCCTGAAGGACATCAAAATTCCATACTCTGTGTACTGCTGACATCTCACATGGGAGAAGTAAAACTATTCTTGTACTCTGAGGAAAGAAGTAACAAATTATTGCTATGCTTATGATCATCATTTAAGTGAATGTCTGTTGCAGGAGTTGGAGATTGATATACATTTGAATGTCACTGCTGAGGTGGAATTTATGTACTAGATTAAAACAAATATTCAAGGTAGGGGGGATAGATAGTGGAAGAAAGTGCTTCCCAAAAGGATGGAGTGTAAATAAGGACCACAAGAGTGGTCCACATGAAAAATATCTTTCCAAAGGRTCTCTTCATCAAATCAGAATAATCCAAGTCTGATAAAATGTTCATAAAGAAAACCAAAAGGGAGCATCTGTGATGGAAAAAGGTGCCTGTGTTTGGTCATTGGATTTTTTGGCTTTATGCAGAAGTTACTGGATGAGACTGAGCACATTGACCATGCAAGAGGTTGTGACAGTCTCTTATCGTTAAGATAAAGGAATATATACAAGTCTGTCCCTGTTAAACTATGCAAATGTGAGGTGATGTTTGCAATCTGATATCAGGCCTCTGAAAATAACAAAATCCAGACACAATGACACAGAGACAAAAATAGCTATTTACATGAGCTATTATTTTTTTAACCTACAGGCAGAACTCAGATCAACCTAAAGTAATTTATACATAGCTTAGCACTGGAAAGTCTTGCATATGTCCAGACTCTTGTTTGGTTTTATAATTTCAACATTTGCCTGCCTCTTATCTTGTTCCCTTTGAGTATTTGTTGCACTTGCAATGTGTAACAGAAACATTGTCATGAATAAAAATGTTCCTTGGCATGGAACACTCTTGGAAGGCCTACTTACAGGTAGTGTACCTGAGGTAAATTCTTACCCTGCCAACAGTAGGACAATCGTGGAGTTTCATAGAGAAGACCCTAACAATGTTTTATTTTTTATCACTCAATGTAATAGTGGAATTACCAGTCCTTTGATTTCACCCATGGTAGTCAGATCTCAGACAGCTTCTTGGACTGCCCTTCAGCTACAAAGATTGTTGCTCACTTGTAAGTCTTGCACCTCTGAATGCTTTAAGKAGTGTTACCTTTTACAAATATTCCCCAGAAGAGTCTTTTTCAAATACCTTCTTCCTGTGACTGACATGTAACRTGCTGGTTTTGCATTTTCTTGTGTTATCCTAAACACTGACAGGGAGATATTTCGTATTTTTTTATAAAATCTCTCTCTTTTATCTTTGTTTAAAAATATGATTATACTTCTGGGTTTCTTCTGTGTGGAAAGCCTGACTGTCTCTCAGACCCATGCCTTCAAGATATCWTACTTTCAACTGTTTATTTGGGGATTCAACTGTTTGTTTGAGGAATTCTTTGGTGTGTTTTCTTTCATGAAATAAACCACAGCAACTCAACTCTAAACACATCCATAGTTGTACCTAATGAAAGCACCAATATCATCACCTTATTCACATCTCCAGGCCAGACTTCAATTCACATTACAGGAAACAAGTTCTAATATGTGTWAAAACTGCAGCTTTTGGCTTGAACAGATGTCTCGCTGGCTTTTAGCAATCTCAGATTGGAGTAGTTCTGATTTATATCCTGTTTCTGATTAACACAGACTCTAAATATTTTGTGTGACCACTATAAAATACTATGAGATGTCTATRAACTTAGAGACTCCATGGGTTGTAAAGTGTCTCCAGCCAGGCCCTGAGAATTTCTAGTTGATTTTAATATTTGCCTTGATAGATTTTATTAAAAGGCAGCAATTACATCAGAAAACTACTTGAAATAAGGCTGGCTGTCTCTGAGCTATATTTCTAATGCATTTTGAAATCTTTTAACTTAATGTATTTTAGTTTGTCTGCAGCTGCTTGAGTAATGTAAGAGGGAACAGCTTGCTTCCTTTGGAATGGAGATACTATTTGTGAAATAGCCTTTCTAGGAGTGAGTCACTGATGAAAGGAGGAAGTTCATTTAATGTGCTCCCATAAAAACTGCAAAAAGAAAACTGAGTTTTCAGTTTGTCTGAAAGAAAACAAAGGGCTGATAAAGTCAGGCAGGATTAAAGATGGGATCTTCAGCTGCCACATGAAATAAACTCTTTCCTTTTGTTATGATTTTGATAGCAATTAAAGTAAAAAATTATGTCTGGAGTGTCAAAAGTTTAACACCTCAAAGTGGTGATTCAGACTGAGTCCTTGCTAGAAACAAGGACTGCACGAAGTACTTGGTCCAGTCACATGTAATTAACTGTGAGRCACAGCCCCCTCGGTGGAAGCAGGGGAGCTGGCAGTAAAGAGTGCACAGATTGCAAGTCCAGAGAGTGGACATCAGGTGCCCACCCYGAGCAGTTCTTTGCTGAGCGTGCCCAGGGGCTGGTCTGGCTGTGAGCATGAGGTGGAGCAGACTCCACTTCTGCCTGTGCACATCCCTGTGCCTCTGCATTGCCTGCACAGCATGGAAAGGACCCCCCAGGAGACACCTTTCACCCCAGAGAGCTYAGATCACAAGTCCTGCAGGAACTGCCATGGGAACACAGGCAGCCTATGGGCCAAGGTCAGGCTGGAATTCAGCTCCACTGATTGCAGTTGGTGTTGTCTGATCAGCACCATGGGGATCAGTCCTGTTGGGATTTGCTGACTTCGACTAATAATTGTCATTTAGTCAGTGTTAATTTTAGTCAATGTCAGAAGCTTCATCTAGGACCCTGCTTAATAGACATGCACTCTTATTGGAGCCTGTTTTATAGGCTACAAATCTGTAGTCATGAATCCATTCAGAAAAAAGGCCATCTCCTAGTTCTTCACTATCCAGTCCTGACYGATTCATGACACCTTTCATTCAGCAAAATGCAACTTTGGTATCTTTCCTCCTTGGTCTTYCCAGCACATTCTGCTAGATTCAGGCCTGCCCTCCAGTGGATGTAATTTCTGCACTTTGGTTTGATTTGAATTCCCTGTAGGAAAAAACATTCTTGAAAAAACCCTATCAAAATCACACAGTACTACTGGAAAAGCTGAACAGTTTTGAAGAGATTATTAAATCTAGTGGGCCTTTGCCCTGCTCCTCTGAACAAAAGATTTTGTAGTARCAAACACATTAGAAACAAATGCAAGACTGGAAAAAAAGGTTTTTCTAAGCTAATTTCTAAGCTAATTTCCAGAAAGAAGAAAAGATGCAAAAAAACTTGGACAGAGAGGATTAGTGCTACTGTTGTGTTTCCAGTTTGAAATCAATCACAACTTTATTGGGTTTTATTTATAGTATAGGAAACCCAAATTGTGTAGGAATTCTCTTGAGCAGAAGAGGAGGGGGTTTTATTATCATTATTTTTAAACAAAACAATTAACCTTTCTCTTTTCTGTATCAGCAGGCTTTTCCATAGGCAACTAGTGGAGTCAAGAGACCAGCCTTTAAGATAATGGAAACAGATTGAAAGGTAAGTGAAAGAACCTGGAGCTATGATACCTCTCAAAGATAAATAATTCAGTGAAAGAACACCAAACTCCCACAGAGAAACAAAGAGGAAAATGCCYGTTTATTATCATAACTTTATGCTCTTCTAGCTGCAGAGAATTTACACTCTCTAGAAAAGTAAAATAGAGGCTGGAAAAGTGAGTTTTCACTAAGGGAGAACACCAGGAAAGCAGCCCTATTTTTCTGATGTTCAGAAAACAGCAGACATATGCTTTAGGCTTTTTTTTCCTCCAAGATCTCTCCTGAAGTGCTGAGTAACCAGAATTATATTTTCCATATCTTTGAGGGCAGTTCTGTTCACACCTTTACCTTAAAAATGCTTTTCTTGGAAAAGTAGATCACTCCCAGCCATRCACACTCCCAGTCTGTCTTCTTTTGGGCTATTCCTTCAACATCACAGAAAGGTGAAGGTTTAACAGATGACTCAGTTTAAAATCCAAAGGAAGCAGTCATATTCAWAGTTTGTCCTCAGTGATTTTCATTTGCACCCATCAAGTTTGGGGGTTTTTTGCCATAAATATTTCAAGCCTGAAACAAGCAGCTGTAGTGGAACAGTGATATCCAGGGAGAACTTTCTGCTGATGATTAATACAGTCCTGGTGATGTTGTTTTTGCTGCTGTCACCAATAAAATATCTATGTAAATCTTAGCTGGATTCGGGACTGGTGACGCTTAAACAGATGCCGGGATCTCAGTCCTGGCCAGCAGAGGCCACTAAAAGATCACTRCAAGATCCTGGAGGCCTTGTAGTCCAGCATGCTCACTGCTAGAGAGATAGTATCTGGGATGTGGATCGGGATTTTCCCAAAAAGAAGGCATTTTTTGGGAGATTTTTCAAACTTCCCAAGATTTTCAAAATAACCTTTGGGTGAATATTGCCTTTACTGCTGATCTGCTCACTGTGTGGGCTGGTACTTGCCAGCAATGAGCTGCAGYAGGTGCAGAGGGAAAAACTCTTTATAAAAAGAGGTCCAAGATACTCTTCTACTTGTTCCCAGTGCTGTGCAGGACTCTGTAACTACACCAAGCAGTTTGGTACAGTCAGCTGAAAAGGCTAAACTCACTAAGCAGAAGCTCAGCAGAGCTGGGAGGTGCAGCCTGACAGAGAGGCAAGATGCTGTCATTGCTCTTCTGCAATAAGTTGGCTCAAGGAAAGAGGCTTTGAGTGGATTCCCAGCCCTGTGCCAGCCTGGTGTGCCATTGCAAACTGTGCCTGTGCTGTCCTTGGCAGCCTACACTCCAAGTGGGAGATGGCAGGCAGGATGTTCCTGTGTCAGGATCCATTACAGGGAGGGGATGTTGAGCAGGCAGAACTGGGGACAGCATTCCTCACAGTTTCACATGCTCTGCCCCTGTTGTCACTCTGTAGGTCTGGATGTGATCTGTGTCCCTTGCTGAGTCAAGCACAGACCACAGACCATGGAGAGTCCTCTGGCAAATCTGAGCTTTCAATGCACTTTAAAGGTGCTGTTATGTCTGAATCCTGCAGAAGACAGAAAGGAGCAGAAAGTGTCAGGTTTTGCCTCTCTCCTTTCAGTCTGGAGACAGAAAGTAGCAGATAATGTATCCATTACTTCTTCAAAGCCTGAGTGGGAAAAACACTCGTGGAAGAGGAATAGTGTTATTAGGTAAAGCATAGAATCATAAAATCATTTAGATTGGAAAAGACCTCTAGGATCATAAAGTCCAATCAGTAACCCAGTGCTGCTGAGTCCACCACTAACCAAGTCCCAAAGTGCCACTTCCTTTAAACTCCTCCAGGGATGGTGACTCAGCCACTTCCCTGGGCTGCCTGTTCCAGTGCTTGGGAACCCTTTCACTGAAGAAAATTTCCCTAAAATACAATTTAAAGCTCCCCTGGCACAWTTTACCCTTTCCTCTCATCTTGTCACTTWTAATAAGAGACAAATTRCTACAACCTCCTTTCAAGYAGCTGTGAATAGCCATAAGATCCAGTTTATTGAGAAACACCACKTCAAGTGGAAGGTGCCAGCTAAACAAGATACACTTTCAATGTGTTTCATGAAGGCTGAGCACTCAAATTCCTTTAAGATGTTTCTGTGAGCTCAGGCAAGTCCTTTAAGCACTTGATACATGGCAAGATCCAAATTATACAGATTAGAGACTAAACTGTACATTATTAATAAGATTGTTCTGGAAATTCATCATGCATTTGAAAGGCAATTTTTATAGCCTAATATCTATCAGTAGCCTGTACCAGCAAGCTCTTTCACTTAGCAGAATCAAGAAAGATTTAAAAGGATGGGAAGACAATTTTTTTTCCCTAGGGTTTTCCTGCTTGCCTTTCACTAACTGACAACAAAATCTATAAAATATTTTATCCTCCAAGAAATGTGTTGTGCTAATTTTAGACCAAAGACATTGTATATTGTGCTCACAAATCCGGTTGCAGAAACAGTTGTTCAAACAGAAAAATTTAATAAATTCATGTTATGACAATGGCAAAGTTTAAACCAAACAGATTTAACAGGCTTTGCTTCTGAGATTGAAATACATAGTACAGTAATAGAAGTTGTACTTGGCAAAGACTTTAAAAAATAAACTGAATTGTCTCGGGCTCATTGCAGCTCTTTGATTCTTCTGTAGGTAAAATACAGTCTAATTTCAGCAAGATTTGACTTTTCTGGTGGGAATTTATTTTTCCTCAATCCAGATTATAAGTGTTGTAATGTTCAGCAGGTGACACCAGCTGCCCGTAGCCAGTGCTGGCTCCAGGATGACACCAGGGTGTGCTCATGTGCCTTGCGTGAAAATCTGAGTGGTACCCACAGCCAGGGAAGTGACAGCTCCACCTCAGGCCACCTCCAGCAGCACTGGATAATGCCCTCCTCACTGTAAGGGAAGTTTATTTTTTTCCTCTCTCTTATGCCATCATATCTTTTCACATTCTTGTGCCTCACCTCTGCAGTTACATAATTTGTGCATATACAAGGCACAGCTTTTCTCAGTGCTTTACTAACCTGAAGGTGCACAGTTWGTGGTAATTGGGAATGGGATGGCCAAGCCTCATCCCCAATGGCTACAGCTGTGAGAAGCAGGTGAGCAACGTTGACAGCAGTGAGCCATGGAGTGCCCAGAGGCACTGACCAACCACCAAAGGGAACAGAGGGCACACAGGTGCAATGCATCAACATGAGGGGTGTGAAAGGTTGGGCTAAAGGACAAGAAGGGCARACACTTGAAGTCTTCTGATGTGGTGACTCTGTATGGGTAAATGCTTAAAGCCTTCTGAAATTGTGTGATGATACTCTGTGTATTGTGGCCATCTCAACTGCAGCATGTGCTGCAGCACTAACCCTGCTGGCCAGTGCCAGGGCAGTGTGGGATTTGCTGGCAGGAGGGACAAGGCTGGGCAAGGGCCCATGGGCCACACCACACTCTTACCTCCTTTGGTGGATACTCTGCATCCCCCTGCACAGCCCTTGCATTAATGACTGTGTTGTGAAAGAACAAGTGAATTTGTGAAATAAACTGCTGTAACTGGCTTTGTTATCTTGCCAAAAGCCCCAGCTCTTCAGTGCTTCTCTACTGCTCGCTGTACAAAAGCAGTGAGGAGCCATCAGCTGGGCAGACATGAGGCACAGTATGAAGAGTGAGCCCAATGGAGCAGAGCCCTTAAAGCAAGGGTCATGTACTCCCAGACTAGCTTTGCACACATTCCAAATCAAAGACTTGCAGTCTTCTGCTTATTATTTTTCACAGGAGAAGAGATCCATTAACTTTATCAGTCCAGACCATATTTATAGATAATACCAGTTAGTCCTAGATAAGTAATTTTTATGACAATGTGATAATTCCCAAAACAGAACACATGTACATAATTATTTTTATGACCAAATTACAAGTATCCAGCCAGAATAATATCCCTGGCTGAACAATGTAACTTAGACTCTTTAGAGTTGTCCAAGTGATATTTAATTTCTGGACAGAAGCAGCCAGCCTTTCCTGGAGAATCGCACTCCAGATTTGCCTGAGCACAGACAGCAGGAGTAGATACAAGGCCTTTGCCCTATGATGGGCAGGATCTGGATTTGGCTTTGCTTGAAGGGGTAAACAATACATGGAGAGTGTGAAACCAGAAGAAGCTAAACAAAAATGCTTTGTTAAATGACTGGGAGTGCCAAAAGGGGCAATAGCTTTAATCAGATCTTGATACAGAAGTAATTCTGTTAACACAGGGAGTAATGTTTTAGCTTTATGTAAGTGTTTTATGTTTTGCTATGAAGGCACAGAAAAAATACATACTGCACCTCTAACACTTGTTAACATTAAAGAGGGAATCTCACAGTGGCCACAAACCCTGAAGCCACAAGAAGGTTAGAAAGTCATCATCAATAAACCCTTTGATAGCTTGGTATGTGCTTCAGTTGATTCCTCAGGTTAGTTCCTTTGCATGTTCTCTCTAGTTAAAAAGCGTTGGCAGTTTTTCATAACTCCCCACCTATAAAATGGGTTGCCTTAGTTACCATGGCCAGCTTGAGAGACAGCGAATTTAGTACTAATACATTTTCAAATCTCTGCAGATTCTGTAAAATCTCTGTCATAATCAGCTACAAGATACACTTWTATCATAGCGTTAATAAGCGTAGTAGTGATGTCTAATCAAGTTAAATAAGGAGAGAAGTTTGTCACGGGCCAGAACAGTGAACAATGGCCTTGGGTCATTACCTTAGTGACTGTCCTGTGAATATTAGGTGAACCAGCTTGTGGAGTTCCCCTGGAACTGGAAATAAGKTTGGCTTCAAGTGGCTCAGATGTCTGGTGCTTGGAAGCAACTGCTGCAGTCAGGGTCATACTTTCCCCAGGAGGAAATTGAYAAGTCTTAAGTTGTCTTCTTTATTGGTGATTCAGTATTTCCTCTGGCACTTCAGAAAATCAGAGAAACCAATTAGTATTTTAAAGGTTATTTTTAAAAGGGTAGTTACTATCCATGATAAACAGAATTAACAGTGGTCTCAAAGGCTATTGATTTATCTTGCTCTCATCAGCGCAGTATTTCGTTTGAGAACACCTCTTTGTGTAACCTGATGTGATAAAAGTAACTTTTCACCTCTACTCTTTTTCTTTTGTTCATCTTTTAAAATTTTATGTAGGGTGAGCTAAAGTTTTATGAGATTTTATATCACTTGTGTAGTCGTTTAAAGTTCCTAAAACCCTTTTAATTACAGAAAGATACTTTCTCTTCTCAAGCTGAGGAGTTGGCAGTAAAGGAGCAAGCAGTGCCTGAGAAAGTGTGGCTGCTTGCAAGCTCAGGGTCTTAGGGGACAGTGGAGGAAGGAACCTGGAGTTCTGCTTTCATGGAAGTATCTTCTTTTCTAAAGAGCAGCTGTGAGCTGTGCTGCAGGACTGGAAGTGCTCTGGTCATTTGTACAGAGGTAGTGCTTTTATTGTCCTTAAACCTCAGCCTAGGTTGTTGTGATAAGCTGTGTGAAGAATAAGAAGCCAAAAACTGTGGGGTTATTTATTTACTAAATTTAATTTATTAAATTAGCTGGTATGTATTCCACTGCAACCCCACTGTTTTTCCTGCTCAATAAGCTGACACTTGTTGATGCTTCTAAACTGCATGGCTCTCTGAGTTTGAGATAAATATCTCAACTTCAGTAATAACGTGAAGGAGGAAAACACTGAATCTACCTTTTATAGCTTCTCCTAGTAGCAAAAGCAACCTTCCAAGTCTTCAAATCACTAAGAGTCCACTTTTCTTAGAAGCTTCTGTTTTTCTGAAAGATGGGGCTGAGTCTATCCTTGTGAAGCTTCACATGGCTGAAATGAATTAATGAATATGTTTGACAAAGCTTTAGATGACAGTGGRGAAAAATAAGCAACAAGTCAGCCTCAGTCCTTGGTCATAGTCAGGACAAAACCAGGTGGTTTTGTGTAGGTAGATTTATATCCTGATGCACATATTGTGCAAACTATCCACTGTGTGGTTTTTAATACATGATATCAAGAGAGCAGGTTACTACTTTAGCTTCTGCCAGTTTCTGGACTTCCTTCACAGCTTTACAAACAGAAATGCCCTCTGGGGTCAGCCCACTGGTCCACTTGCTCCTAGTGGTGTTGCTGTTTAGGGGGAGCATGAGCCCAGGCATTTCCTGCAGTCCTTTCCCCTCAGCCTCCACAGCTGTTGTATCTATGATGTTAGAGAGTACATTGATGGGCCCTTTCCTTGAGAATGTACCTAATCCCTTTCTGAACCTATTGATACCATCTGCCTTGCAGCCTCTTGCAAGTTCTAGAGATTTACTGCCCACTGTGTACTCAAGTACTTCCTTAAGTRTGTTTTATAATGATTTATCTTTGCAACATCCCCAGGAAGAAGAGCATAGTCATCCTCATTTGACAGTAGGGAAAGATTAGGAGGGTTGTTTCCAAAAGCACCTGTTAATAGATGTCTCATGCATGAGTTTCTCTAATGTGAGGCATTTGAGTTTTCAGATGCCTGAACTGATTTCTAGCCCAGAGCAGTCATGTGCAATGATTAACAAACAAATGAGAATCACTTGTGGTGTTGTTTGATTTATTGACTGACCCATAATTAAATACTAATTCCATAGCAAAGCAGAGACCAAACTTCATTCCCCCAGTCATGGTCAACTTCTTTTTCTTGGAGGTTTTTATCTGGCTCGTCATTTGTTATCTTGTGCAGCCAGTATCAAAAAGGGGCCACAATAAAAGCTGGCATTATTCACTGATGTTCCAGACTTATCCACTGAACAAAGAGTGGCATTTGTCTGATCCAGGGAAAGCTGCAGTGGAAAGCACAGTGTAGAACTGTACAATTACAGCTTGTCTGTTAAGGCATGTATATAAAGATACAGAATTAATATCACTAGGGTGGAAAGCATCTCAAAGAGTGTCTTTGAGAAAACATGTCTTACAAGGAATGGCTGAGGGAGCTGAGGGAGATTTAGGGGGGACCAAATAGCTGTCTACAATTACCTGATAGGAGGTTGTAGTGAGGTGGGGATCAGTCTCTTCTACCGTGCCTGCTGTGAGAAGCCTAGAGGACAATGGCCTCAAGCTGAGGCAGGTGAGATTCAGATTACATGTCAGAAAAAGATTTTCCCTGTGGTCTAGGGGTGAGAGTACTGGATTGATAGTTGGACTTGTTGATCTCAAAGGTCTCTTCCAACCTTGATGATTCTGTGATTCAGTGAYTCCACGATTATCAGTATTTCAGAATCTAAACTCCCACAATATCCCCATCAAAATCACAAGAGGACGAGAAGAAAGCGCAAAKGAAGGAGGAAAACAGAAGTGTCCAGAACCAACAGGTGGTGCGTGCCCCATGTGGTTGCACATCCAACCGTGACGATGGGTCACAGGGTGTCCGTAGCGCCGCCGGAGAGCCGAGCGCCCCGGGCTGCCGGGCTGGCCGGGAGGGCGGCGCGGCGGGGCGGGGCGGCGGCGGGGCCGGCCCGGGCGGGCGGAGGAGCCGCGGCTGTGCCGAGCGCGGCG
>JACDOX010000036.1:6049380-6127481 GCA_014549065.1 Cardinalis cardinalis
CCAAAGGGGGCTTTCAGCATGGGGGCCATGAGAAGATGGGGCCCCTGGGCAGTTACTTTACAGGCAGGGAATTGCCTGGGCTTTTTCTGAAGGGAGGTGCAGACATCCAGGTTAGTTAAACTTGCCAGCTGTGATAGAAGCCCTGCCTTCAGCCAGTGGATTGCTTTTGTATCACAAATACTGGGCCCAGCTTTTCCTGCCAAGTACAGAACAGACACAGATACTTGCACTTGAAAAAGGTTCTCATCCCCAGCATAGGCATATCTGCATCACCATATCTGTGCAGCAGGTGATGTAGGAGAGAAACAGGTGATTCTTCCACCSTCCTCAGGTGGGTAGAGCACAGTCCTGTGCAGGGTGGAGGAGCTCAGCCTTTTAAGTGTCAAGGCTGGAGTTTAGCTCMGGTGTGCTCTGGGGCAGGACAGCGGAGAGCACAGCAAGGTTGTGCTGCACAGAGGAGCAGATGGAAGCACGAGCAGCTGGGACTGGAAATGAGGAATAAACTAATGAACAAAGGGTTCATCCTTCCTACCAAGCACCCTGGCAGGAGGTCATACCTGTATGAGGCAGACATAAGGCTAATTTAGGGCTCAGGCTCTGATAAGACTTCTCTGACATCTTTACTGGAGAAAAGAGACTTCTAGAACTGATTGGGAAAGGTTTTTGACTKTGTGGAAAGGTAGAAAGGCTGTAAAACACCACAGCTCTTATTTGTGTTGTGTTAGACACTTGTAAAAGCTGAATTAAATCCTCTTGGATTAATTACTGCAAATTAAGGAACTAATTTTGGCTCCTCATTTAGAATTTTATTGTAACAATGCTCTATTAGCACACAGTGTAATGACTGTAAGATAATGTCAAAATTGTAGAAGTTAACAAACATAAAATAAGTTTAATTATGTCACTAGCTTTTAAGAAAGATTGTGTTAATTTTGGCATGGTTTATGAGGTTGGAAATAAGAAATGAAAATGCTCTAACATTAAAGGCTTTATTCTATGTGTTATGAGCTCCTGAAATTTTGCTAGGTGACTACCTGTAAACAAATATACAAAGAACTTTGCTTGCAAAAGTGGAGGCAAATTCACAGGGTTAAGCAGTCTTGGCAGGGTTTTTTTGGGGTGCGAAGGAATCTGTCTATATGCAAATTACAGTTTGAATTTGTGGCAACTGCAGCACTATTTGCCCATATACTCGTGGTCAGAGCAGAGCTCCTGCCCTTTTCCTTTGATTATGGAGTGAAGTTATGCATGTAGGCAGCAAGCACAGCACATTCACTGCTGCAGCACCTTTAYACCCTGCTTTGCCTGCAGGGTGTTTGTGTGTCTGCAGCCAGAGCTGTTTCTCAGGGGGCTGAAAGGGAACTTGGTAGCTCCCTTCAATTGTTTTCTGCCAGAGGTATCAACAGATCTGCAAGGTTCTGCTCCCTGGGGTGTGGCTATTGGTTTCTGCATAAGATGATGTTTGTACTTTAGACTTTTATTAAAGTCTAAGTGCTTTCCAAATTGCCAAAGTACCGCATCCAGCATTTGCTTTATTTAAAGCCTGATGTTCTCCATGGCAACTGACCAAAATCTGATCTAAGTAGTTGTCTTTGAATTCAGCCTCAAGGAAACCAGGTTATTTTTAGTGATAGATTTGTCCTTCAAGTGGGTTTTTTGGTTGTGGGCATGGGTGATCTATGGGCTTTTTGAGTGTGGGCCAGGTGGAAACCCTGTAAGTAATGGCAGGATGGCTCTGCRCCAGCCTGGGGGCTGAGTCACCAGGGTGTGGGGTGGGATCAGGCTTTTGGCAGAGAAAGGAGCAAGAGGGCAATGGCTCTGACCTTGAACTTTGAGTGAGCATCTTGGTCCCCTTCTTGGAGCAAGCTTGCTCCAGCCAACCCCCAGTCTTAAGAATKGAAAAGTAACCTGGAAATACAGATGTTGCTTCAATGTTTTACAGGTACATCAATATCCCAGCTGACTGCAAGGTTTCTCTTGAAAGATCTGACCTTTGTTCCACTTCCCTTTTTCAGTCACTTGAAAATCCATCTCTGCTTCTGGGTTCATGTTGTCAATCCTTAAACTGATTTCATTTGTTCTCTGTACAGCCCCTAATTTC
The DNA here is from genome assembly GCA_014549065.1 of Cardinalis cardinalis. Classification (NCBI taxonomy): domain Eukaryota; kingdom Metazoa; phylum Chordata; class Aves; order Passeriformes; family Cardinalidae; genus Cardinalis; species Cardinalis cardinalis. Next base: position 6,051,482 of record JACDOX010000036.1, read on the forward strand.
TCATGGGACTATTGCAAACTGTGGAATAATGTGAGAATTTTCTTTCAGTTACATAGGGGACTGTGAGATTCACATGGACATATCGAAATTTAATCTTGGCGTGAAAGGTGTACAGGTGCGTGCAGTGCTAACATTGTCTGTTCAAGGCTGTGTGGGGCAGGAGGTGGCACCTCCCAGTGGGGAGGTCATGACAAATGGGAAACTAGCGACTGTCAGGCTTGGAGTGATTGGCTTTTCTCCTTGTCCTTGGCTGRAGAAATGAGGCCTTCCATGGAAAGCACCTAAATGCCACTTCTAAGCTCATAGAATGACTCTTCAACAGGGTCGGTGCTGGAGCATTGAGTATGTGTGGGCCAGCAGCTGCCACTGGAGTTCAGAGGAGCTCAGAGTGTTGGTAGAGAACTTCAGAGGAACCATGATGTTCATAAACTTGTGTAGATTAAACCAAGAACCTGTTCTTAGAATGTTGAAAGCTAGTAGACAAATGGCTCCATTGTATGGCAGGATTGCAGAGAGACTCCATAAACACAGAAGACATTGCCTGATATCAGTAGCAATGGTTTGGGGGGGGAAAGTTTTTTTTATTAAATTCTAAATAAAATTCAAGTAGAATTTCTAAAATTATCTCCATCACTGAAAAGCTCACAGTCTTGAAGCTGCATCATGAGAATACCTTAACCCTGAGCTTTCCTGTTCTRTTTGCAGCTGTATGGGACGTTGCGGGTGATCCTGGAGCCTCTCCTGACCGATGCACCCTTTGTTGGAGCAGTGACCTTGTTTTTCATGCAGAAACCGGTGAGTCAGGAGTGAGCTGCTCTCTGCAGACTTCTTGGTCTTTAGTGAGTGACACGAGCTGTCCATCACTGCTAACCCAAATTGCATAACTGTGAATACCTCACAGTTCAGGTGCTTAAATGACAAATTCCTAATTGTTCAGTGTCCCTCTTGAATTCCAGGAGGATGTGAATTAATTCACTGTATACTTTTGTAGTAGTGCCTWAATAGTTACTCGCTTCACTCTAAGAATGGGAGGGCTGTCTAATGGTGGCAGCACAGGAGCTGTTTCTGCAAGGTTTCTGGCTGCTCTACCTTCCCATTCACAGATTTTAAATGMAGTCATTTTGGAGACCATTCATGGTTGCCTTTTGAAAGCTTGCCTTTTTAAGGTCATGTCCCTTGTACTCAATTGCGGTTTAATAAAATATGAGAAAYCTTCTAGTCTTGTAAGAAGCAGTTATCTTACAGCACATAGCTTTGCTTGTGGTTTATGCTCTGCTTGAGTTCATGAAAGTCATACATTTTTGATCTTGTATGAGGTGTTTTTGTGTTTAGATGTWGCAGCATTATTTTAGCACATGAAAGAACCTCTTTTTGTTTATTGTACGAATAGGAATACAGACTCCTGAAACCGGTGGTATTTGTAAATCCCTCTACCTCAGGGCATAGGCCAAGCCCTGAAGTGGAAGGATGAGAAAACAACTTCAAAGTCTTAATAGAGTTGTTGAATTTCCTTTATGACTCCAGGGTATCTGCCAGTGGCCATTGCTAAAGGCTGAATGCTGACTTTCCTCCTTCTTGCAGGTTCAGTTCCAGTGATACCCTCAATTCAGGATGGCAGATAAAATAGATAAGGGAATTGATACCAGCTGTTGATTCTAATGTACAGCTGCAATAGGTGGTGCAGGTTTTCCTTCCTTTAGACATCTGACTTTGTTCTAGAAGCATTTCCCTTTTAAATTCTACATTTATTTTAAAATAAATTTTAATAGACCTGTATAATATTTCCTCCCCAATCTTGCTGTAGCATTTGGAAATCAACTGGGCAGGCATGAGCAACCTTCTGGATGTCCCAGGAATTAAGTGAGTRTCTACTTTGCTTTACCTTATTCTTTGAAAAATTTTTGGAAGTTGGGATGYAGTTCTTGAACTGTTGTTGAGAGCTTTGTGTGCAAGGTGTTGTGCTGATGTTCATCTCATTGTATCTGGCTGTGGCAAAACCTGAGAAGGGTTTTTTTTACATTCTGGTAAAACTGTTTCAATCACTTCATTACATTTAGGATGGAAATAGTAAATCTCCCAAACAACAATGACTTATAAACTAAAAACAAGCCCTTCTGTTTGCCATGTGTGAGTTATTAGCAAAGGTAGATGAAGTAGGTTTAGTGTGGCAGTCTGCTTATTTTTATTTACGGTGAACTGTAAAAAGACAAGGTGTCACACAGTTGCAGTCCCTCTGAAAAAGTCAAGCACAATCCATGATAAAGAGAACTGCACCAGATTTATAAGGAGAAAAGTTTTCTTTCTATGTAATCTGCTCACCCTTTAGGTGTAGCTCTYCTCCAGTGCCTCTTGGGTTAGTATTACATACATAAAACTTGCACAGCAAGGATGAAAATCCTAGTGGGTTTCAGTWTTATTACAAWCTGTTTCACCGGATTAGAGATTCAGTTTGTTCTTTAGTGTAAGGAGAAAATTCTGTTGCACAAGAGGAAAATATGTGGGGTTACACAGCCATTGCCTTTGTCCCTTTCAGAAGTATCTGTTCCTCTCTGCTCCCCTGCAGCTCATGGTTTACAGACTCAGGAAGAGTCTGGCCACTTTAGGTGCCAGTTTATGCATTAAAGATCCTCTGAAGGCTTTTGATGTTGAATGAGAGGAAGTTGTTTCCTTTTTCTCTTAATTTGAGGCCTGAGYGGCTTTTTGCCCTGAAGTTTAGCATGAGAGCTCCAGTTTTTATCAGAGGAATTAATCTGTTCTTTTCTAACTTGGTTTCCCTAATCCTTGCAAGGAGAAGGCCTGTAGGTGTTCCAGCCTACAGCCTGTCATATAATTAAGTGCAAATTTGRTGTCCTAAATTTTTACTGCCTGGTTCTCCCGCAGGGATTTGCACACAGAAACCTTTGCTTGTTCCTCAGCAGTGCAATGAAAGCTGGGAGCAAAACATGCCTGACCATGAATGGGCTGAAGTACAGGTTGAACAGGAGCCCTCCCTGTCAAATGAATTTGGCTCACTTAAGATAGCAAAGAAACTGGATGCGGTCATCTGTCTTCACATACAAGCTGTGTTTAGTTGGGTGTACCCTGAGACTTGGGAGAGGGGACAATTCTGTGACATTCCTGTGGGTTTTTTTTTTACAGGAAAGCCAAGAGCCTAACCAAGGTTCTTGGTTTACCATTTGGAGTAGAAGACTTTCCTTTTGTTCTTTATGTGTGAATCCAGCCTCCTCTGTGAACTGGGACAATTTTGTTACACAGTCATACTCTTATGAGCACTAGATCTATCAAGAGGATGAATCTTTCAGATAATTGGTGCTCCTGGGTTTTCCTCTTAATATTGTTTTTTGCTTGTGTCAGGTTGTAGTGGTGTGTTGAAATCCTCTCATTAATCATCTGGAGAGTACTTGGACGTCTCTGATAGCCATATACTTTTTGTACCTGTTGTACAAAAAGAGCAGTTGTAAAACAAAGATTTGAACTGAAAAGCTAAAAATGTGCAAGTTGAAATTAGGCTGCAAAGTTCCTTGAACTCCAAGATAGTGCCCTCAATTTCAGCCAGTGTGATTTCCAGTTAATTCAAAAGAAATGTATCTTCTTAGTGCAAATTGTGCCAAGATCCAGAACCTCATCTGAGAAATGAGCTTGGGTTAGGTTTGTTTTTTTTTTTTTAGTGTGTCTGCTTCAATTTTGTGAAAAGGTCTCAGCAGGTGGCCAAGAGTAGGCAGCAGTGTGTGCTGTGGCCATTTCTAAGTCTAAAAGCAAACTAGCTTGAGGCCTTGAGCCCTCTGTGAAATGCTGAAACCTCCTGATTCCCTTCTCCCCTTGTCCATCTCTGGTGTTACTCCTAAGGAAACCCAGAAGACACTTGAGTTTGACATGTTTGGGTGTGTGCATGAGGATTTCACACAGCCTGAGCTCCCATTTGTTATTTACAATTCACATCCTGCAACAGGGATGCTCCTATTGCAAACTTGCACCACTAAATTGGAGTTGAATGGCCACTCTGCAGCTCTTTCATACAACCATAAACTTTGGAAAAAAGATCTTTATAGATCACCACGTCCAACCATTAACCTAATACTGCCAAGCCCATCACTGAACTGTGTACCTAAGCACTTTTACAGGTCTTTTAAATGCTTCCAGAGATGGTGACTCAACCATTTCCCTGGTTATCCTGTTCTAATTCTTGACAATACTTTGGGGGGAGCTAGGCCACACTAGCCACTTTGCAATGCCCATTTTTTCTGCTGTCCCTCACTTTTCCTCCTGAGTGACTGATTGTTGCCTTTTTCCCCCCCCGCAGTGTGGTGTCAGACTCATTAATTCAAGACTTCATTGCTGCACGGCTGGTTCTACCCAACAGAATCACAGTGCCTCTGAAAAAGAACATGAACATTGCCCACTTGAGGTTCCCTGTCCCCCAGGTGAGTTGTTTTTTCAGTGACATAGTGTTTATCTACCTGAGTGATGCATCCAAGCTTGGTGTCTTTGGATGCTGCATCAACTCTTTCAACCTGAATTGTGGGCTTTCAGTAGGTAGTATTTCAGAAATGTAGAAGCAGTGTTGGATAATAATTTGGGAAGGAGAGACAAGTCATAAGGATTCTGTTTGTAATCTGAGCTCATTTACCAATTAAACCTTTAGTCTGTAACTGCAGATCTGTGGTACATGCAAATGAGAGGAAAAATACATAAGCAGTGAGTGTCATGCTATTTGATATTTTTACTAATGCTGTAAAGAGTTGTAAATAGGGAACTTGGAGGATCACATATCATTGTTACCAAAAAAAATTTCCTAAGTGCTCAACATATCCAGGTCTTCAATCTCCTTCATCCACCAAATACCTAATACTAATGAGGATAAATATAAATGAGTGACAAAGGCATGCTCACTGTTGCAAACCTGCATCACTAAATTGAAGTGGAATGGCTCCTGTGCAATAAAATAAGAACTTGCCAGTGAACCTCCCCTTCAGTCAGTGGGAGCTGATCTTTACACTTGATTTGACTGTGGCTGTAATGCTGTGTGCATATGTATATTTCTGATTTTAAAATAAATAATATTTCCTATACAGTTACCTAGATTGAATTTTAAATCTCTTTAAGGGGGCTTTTTTTCCCCCTCTAGGCAAATGGTGGAAGAAGTGCTTTATTACAGCTGTCATTGGAAATGTACTGCATCAAACTACATGTCTTTGCAAAACTGTCATGGTGACTACCCTTGCTGCCTGAAATAAACAGTTTTAGGAGGCAGCATATTATAATTATCCAAAGATTGCATTTTCATGACCAATTCTGTATCTTATTTTATCCAGGGAGTAATAAGGGTTCATCTGTTAGAAGCTGAAAACCTTGTCCAGAAAGACAGTTTCCTTGGTGCCATCAGGGGGAAGTCTGATCCGTACGCTCTCCTCCGCGTTGGCACCGTGCAGTATCGAAGCAAGACAGTCTCCAGGGATCTTAATCCCATTTGGAATGAGACATTTGAGGTACTGAGCCTTTTGATCTTTCCATCTGTAGGATACACAGCCATTTACATCCCTGTGCTTGCAGGACCTTCTCTTAGCTGACTGCACAGGGCAGGTGGACTTCTTGTTTCTTGGTTGAGGCATTTGTRTCCCTTAACCACGTTCAAATTTACGTTGTAAACTTGAACTGTCATTCAGGTTGATCTGATTTACATGTGTGGGTTTTTGGAGGAGGTGCAAAGCACTGCTTTAAATACCAATCAATGCATCAGCCTGTGCAGCTGCAGGCTGCTCTAGCATTAATTCCTCTCTGCTTATTAGGGATACCAGTTTGAGGGGTTTGACTTGTARGTCAAAAACAAGCAAACAATGTGAAACATTTTCACCCATAATCAATTGTATTTGTTATGCATTTAACCATAAGAAAGAACAGGGAATGTCCTTAATGTGTTRGACAGTTGTCAAGTGTCCTGTTCTTGTCCACAGCCTGAGCCTGAATATGTGTATGTGAATGCTTTTTATTTTTAATCAATACCTCTTTCTCCTCCAGTTTGTTGTTCATGAAGTGCCTGGTCAGGACTTAGAGGTGGATTTGTACGATGAAGATCCAGATAAAGATGACTTTATGGGCAGGTAAATTAGCAAGATCTTTGATCAGGGTCCAGTAGCCTCTGCTGTGGGACACCTGAATTACTCATACTGGAAATTTCATACTGTTGGAAGAGATTCCCTTTGCCCAGATATTAATATCACATAATTAGTTCCTAGTGCAACTAATGTTGAACAAGGTTACATCCTGCAGGGAATCCTGGGAAGCCATTAGAAGTAATAGTTACTTAAGATTTACTTCAAGTTTATTTTAGTTTTGGAAATATTTCAAGGGGGAGACTTCAGGAGTATAAGTGTGTTCCTGCACACATGTACGCAGGTAATGTGGAGTTTTTATTTGGAACAGACTTGACAGTGGGCCTTTTTGGTGGTTTATGCTKTAAGCATCAATGTACATTGAAATGTTTGCTTTTTGCCTTTCAGCTTGCTGATAAGCCTAGTGGATGTAATGAATGACAGAACTGTTGATGAGGTAAAGATCTCAGCTTATTTCTAAATGTGGCTGGTGGTGCATGCCTACATGCACTCATTTGTGCTTCTCCTCTGCTACTACAGTGTTTCTTTGTGCTTGAAGCTTCCTTGCACACTTGCACTGTGGTATTTTCACAAAAAGATAATGCCAAAGTAGCCACTACAATAATTTTTATGCCAGGCTGGTAACGCCAGACAGCCCTGAGGTTATGCTGAGCCAGCAGTGGGGTATCTTGTTGATACATTTTGTCCCGTGTGTACCAAATGTTTTGTACAAAGCYGCAGATAAAGTTTGGTGAAGCAGCCTGTTTGCTGAGGGAAGAAATGATCTGACCTTACTGTGGTTCATCCTGCAACCCAGCACTGTACTAACAATGCCAGGGTGCCTGTCTTGTGCTGCTGCTTGTTGGAAATATCCACATGCTTTGCCTGTTCATGGGCATCTTATTTTAATTTTCTTCTGCCTTGTACCTAAGTAGGTGAATGTGCTACAATCTAAGTGTCAAAAATGCCAGCTAAGGTTCTCAGAGTAAAATTCACGTTGTCTATTGTGTGCAAGTCTCAGAGTCTGCACCACATATACAAAAGCTACTCTGCCTCTCAGTCTCAAGTTGCTCTTTGTTATCTCCATGTAGTGGTTTCCCTTGAGTAAGACGACAAGCGGACACTTGCATTTAAAACTGGAGTGGCTTTCACTAGTAAACGACCAAGAAAAGCTGCATGAGGTGAGTGTATTTGCTTAAAGGATTCAGGTGCTCTGATCTCTGTCCAGTCATCAACAAAGGAGTGTGTAAAATTAGAAACCCCAGGCAAAATCACAAGAGTTTATTTTTGTCTGGCAAAGTTTTGATGTGATTCCCTCCCTGCYGCTCCTGCAGAGGAGGGGCATTTGCTTGCCCCAAGTCTCTTGGTAATTCAGGAGTAACTCAAATCTGGCAGCTCTTTTTGCTGGAATTAGCAAACCTTTGTTTGACTCACTGCAAAGTTGCTTCTCAGGGGTTCTTTTCTTTCACAATTTTTTTCGTCCCTCTTCATCTAGGATTTGCGTAGGACCCTGGACCGCTGAAATAATCTGTACTAGTCATAGGCAAATATCCAGCACTGGTGCTTGGTAGGGCTGTGTTTCCAAATGGTGTGTAGTTTGTCCAGCAGAATTGCTTGGATAAAGCCCATCTCCAAAAGAGGCTGTTTCTTCATAACCAAGCAAAACCATTTGAATTCCACTGAAGTGAATAAAATTGTTCCCAGGCGTTGTTCTGCTGACACTGGATTCATGTTGATGTATGTGGTTGAACATGTTTTTAGGTGTCTTGCTGCRCTGGGGAACCCAACCAGTTCTGCACTGAGAGACTGACAAACATTAAAGGCAGGGAATTGWAAAGAGTTACACATCTTCTTACTGGTCTGCTTTGAACTGTCATGCTGTGTTGACTTGAGCTCCTCTAAATTGCAGTTTAGGAGAAAGGCAGAGAGCTGCTTAGCCTTCAGAAGCTGTCCTTGGAATTTTGCTATGTTTTGCATTGTCCTTGGTGGGTGATCCATGACTACTTTGTGTTTTGATTTGTTTTATCTTTCCCTGCCTTTACAGGATAAGAAGGGCCTGTCTACAGCCATTCTGATTGTCTACTTGGACAGTGCCTTCAACCTYCCTGTAAGTACAAACCCCGTGCAGCAGCCTTCACTCCTAACCTCCTTTTTTTGAAAATGACAAATTAACTGTTTTAAATACTCTTTCACCAATTCAGAAAAACCACTTTGAGTATTCGAATGGTGAATGTGGAACAAAGAAGATCAAAAATGACAAGTACCTCAAGGTAAAATTTATATTCTTCTCCCATACTTGCAAAACAAGGTTCTGGATTATGTGGTATAGGAACTGAGACTGGCAGTGGTTAAAAAGAAATAATCTCTCCACTGTCAGAATCTAAGTGATGAGCAGGGGTTCAAAATAGTGATTGATAGCCCACCCCAGTGAAAATCTAGGCGGCCAAAATGGGAATGCAACACAGAAATGTTTGATTGTGCATGTGGTTGTCTTTCTTACGCAAAAGAGAGTCTCCAGACATCAGACTAAGTCATGATATCCTTCCTGCTGCTGSTGCTCTTTCCTCCCTTGCTGAGCTGTTCCAGCTTGACATTGAGCAGGGAGAAACATGCTCATTTGTGGTAACTTTCTTGTCCACTGGAGACCTGACCACCAGATTCCTGCCCCCTTGGCTTTAGAGGGATTCAGAGGCCTCTCTGTCATTCATGCCTTCTCTCTCATAGCTTCTGTTTACTTCTTCCCCCAAATACTGCATTTTGCTCCTGTTATGTAAATGGCAGGTATAGGAAAGAATGTCTTTCTCCCTTCTTTCTTGAACAGGCTACTCACAAGTACAGCTCCAAGCTGTGGAGAAAGCTTCCCATTCTCTCCAAGTAGCTCCTCTCCTAAATAGCATCTTTACAATTTAGATGAGTTACCAGCACTGTGATACACATTACAGTCAATAATCCTTAATTCTGGACCTCACTGTGTGCACTTTGTATGTAGTGTTGTGCCAAGACCAGATTCTTAGGCTTAACTTCTATAGCATTAGTGCAAAGAGGTTCAAGAGGTTCAGTATTGTTGCTTCCAGACAGGAATTGTTATTTSATGCCAAGGACTCACTTCCAGCTGCTTTGGAGCAAGTCCTGAGCCTTGGAAACAAATTCTGAGAGTCCTGATTCAGTCAGGAAAGACCAAAATCCCCCACTGAGCTTTCAGCTCTCCTCTCTGTTTCCTCCCAGCTTCTGGCAAGTTTTTAACTGCTCACCTGTTAAAACCTAAATACGTAAAGCTTTGGCTTAAATGTGTACTCTTGATGGTGGAGAGTAAGACTGTGCTGTGTTATTGCTGGAGGCTTTCCTGTGTACTACACTCCTCAGGGGTCCCACATCCAGAAAATATTGTCAGCTTTCCAGCAACTTACTTCAAGTAAGAATAGTGGTTTGATATTTCTTCCTGAAAACTATAAATTTCTTAATGTTTTTTTTTCTGTCTTCTTTCTTCCTTGTATTAAATGACAGAAGATGGAACGAGAACCTTCCTCCTTTGTCCTGCTCACAGTTGGGAACAAGACTCAGAAGAGTAAGGTGAGGCTGTTTAATTCTGCTTTCATTAGATACTCTCCATCTTATGAGTGACTGTGTATCCCAAGTATCCCCTAGGAAGGAAGGTACTTCTTGTGAAGCTGATGTGAAGAGCTGTACCTGTAGTGATAGCTGCAGAGTCTGGGAGTGGAACCACTGTGTCACTGAGTTGTGGTGGTGGAGGGAGTCTGACCAGCTGCTGTACACATGTGTAGTTCCATGCCTGTGTCCAAGAGTTCATCTTGGCCTAGACACTCTAGATCTATAAGTCTCCAATCCAGCTCATGGTTTCTCAGAGCAGGGTATAATTTGCATCAAGCTGGCTTTTATTCCTCCCTTCGAGTCTTTCCTGGTTCCTGTGTATCACAGTTTTACTGTTTTGTTTTGTTTTTAAACCCAGACAAGATGGATCTGCATCTCCTCCACTTCACTTCCAGTTCCTTTTTCATTATTTAAAAATTACTGTTGCTTCATGAGTATGAGCAGCAGCTGAGCTCTGCCCTCCCAGTGGCTGCCATGTTCCCTGTCCTGCAGCTGGATGTGGATGAGCCTTTTCTTCTTCTGGACTCCCAGCAAAGCAAATAAGAATGAATCCTGTTGGCTRCACATGAGCATACAGGACTGGCACCTATTTTCCTTTATTCCATCCACCTGCTCCACCCAGAAATTGTGTTCTACTTGCATTTTTACCTTTTGTGGCTTTCCCTTTCCCTACCACATCAGCTGCCTCTCCTAAGCTAGATCAGGCTTCCMGGCTTTCCCTGCTCCTTTCCACTTGCTGCCTGTACTCATGGCCTGGCAGGGACAGCTGATTTACAGAGCAGACACAGTCCCCGTGGGTGCTTTCCATGCTCTTTCCTCTTTGAAGTGGATGGTGCTGAAGCTGTGCCCTCCTACTCTTCCCACAAGTTCTACACCCCTGAATCTGCCCCTCCAGCTTTCCTGCCCTTGCCTGCCAGCTCACTGCAGCTTTGGGAGCTGGCTCAGAGTGCTGCAGGCTGGAAGCAGTGCTCTGGTTCTCCCTGGGTGGGAAGGTGGGAGGGAGGGAGTGCTGCAGGTGAGGCAGGCTGCTGGTCCAGGCAGTGCTGGTGGGGCCAACTGCAGCTCACCAGACTTGTTCTTTGGCATTTCCACGCCCCAAAGAACTTGTTCTGGTTTTGCCAGGGACTTCACTTCCATATGCTTCTGACCTGGAATTTCCACTCTCTCTGTACAGCATCACTGAGGGCCACCATGGTCCTCTGGTGATCAGTGTCATGGATTCTTTGCTTCTCAGAGACTAAGCTAATGCATGTTCTTGTTGCAGACCTGCAATTTCAGCAAAGATCCCACGTGGGGCCAGGCTTTCACCTTCTTTGTCCACAGTGCTCATTCCCAGTCACTCCACATTGAGGTGAGAGAAAAGCCTTTCCTTTGAAGACCAGCTGCACATCTGCAGGAAGAAACCTCTTCTATGGAGCTCAGTGCTGGTTGTTGCTGTCTGGGATTGTCATATACTGGGTTCTTCCTACTAAAAGGGGGAAGAAGCATATGTTGCACAGACAATTCTGTATTAGGTGGTGGTGGTAACTACCTTTGTTCTAGCATCACGTAATGTGCAGTATCTTAGTTCAAAATGTGGGATGTTTCTGGCTGCAAAATGCAAAAGATATTTCGTACAGGTCTATGTGTAGTAAAGGCATCAATATTTTACTGTCAGAAATTGCAGCCTTCATGATTCTCAGCCAGAGCCCTATCTCTTCACCTCTGTGCTCTGGCTTGTTAAGCAGCTGTCTCTCATTAGCAGCATTGCAGCCACAGCCAGTTCTGTGGCTGGTCACTTGGATACAGAAAGGAATTGAACTTGGAAGGTGTATTGAGGTTAAATAGGCTAAACAAACTGTTACCTAAAATACATGTAAAGATTTAGACCAGTTSCCATCTCAGCTGCTTAGGACATGGTCCCCAAAGCAAGCAAGGAAAACCAAGTGAATCTCGGGGCATGATTCTTCTGCTAAAGCACTTCTTTCTCTGCATAGTTAGAGATGGGATTTTTGCTCCAAATGCACTAACTTGTTACACTCCTGAAATAATGGCATCACCCATTTGGATGTAACCATACTGAAGCAAATAAGCTAATTTTGGTTTCTGTCTGAAATACCATCTTGTTTTGCTTTTGCATTCCCAGTGGTGCACTTCCCAGTTTGCCAGCTAATAAAAATTTCTGTTTTCTTCCATCCCCCAGATAAAAGACAAGGAGCGGGATAGTGCCCTGGGAACTTCAGTGGTGTGTCTCTCCCACCTACTTAAGGACCCAAGCATGACTCTGGATCAGAAATTCCAGCTGGACCATTCCAGTTCAGACAGCTTCATTAAGATGAAACTTGTACTGCGGGTGAGTTGTTCTTTCTCATATTCACTCAGTTTCCCCTGCAGAAGCATCCATTCGTAGCCAGGCAAAAGAGATGAAAGGTGGCCATGARGAAAGGCAGCTTTGCTTCACAGTTGAGTAGAAAGCAGAAGTGTGACAAGGTATTTAAGTGAAATTAGAAGTGTATGGTGGAGTTGAGAGGTATCCCTGAGGCTTCATAAAACTTAATGCAGTGCCATGGCTGAAAATTTTCTCACAACAATAAAGAGTAGGACTGAGAAAATCTAAGCTGGGGAAATCAGCACTGATGCTTAAGAGTTGTTTCCTCACCGTGTTCTGGATCAGTGTTTATACACTGCTCRGTACAAACACAGCAGGATAAGAGGAGAGAACACCACAGTGAATCCCAGRGGCCCCTTTCATCTCTAATGGCAGAGTTCTGCTGTTACAGTTTTGTGGTGAAATTTCCTTCTGGGTGGTAATGCTGGCATCACCCCAGTGCTGTGGGAGCAGCACTCACTGTCTTCCCTTGCAATTTTTAGGCACTGAATGTTGAAGAACCTGATCCACAAAGAGTCAAGGCTGGTGTCAATGCCTCAAAGCTAGGTCCTGTGCATGTCACAGAGAAGGCTGGAAACCAGCAGAAGTTTTCTTCTCCACAAGTCTCAAAAGTACCTCCCATGAGCAAAGACTCTGCAGCACCTGAATCTCTGCCGAAAAAGGACAGTGGTGGAGAAGACCTGGACACTAAAGACAGTTCAGGAGCCCCTGTACCATGTGAAACTGTGTCTGGCCTTGATGAAGCAGAAAGCAAGCAAAATCCAGAGCATGGCCCACCATCAGCATTGCCCAGTGGAGCAGCGGCCGTGCCCACACTGCCCGTCCTGCAGGAAATGAGGGTGGCACCCAGTGTCACTTCACTGGGGTCCCTGCCTTCTTCCTGCTTTGAATTAAGTAGCAGCAACCTGGACATTCATAAGTAGGTGTTCTTCCTGCTGAACTGTTCTTTTCTTGGGAAAGTTTAGGTGTTACTGTTGCACAGAGGTGAATTCAAGGCTGCTAAATTGTTTGGGGTGTTCGGTCTCAAGTCATCTTACAAAGAATTGACCTAGGTATTCCAGTCAACTGCAAAATAAATTACAGGGCACTGTCAGAGGAGGTGTAAAGGGAAAGTATTCACTCTATGACTCTCCCAAGAGTGCTGCATGTGTTGGCTTTATATTGTTGAAGAGCTTCTCAATACTCATTTAGGAACAGGATTTTGAAGTCTGAACRTCCCACTCCTGTAATAACTTAAACTCTTTGATAGGCACCTCTGGCTGCTTAAAGCTCTGAATGTGTTTATTCAACGCATTTTAAGACTGATAATGCAGTGAACAAAGTTTTTTGTGGAGAGCTGTGCTTGTGTGTGTCCTTCTCATAGTGCTCAGTGKGAGGCTGCTCTGTCAGGCAGGGTGGAGAGAAGGATTTGTTCTTCCTGGAGCATGGAATGGAGCTTCTGGAATCCTTAATCAACAGAAGTTACAAAGATCCACCTCACTTAAGAGACCATCAGAGTAGTTATAAACCTGAACATAAAACTCAACTCCAGCTGCAATTTGGTGAATTGGTGACTGGTGAATTTTCTAGCTCTGAACASGATTTAATTTATAAACTATTTGAAACCATTTTTAAGCAGTGTTTTGAATTTTGAGCCATTTTAATAACATGCAGAATRGAATATGAAAAAGGTCCTGTTTTGCAGATACAGACATTCCTGAGGGAATGTGTGACACACTGTTTGCTGTTCCATCTACAGTGGCCACACAGGGGCATTTTTGGCAGTTTGTATTGTGAGATTGAAATCAGGTACCTGCGGAGAAGGCAGGGATGGGGCTTCTGTGCAACCTCTGTGGTCCAGCTGCTTCCTAGACAGCAAACTTAGGATRCCAGGAAGAAGGATGGTGCCCTGAAAGCTGATTTTATTCTGCTTGTGGGCTGCTCAGTAGCTGTATTAAAAGCCTTGACTGTGCAATGTCTTGCAGTGGGACTGAGATGCCTCTGGGGGAGATCCAGCTGACCGTGCGCTATGCTTCYATCCGGCAGAGCCTCGTCGTGCTGGTCAACGGCTGCAGGTAATGGCTCACAGAGGCAAGAGCCCCCTGAGCTCTGTCAGTCATCCAGCAAAGCTGGAGCAGAGCCACGAGCAGCAGGAGATGCCTTAGTGCTGGCTGGCTTCCAGCTGTGCAGCCTCTGTGCCCAGCTCTGGTCAGTGCCAGCAGCAGGTCAGGGAGGGAACCCAGTGAGTTGTGCTTGCTGCAGTAGAGATGCTTCAACTGTCACCATCCCAAAATTCCCTTTGGACAGCACTGACAATTGGTGTGTGTCTGGAGGTGTTGGGATAGGCATTGTGACAAGGATTGATACCTGTGACTGAATATGTAATTGTTAATTTAGGAACCACAGCAAGTGGCCACACCCTCAGGAGTAAAGATTTTAACTAAGCAGCCTTAAAGTTTTATTTGCTTATGTTCCAGCTCCTGGGATGAATGTTTTTGGCATGTGAAGGCCAGGAGAGTCAAGGTATTAAACACACAGTGAGAGAACCTGCCTTGATTGTCTGTTTTTCTTTTAACAGAAACTTGGTACCCTCTTCCAATCGTGGAGTCGATCCATATGTCCGCATATACCTGCTTCCAGACAGAAGATGGACAAGCAGGAAGAAGACTTCTGTTAAGAAAAAAACTCTGAACCCCCAATATGATGAGAAGTAAGAAAATGTAAATTGTTATTATGGTTGGAATAGTTATGATCCCTGTGTAATGACAGGGCTTCTGAAGTTGTGCTGCTGTAGCTCCTAAGGACTCACTTGTGAATGTTTCCAGCTTTTCTGAAACAAATGGCACTTGGACTGTGATTTACAAGTACTTGGGGCTGACCTTGCTGTGCCTGTGGTGTTGCAAATCCCCCAGAAGAAGGGTACATCTTCTTCTCTGCCCCTTCTCTGCTCCCATGCTGCATTTGCTTCTCTGCAAACTGACATTCTCCTGCTCTGTTTAACTCCCTGTCATGGCAGAGGCAATCTGCCCATTCAGGTACCTCCCAGAGCCCAGTGCTCTGTTCACACTGCTTTGCCTGATGCTTATTCTGACATCTTTCCAAAGGTCCAGGCAGAAGTACAGAGCCTTTTGAGGCTGAAGCAACCTTTGGGCACACAGGTGGATGTTGTCATCAAGGCCTGGTGCGAGCAGGGYAAAATGCTCCCACCTCTTTGCTGACAGTGTCACAGCTCTGGCACTGAAATGGAATGTGTTTTGCACAAACCCAAACGCAGTAACACTTAGAAGTAGAGCTCTTTTGAGAGGTGGTTTTAATCCCATAATTAGAGGAAGGTGCACATGGATATATGTGAATATTGGTTGATCCTGGGTGGCTTATATTTTTCCTGTGTTATGTCCTTTCTGTGTAAGTCAGAAATGGAGAAAAGATTTTAAAACATTCCTTCTTAATACTCAAAACACCGAAGCTGAGGCTTCTGCTTATGTCTGTTCTTAAGTAACTGCACTGATTTAGTGCCATCCCAGCAGCTGGGAAGAGCATCTCCTTTTCCCCATCCTCTGTATTGACATATCCTGTACATCCTCAATTAAAGATAATGCTTAGCTCCAAAACATGTTACCTGTTTCACAGGGAGCTCTGACTTGAGGAAAAGCTATTCAGGTGGGCAGAACTGGAGTGATTTAGCATGGACAAAACTCACTTGACATTAGCCATGTGTGCCAGAGGCTTGAGTCAGAGCCATTAAGACTTTAATTGCCACAGGTTTCAGCCTTTGTCTGTTCTTGGTGTGGTGCAAGGCTGCTCTGTGAACTTGGAGGGTTAGCTCATGACTATTTCCTCTTGAGTAATGAACATTGCATGGAAAACATGCTGATCTTCTGTGGAAGGGGGAAAATAATGTTAAATGGCATTTCATCATGGATGCATGGTTTCCTCCTTCCCCTTGGCACGGTGGACAGTCTGAGTACAGTGTTGTTATCTTTCATGAGGCCTGGAAAAGGTTCCCTGCAATGTGGATAAAACCTCACTCTAGAATTGCCTTTTCTGTGTGTTCCTTCCCTGTTAAAGTCCTGGCCATTGATGCTGTACTCTGTCACTATATTCTGCTCACTGGTGCTCACAGGATTTTAGGTTTTGCCTTAAGTCTTTTCTTTTTAAACTTTATTTCAAGGTTTGAATTTTTTGAATCTTTGGAAAATGTCAAGAAAAGGACACTGGACATTGCAGTGAAAAACAGCAGACCATTCATTTCACAGGAGAGGAAGGAGCTGGGGAAAGTAAGTTTAAAGAATCTCCACTACAAATATAACAGAGCTGAACACTCCAGGCTATTCCTGAAATCCTCAAATGTGGCTCCAGTAACTGATTCTCAGTGATAGGACTGGCAATCTGGAAACAATTCTTTTTCTGCCAGATTTTCATCTCAAATGAGGCTGTATCCATGTAGGAGCTGTGTGGTCTCATTTCAGAAGGGAGCTCCTGAAGTAAGCCCTGGTTCATGGGCCCTGGTGCTGCCCACGTAGGGAACAGCTCCAAGAGTGCAAACACAGAGCTGAGAAAGGCATTGGGACTAAACCCCACCATTTGCCAACACTGCTTTGACTTTCTGTGAACAGCTTTGATTCTGTGAAAAGTAAACTGCAATTGCTTCTTCAGTGACAGATAAATTTCCAAGTGGTGCTATAGGAAACGGAGCTGGTTCATGCCTACACTACCCTGGGAATGTGGGAAGCTMCATTTTTCCTCAAGCCTGAGCTGCAGCCCCACAGCTGGAAAGTGGGTCTGACTTGGGAGGAGTGGTAGCTTTGCTAATCAATTTATATGCTGAATGACCTACAAACAAATAAAATCTGCTTTTTAAAGGTGCGCATTGACTTGTCCCGGGAAGATTTAATAAAAGGCTTTGCCCAATGGTAAGTACTCATCTGCATACTTCCAAACCTGCCCCTTGCTTTGTTGGGAGCTTGCATGACTCCTGTGGGAGTAAGTGCTGGTAACTGGGCTGTATTTGGGTGAGCAAGAAGAATATCTGACCTTCAAAGGCAGGACTAATTTGAGCTAATCTGGTAGTTCTATCTAAATTGTGTGTTAATCCATTGGCTGTGCAGTGCCTGCCCTGTGAGACAGCTTTAATGAGATGCCTGTGTTAATTATAGTCTTCAGCATATTTTAAGTTGCCATAAAAGCCACAGGGGCACATAACTATAAGAATTTTGTTTATTAAAGTAACCTGGCAACAAACTTTAACTTGAATAAAGATCTTAACTAAATACTCTGATCAGCAATATATATGTATGATAAAAGTTTAATTACAAAGCATTTATAGAAACTATTATAATAAGCCACTTAGTTTTGCTTGTGCATTCATTGTGGTTCTGAGGTTTGTATGTTCCTGGTCTGAGGCAGAACAGAGAACCAGGCTTGGGTTTTTTTCACTTCTGTGTCTTTAGTAAATGGCAGGAGTTCTTCCTTCTTTCTCCTTCAGTGGAGCCCAAGGAATGTAGTGTGGGTAGTCCAGGAGCTTGCCATCTGCACAGGCAGTGAGCCAATATTCCAATAGGAAAACCACATTCCCCTGGCCAGCTTGTGTGTGTGTCTCAGGGCAATTATGGGAAGAGGAAAAAAGGATGCACCCAAAGTTCCTGGTGAAGAGCTGAAGTTTAAGGCCATCTCTGGAGCCTCCTTTGCTGTGCTGCCTGTGAAACAGAAGCAAGAAAGCAGCCCAAGTTTTCTCTACTGTGCCAGTTAAAGTTGTCAAGAAGGTTTTCAACTACGGTAATTACTTATTGTGTCTGTCTTACAGGTATGAGCTGACAAGGAGCAGACGCAAGAAAATCTGATTTCTTCTCATGTACATAAGTTACTAATTTTTCAACTTCCTATGGATGTACATATCTCTTGTAATTAACATGTTTTGCACAGTCATTGCAAATTTGAAGCAGGCTCCAGCTCAGGACATGCAAATTTAATGATCCCATTTAGGGATTAGTTCTCACTGAAGTTAAACATATTGTCCCCCACATAGGGAATAATTTGTCCTTAAAGAAMAAGTCCTTTATTTTTGCTATTTCTGGCAAATCCCTCCTCAAAGGACCTTTAAGTGTGAAACCTCTCTTAAAGAAGGGTTGTACCTGGGGAGATTTTAGACTGTCGGCCAAGTGTCGTTACTTTGCTTAGCAGTCTGATGGCCCTAGGAGCTTGTTCATGTTGTTTTAACATGGCAGTGGTGTACTTTTTAAAGAATACATTTTGAAACAGTATTCTTCAGCTCTAGGGCTAAAGAACCTTTTAAAAGAGAAACTCTTTAACAGCTATTTTTTTTGAGAATCTAAGAAGTTGGTAGTCCATTGTTCAAAAGTACCTTAGCTGACTGTGGCTGCAGGTATGTAAATAATGAGCTTCCAAAAACAGGGAGATGAACTCACCAAGATGTCATTAAGGTTTTAGTTTGTGACACCTTAACTGGTTTTGTCCTTTGTTACAGTACATTTCAAAATCTTGTAAACCCAGATTCTGTCTGAGGAACAGCAAAGTTTTGTAAACTAAGCTTTAATAATATTGAGGCAAAATATTTTTGGAAGCTTGGTGTTCTTGTTTCTGTACAATAAACTTCTAATTGTCTTGCATAAGAGACTTCATCTAATCCTTTCTAAAACTGACTTTTGGAATACAACGATGGTAACTTCAAACCATCGCCTGAAGCAAATTTCAAAGATTTTTGGCCTAGATTACATTAATCCAGTCTGCCTCAGTCCATAATCAGAGAGAATACTCACTGAGTAACAATGTTCCTATCCTAAACTGATCTGGAAATGTGAACCTCATTTTAAAATAGGCTCTCAAGAAAACCAAGATTGAGCATTTGTGTAAGTGTGCTGGCTATGGCAGTAAGGGGATCTTTACCTCATACTTACTGTGTAAGCAATATTAAAAGTGGTTAGAGTTTGCCTGGTGCTGTGCTGGGTTCAGTTTCCTGGACTGATACAGAGTATATTGGTTCTCTTTCTGGGATTGAGTAGACCAGTTGACAGCAGTTAAAGTTTTTCTTCAATAGACCAAAAATTTAAAAAAAAATTAAAAATGCAGTAACTTTTATTTAAGTAAAAAAAAATCTGGAATCGTTGCTTAGGAGGTAGCTGCAATGTCATGTGTACCAGCAGGTGCACATTCACAGGTAAGAAAAGTCTTGCTCAGGAGGAGCAGAGTCACCCATAACCAGCTCCCCACTTCAGGTTTTGCACTGCAGGTAAAATATCATCCACATTACTGATCTCTGCAACAGAAGGGAAAGCAAAAGAGTTAGGCTTAGGAACCCAGAATACCTTTGAGTTCAACCAAAATTCTAACTTAAACAGATGGTGGATTAAATAAACTCTTCAGATCTTTTAATGCTTTCAGAAAAAAATCAGTTGGGCCCATAAGTAATGTGCTTAAGTAAATGCAACCCCATATTAAATGAAAATGAAGTGTTTTGGTCACTTCCTGAGGAAAGGTGGAAAGAAGGAGAGTGAAGCAAAAGGCAGCACCTTCCCTCACATTCTCCTCCTGTTTTAGCACAGGAGGAGTAAAGAAAACACGTGTTAACTGTTTAGAGTTATATGAGGAAATGTTGGCATGAAGATAATTACTGTTGCAAATATTACTCACCTAGAAGACACAGCAAATCTTGAATGAGAGCTTGAAAGGGTGGAAAGAAGCACTCATGTTCTTCAAGCTTATTGATGATACTGGAATGGAAAGTGAGACAGACAATCAGTAAGAGGTGCAAGGACATGGCAAGTTCATCCCTTTGGCCATTTTGTTGTTCTGTGCCATGACTTTGTGAAAATACTGCTACTTAGTATATAAAACCATGAACCAATGTTCTGTTCTCCAGTTCTGAACCCTGCAGCCAACAAGGGAGCTGTCATGAGGATCTCTGATTTCACTACTAATACTGTATACACATCCTTCCTTTCCCCCTCACATGGCTCCAGGTAGTCTGGGGCCTGGAACATTTGTCTGTGTATGCTAAATATACTGCCTGGAGGTGGCTGGTATAACTGCCTTGGAGGTAGAGCAAGAAATGCTTTGTAAGCAGCTGTTCTCCAGTTAAAACTGAGAAATGAGTGCAGAAAGGCTAAGGGAATGAGTATTGTTAACTCAGCATGTGTCAGACTTGCTGCCTTCTCCCTTTTTAGTTTGTCTGTAAAGCACATGCTGAATGCAAGCCCTCAGGGTCTGCTACCACCCAGATGTGGCTGTTACCTGTTGAATGTATAACTGGATTTGTCCAGTTTCTAAAGTATTTGYAGGCAGCTCGAGGCAAACCCTGCCTTGGCAACTAGAACACTTCAATGTTACATCTGACACTTGCAACACTTTCTCCTCCCCACCCAAGTGTAGGATTTGTCTCCTGATGAAACATGTATCCCATTAAGGCTTGTTTGATCACATTATCCATGCAAACCAGAGAGTGTTTTGGAACCTTCTGGCCTCAATTTTTCCCTCTGTCAGCTTTATCTTTTTGACAGGATACAAGATTTGTTTCAAGCAGGACAGCAGTAACTAACATCTGTGGTGCGGCAGCTCACTGACTTTGTAACAAATGATGAAAGTTTCTTTCAGCATCACTTTTTGCCAGTTCTCAATTACTACATTTGATGTTTGCAGAATGGTCAGCAGTGGAACAGCCACACATACCTGTGGATGTCTTGGGTGCCCAGAAGCTGCTGTACCTGCTCAGTCACGTTCTTATTAATGATGTCACACAGTTTCCCAACAGTATTCACTACCACAGTGGGTGGAGCTGAACTGTCTGTGGAAAAACAAACACCTCATGATTCTTTTAACAGTAATGACAGGTAAGTATTTTAGACACAGTTGAATTTTTGCAGGCGCACAGATTTTATTTGGTTTTGATAGATCTAGGCATATACATTCCATCATTCACAGTAAACAGAAATAAACAAATACTAGCTAGGAATGGGGATTCTCTCACTAATCCTTTAGTGGCTAAAAAACTTCGGCAGAGCTGTTTGTTCACAGCATAGAGGGTACTAAAGTGCACCCTTACAATGTCAGTGGAAATCAGCCAAGTGAAATTATATATATAGAGAGGGGGTTATTAATTAGGTTCTTGTGACACAGCAGACACACTGTAGGGGCTAGGCCAATAAGGRATCTGCTTAACAAACATGGAAATGTTTGGAGGAGGATGTTTTTTGTTAACACCCAGAACTTGTTTTGGTATTGAATTTTAACCTGCCTGTAGTGCTGTGACTGAAGGTAGCAGCCTCTTCGTCCTTTTCTCCTTCAATTTCAGAAGGACTAGGCTTGGACAAGGCATCTTGTGAGCTGCAGTTATTAGGGGGAGGTGAGGTTTCCTCATCTCCCATGCTGGCTGCAGGCAGGAACACTGCTTCCCTCCTTGAATGAGGCTCAGCAGCCCAGGGGCTCTGGGGCTGGACCTACAGYCCAGCCCAACCTTTTAACCCAGCAGCAGCTGCTGTTCTACAGAAGTTTACCACCAGAAGGGAAATAACCAACTACACCTCTGAGTACTGACAGTTTTTGACATTCAACAACTTGTTTTGGTTCTTAAGTTTAGCAGCATAAGATGGAACTTTCTGAGGACTGGACCCAATTACAGTTGAATGAATTACTGAGTAGAAATCTACATCCGAGACAGAGTTATTTTCTTCCTTAAACTTGTTATCTTTCAAGTGGAGAATGAACAACAATTATAAAGTCAGGTCACCAAAAAAAAAAGCTTTGTGGAAAAAAAAATTCTATTTCCCCTGTTATTCTCTTCTGCCTCCCTGTTATTCCTCAGCAACTGCTAAAGGCTTACAAATAATGGGGATTTACTATTTGAGCTATTAATTGACAGGAACATGTTTTTGTCTTCCCAGTGAAGGAAACACCTAGTTAATTCATTTCTCAACAGCTCAACATTATTTTCTATGAAGAGGGCAGCTTTTCACCTGTCTCCTTTTTTTGGAATGGTGTGAACAAGCTGCAGGTGGTAAGTCTTTACCTAGTTCCAGGAGCTCATGGAGGTTCCTCATGGCATTGGTCATTTCCCCCAGCTTTATGTACACCTCATTCATCCGTGGATAAACTCCATTCAGAGAATTCACATCAAACAACTTCTGGAAGTGAGAGACTATGGCAGACAGGGTTTGCAAGGACTGTGTCTGGCTGTTCTGAAGCAAGCAGGAAGAACTCATCAATGGTACTGCTTAAAAAGGCAAAGGTGCTTTAAGCTGTGAAACATTCTTAAAACCAATCTGAAGAACAGGTGTAACTTTCCTTCTGAAATCTCAATGTTTCAAATATTTTTAAATCTGAAGACATAGTTTCAATAGTTTTCAGGCACAAGCATACACCAAACTCCAAATACTCTTTTGAAAGCTTCCTTCTCTGTTGCTGAGAGAAGCATTTATGTATTCTCAGCCCTGAGAGACAGAACAGGATAATTCCTGAGACTACAGGGCAATGCAAATTCACTGCTGGTCAAGTGCCTTTGATGAAAGCAATCTTCCCCAAGGTTAATTTATCCATTATGTTAAAACAGTCTTTGACTACTGAATGTCTTCAAACAGGTATTTCTTAAATGTTGCAAGGCTTTCAAATGCATCAATCTAATCACTGTGTGAAGAGTGCATTTAAGAATTCCACAGTAACTTGTGATTATAAATCTCTGGTAGGAATTACCTTTTCCTTATGTTCTAATTCTTCCAAAATTGCATCTACTATCAACTGGAGGTCTTCAACTCGTATGGATTCTCTGTTGTCCTGTGCATCTTTAGTGTTCCAAGGCAACAATTCCAGAGACAGTTTTCTCAAGGACCTATGCAAATCCTTTAAAAAGAAGGGAGGAGAGCCAACTTATTTTACTAACTGCTTAAAGTTGTTTTTAGTATAGAAACAGGTGTTTTTCTGTTTCTCATATGCAGAAAACATTCCAGCACTGGAGAGGTTAAGGTTTTCATTTTCATGAATTTAAGCATAGTGTCTTGCTGACATTCTTTGATTTGAAAAGAACAGAGTGAAAAATATTATATTTGCTATGTATTACAGTTTCAGTGAAATAGGAAGYATTGGTCACAAAGAGTTTGGCTTTAAACAAAACTATTTCACTTGTATTTGGATCAAAAAGTCATTGGTCAGATAAAAGGAAGGAAGAGAATGCACCATCATTAATGTGTGAAGTCCAGGCTCTAAAGCTTAAGTTTCTTCTCAGGGACTCAGTTAATAAAATGAAATAAAAGATTTACACAGAGAAGTATCTCTGGTACATACTTCACATGGACAGCAGATTATTTGTAAAATTTAACACCAGGTCAGAAAATGACAAAAGCTACACACAAAAACCCCCCACAACTACTCATAGGGAGGGATGGAGGGGAGGAGAGGAGAGCAGATGAAAGGAAACCAAGAAACAGAGTACAACAACGTGTTGTTACCTTTAGGGCTATGAGCTGATCTGCCCACATTTCTACAGTGAGTGGAAGGTGCTCAAATCCACATCCCTGTCCATTCTCTTTATTGTCATTTTGCACTGGCCCTTTGCTGGGYCGGAATATTAACGGAGGAGCTCTTGGGCTTTGCAAAATAGAATCAATATGGGACAAAACCTTCAAGAACAAATAACAAATGTTATTGCTCAAATATGTACGATGTTTTGTAATAAAATCCCTCTCTATACCTGTCATGATTGTCTAAAATTAAGTCATAAATAGCTCCAATATTACTATTGACTGATTTTACACATGCATTCAACATGCAATAGACTCAAAGATTTCAACATATACTAGCTAGAAGATATGTAAAAGTWATGCAATTATATACTTCCCTTTGAGGCATAGTTAACATTTATCCACTCAAGGCATTGTAAATTCCACAGTTCACATTTTGCTAAGTTTTATTATATTTAGGCTTTTTAATTAGAAGAAAAATAAAGGCCACTATCACCCAAGATCTTGAACCCCTGTTCTGAACAGACTTCAGCTAAATCATAGTTACCAACCTAGTACCTGCTGCCTTGCTGCTGTGTTTTCAGATAGTTTACACTCAGACAGAACAAGAACCAGCCTACACTGACTGCCAAAAATTACTCATCTTGCACAGAGGATCTGATAGGCATTCTTAGCCTCAGACCAGCACACTTGACACAGCTAAACAGAACATGTAAAACATTTCATTGTAACAGTGCTAGAAACATGCAGAACAGATATAATTTGGGTACCTGCAAGTATTGCTGGCAAGCTGCCTGCAGCTGATCCACAATGGCGACTCTCCCAGAGTCTTTCTTTTCTTCTTTTTTTTCTTCAGTCTTGCTCCCTGAAAATCTGCACAAAAATACATACAGTGGGTCACACAAGCAGCCTTAGCAGGAGATGCTACCTTTTAACTTGGTGGAAGAACCAGGTGTGTAGCACTTAAACTCAAACATACAAAGTAAATATCCATGTTATGATGCTGGGCAATAGAATTCCATCAGACCCAAGTACCACAGATTGACAACACAATACCCAATGCAAATATCAATAATTTATCTCAAGTCTCCAGGCTGAGGCTATGCCAGACTGCTTGCTGATTTAGAAGGGACATCACCAGTTTTTCTGTTGCCAGAGTTCTACTACGGCTGAAGACCTAAAATCCAGAATTTTACTTTAAAGGCTCAAATTCCAAGCTCAGTTGCTATCCACTTCTGCTGGAACATCTCTCCTGGCTTATTATACAAAGCTCACTACTGCTTTTCATCTAATACCTACTGCTTGAGAGACTAGACCATTTAAATATACACAACAGGTCTATTTTTTTTTCAAGTTAAGGTGATGTCTTTTTCAGGCTATAAAACATTTAGCATTCAGTATACACATGGACAAATGAYTAAGTGAAATTACAGTTAAAAACACTTCATTAGTATAGAACTTTATATCTTCCACGTATTTTCTTAGCAATATTTCAGAAAACAGTCAATTTCTAAGAATAATATGGACATAACTTCAGTAGCTGCAACATTTTGCCAACTCACACTTTCCCATTTATAATCCATAATGAAACCAGTAACTTCCTTTACAGCTTATGGAAGCAGAAAACACCAGAGATGGCCCTATACATATTGCCAGCAAAAGAACACAAATCAAACCCAGACAGCAAAATAAATAAAAAAACCCACATTGCTGTGCCCCCATTTGGAGACCCTGCCATCATTTCACAAAGAGAGGGCTGCAGAGGTCCAGCAGCACTTGCTGCCCATAAGCAGGCTCCAAAGAATGCTGATAAGGCACATACTCTATAAGCTACTCTACATTACAGGCTGCAGAGTAACCTTGCCTTCAGAAATCCAGAGGATTCATGAAAGTCCCTGAAAGAATATACTTACTGGGCAGTTTTCTTTAAAGCTTTCTGTAGTTTCTTCACTTGGTGCTTGTAAAATTTTAACTCCTGTGCGGTTGGCCTGCTAGACAGAAAAAGTACCACGTTATATGTCTTGCATTGGAAGGTATCTATAAAATTCATCCAAGCAAAAAAAGTAAAAAAGCTTTGCCAGTGCCAAAAAATCGTTCTGGAAATTAAATTCTGCTACATTTCTACATGACAACAGCAATAAAGAGCAAATTAACCATTAGCAGCTGTTATTAACAGTGTAGGGAGAACAGTGTGGCTGTTGCTGCCATATCTCATTTCTTTGATCACAGATTTCACACTTGACTTTTACAACTGCTGGTGCTTTGTAAAGCAAAGTCTACTGAAATGGCMTTACAAAGGATGATACTTATCCTTTCTCACCTTATTTCCAAATTTTTCTTGAGATTTATATTTTCAAGCAAAAGCTGTTCRTTCTTGGCTTTTGTTTCAGTAAGCTGCTTCTGGAAAGACTGCAACAGAGACTGGGTTATTGCTTTTATTGCCCTCATTTCATAATGAACACGCTTCAACAATTTAAAGTGTGTGCATGTTAAGAAGGGTTCCCAATTGCCTGGACAGCAAAGCAGCATGGATGAGGACTCAGGTGAYTGAGACCAAGAGCCTGGTGCATTAGACCCCAGGTGGAGCACAGTGACCAAAGRAGGTCTGTGCAATCCCCAGCAGGCTCACAACATTTTGCTGAATCTTTGCACAAGGACAGGGAACTCTGCCCACACAGGTTACAAGTTCAGAAGACATGASAAGAACAAGGGACAGAAAAGAAACATGTTTATGTTTCTGTGTGGCACTTGAAGGGTTACCATTGAGAGATCTGCACTGACTTATTCTTGGCAGTTCCATACCATAAGCAGTGCTTTGTAATTAGGAGTAGCATCGAGATTTAAAAACTCTTCCTTGGTTTTTACTTCTCTCTGCACCTCGTCTTCATCTTTTTTATATTGCCTATTGGGAAAAATAAATTGATTCAGCTTAATGCAGTTCATTTAGCTCAAAAATTTAAGTTGGTTTAGTTAGCAGTTATGTATGATAATAATGTTTCCATTAACTACCAAGTAAATAGAATAGATATTCTGCCCTAAGATTCCTGCTCTAATTTCTGGGAAAGCTGTTTCATATGCTAATGAAATGCACTTATCCACAGGAGAAACTCCAGTACAAGCAAATCCCATTTCAGTTTTGTCARCAGTAATCTCAAGCTATAGGAATGTCTCAGGTATTTGTTTGTTGCTTTGTGCCATGCAGGCACTGGGATATAGCTGAAAACCTTTAGTTTTGGGTGATCAACCAACTGAGCACAGCTCATGCAGTAATTCTGCCTATGGCAAAAGAGAAAGGGGAAGGAAAAGAAAGAAAGCAAGAAAGAAAGACTTATAGTTCAAGTATCTGAGTACTCCAAGCCTCCTAACTGGTCTCCTGGTCTCCTGGCTGAGAAGCTGCTTAGCCTGACTGCCRGTTATTCTCTGGAAAAATCTAAATTTCCATTACTATTATAACCCTTTGCTATTTTTTACATGTTAGTGATACCTGGAGCACAGAATATTTACCACTATRAGATTTAAGAACAGTAAGGGCTAAAAAAATTTTGAACAGTAGAACCACAGGGCATTCAATGAGACCTACCTCAGCTCCTTTTTAATCTGACTAATTTGAGATTCATAATAGTCAATTAGACAAAGGTACCTGAAGAAAGGAAAAATTAATTTTGAATTTCAGATATTCTCACAAAACTCACASTGTGACCAACCCAGAGGAACAGGTCAGGTTACACAGCTGCACTGCACTTTGGAAGTGGCTGCTCCAAACAGTGGAGTTTCTCTCATACCAGACAACCATAGTCACACTTTGCCAAAATGGAAAAGTAGACACATTGAATATGTACAGTTTAGAAACAGTAAAATATTCAAGAGGAGAAAAAARTTAAATCTGCCCACCAGCCTCCTCATCTTATGCTTGTGGTTGCCCAGCAAGATTAACAGAGAGGCACAATCAAAATCAAGTGCCTTGAACACTCTGAGATTGTCTGGTTGGGAGAGACAGATGAGGGAGGACAGGGAACCAAATTCAGTGATCCTTCCTCTGATAGTGAGGGCTCAAGGAAAAAGCTGAGCACACACAATTCCTCTTAAAAACTTCCCAGGTAAACATTGCTGGGCAGGCCTGGACATCAGACTTTTTATCAGCACAATAAAGCAATGGCTACTTGAGGCCTAGGAACTGGCAAATGTCTGATTGTAGCAGAGCTATGGAAATCCTACTAGCAAGAGACACAGCCTTGTGACACTTTGGGAACTTACCCAAAAGTACTTGGAAGCTTACAAGCAAGCCTGCAGTCAGCAGTTTCAAACATCACTTCCCCAGATTGGAAAGGCTCTTTTTTGGGGGGGTTAAGGATGGTGTTTGCTGGGGGGTTTGTTTATTTTTAACTTACATTTTTAAATGTTAGAATCCCAGGATGAGATCATCCCAGTTGACACTGCAGCTGCAGAGCAGAGTGAATCATTCCCTTCCCTCTGCTGACATCTAGTGTGGGCAGTGGGTGGCAATTTTTTAATTTCTGCCATGGATTTATCTGGCTTACAGTTTCACAAAAGCAATATATCACTGCACTGAGGTACCTTCACAAGAATTTGTATTTCATCTTGTACTCCTAAAGTCTCCAGGTTACTTTTTTTTCCCACATAAGTATCAGGAAGCATTACATTAAAATCTGTTTCTTCATTTAATGTTGCAGGGATTCAGCAGTAGAAGAGAATCACTTACCGCTGATCCAGGACAGACTTGGGAGCTCTTTTGCAAAACTGACAAAACATTTTGTTTTGAGTGTCAGCTCGCTGCTGCTCCTCCCTCCCAACTCTGCTCAGCTCCTTCTGCAAGTGGGCAATGATCTCTTCCTGTTCTTGCAGCTTTTCCTGCTGTTGTTGGTATTTCACCTGTGAACAGGCAATGGGAGCATTACTGAATTGTTCTGACCCACAAGCTGACTGTTACTGCACAAGCCCAGGTACATGCTTGGAACCAAGGAAAATGAGCACTTGGGTTTTAGCCATGCTGAAGAGACAGTGGAAGAGGGATACAGACATTTTTCTAAATTATTTCTAGAAAATTCTACATAGTTTGAAAATATTTAGCTATAAACAGTGTACTAACCCTATGACCCAAGATTCATGTTTATTTAGATCAATGTAAATATTTTRAGATCTTTTATAAGTCAAAAGTTTGAATCCTCAGGCAGCACTATCTGAATTACCCGTGAAGCCTGTTGCTCTTTTTGAAGCTCCTTGACTTGGCTCTGTTGCTGGCATGCCTTAGCTATTGTTTCATCTTCCAGCTGACAAATTTTGGCCTTGATGTTTTTCACCACATTTTCCAAGTCATTAGCTCGTTGCTCTTGCCGAGATGCCCGACCTTGTTCCAGCCGAACCACATCTCTGAAAAAAGAAATTAATCCTTGCTTTTAGCTTAAACTCATTTCACTACAGACAGAGCAGGAAGCACACGCCTGACATTATGTGYAGACCTTTGAAAACATCCTCTGGCAGCATGGGCATGGTATGGGAAATACACTGATATGAGAAGAAGCAGCAGATGAAACAACAGAAGAGCTTGAAAGGAACTGGGACAACATTGCTGCATATTAAACAATAACCTCAGGAAAAAGATCTTAGGCCTCTCGTGAGATAAGATCTCTACCAGGCTGGAGTGGAATACTCCAGTACTGATAATACCTTTACTCTGCAAGTAAATTGCTTCCACCATCTTACCTAAGACATCGATTTGCCTCCATTAGCCCCTGCATCACCTTCTGCTGTCGCTCAATGTCTTCCACCAGCGTTTTTAACGCAAGTCTTAYTCCTTGAGAAGCCTCATGGTCTAGGACAATCATATCTGGAGATACAAAACATAAGCAAAGTCACAATGRAAGGGCTTAAACAGCCAAAGAAGATTGCCTGTTTGCTGCCACTAGGAAGTGACAGCTTTAGAGATGCCTTATGAACTTAGGGTTACTATTTCTGAATACAAAAATTACATTTCCTTACCTGATGTATCTCTGCAGCTTTGGGGAGTAGCAAGACTCACAGGTTTCAACCCATGACACATTAATATCCTGTTCAGGTTTTCCCACTCTGCCTTCTCCTGCTGCATTGGGAGAAAGGGAAAGAGAGGCAGAAACCTGAGCTCTTCACCTCGGCTGTGCAGAAGGTACCAAATGCCCACAAATTAAAGCAAACCARCCCCAAACCCCCCAAGAGGCCACTACAGGGGGGCTTGTGAGAAGCTCCAATAGGATCTGCAAAGCACATTGGGGAAAAGCGTACTTAACACCACACAGCATGATCAGTCTTCCTGATCCCTACTGGAAGCAGAATACGCGCAGTGAGTTAAATTCGCCTCTTTAGGAACTCCAAACCACCGGCCCTCGGCTCCCTCCAACGCACCCGGGGCGCAGCGGCCCCGCCGCGAGCGGAGCCCTCAGGGAGGCGGCGGCGGCTCTGGGGGCTCACGGACTGCTCCATCGCGTTTTGTCCCGCTCCAACCACCCAGCAGCGACACCCGGGGCCAGCAGAGTACCTCGGTCATGGCRAGGGCCGCAACGCAGGAGAGCGGCCGCTCCTCAGCCCGCGGAGCCGCTCGGGCGGGAGAGGAGCGGCGGGAGCGGCGGGCGGGGGGGCCGCGGGGCGGCGCTGCGCGGGCGCCGCCATTTTGCGGCGCGGGAGGCGAGGGGAGGAGACCGGGCGGAGGTAGGAGCGGGGACACGGCGGGAGCTGCGGCGGGCGCGGGGCTAATAAAAACAAAAAATAAAGACAGGAAGAAGTGGAAAAAGCTTGTTGCTGGCCGTAACGGTGGGGGTACATCTGCTGTCCTTGGAGCTCATGCATTTTCCGGTATGCCATCCCGCGATGAGCGCTGCCGGGATTAGGTGGATGGTCTGGGAGCCGTAATCCCAGCCTAGTTTTCAGAACGAGCCCTTCCGTGTAAAGGAGTAAACATCGCCTCGGGCTGCTGAGTTGGTCGGCGAATAGAGGCGGTGGTGCGGCAGTGCTGTGTGTCCCTGGTTCGGAGCAGGGGCCGCAGGCGCCGCGCCCGCTCCCTCATGGAGAGCGCCCGGCTTTCCCTTGGCGTGCGGGGGGATCGCTGGCCTCAGCAAACACCCCTGGCTAGAGTCTGCGTTCGGCCTTGGTGCAAAATAAATGGCTATCGCTTCATTATCATGACTTGAGGGGAAAAAAATTTAAAAAAGGATTTTGTGTGTTCTGGGATGCTTCTTAACCCTTTCAGCATTGATCCTAAATGATGCCTAAAGCCCGCGCCGCAGGATTGCGGCCTGYCCGGGGTGATGAGGGCTCTGGGCTGTCCGGGACACCTCTTCGGGCATCTCCCGAGCCTCCCCGTGTGCTGACCCCTGCCCGGCACACGCAGGTCTGTGCCGAGCCTCCTCCCTGGAGCCGAGGAGGAAAATATTCCCTGCCTCACTCCCACTGTGTGCCCGGGGATGCCGCCTTCGCAGGAGCCAGCAACTTCAGGAGCGGCCAAAACAACTCCTCGGCATTTATTAGCACGTGTTATTATCTGTTTGTTTATTGATAGATACAGATGTGACAGATCATGATGAAATAATTGAGTGAAAATAACAAATGAAATGATGGTGGTTGTAAAACACCATCGTGGTCTAAAATCCTTTTAAGTGAGAAATTAGTTCCTTGTGGCTCACACAGATTTTGTGACTGAATTGCCAGGTCAAATTTACTAATGTGCTTGTTGAAAGCTGCTACAGTGGTCTAGAAAAGGGAGGAGGTGAAATTACTGCCTGTGCTATTTTCAGTCCCAAATTCATTGTGATCTGGAACTGGGATGGGYAGCTCTGGATTGGGTTCCTGCTTTGGTCAAACAGAGTTTAGTTTCTAAACTCTGGCAGCCTATTCTTCCATCCAGTAACTGACAAAGTTATGAGGAGSTAGTAAAGGTAGGACAAACTTTACTAGCACTTATTTGGTTTTGTAAAATACAATATTTTTAAAAAATATATTTGCCTTTCTGTYTTAGAGAAAGATGGTTGTATTTTAAGTGTTTTTATTTTATCATATATRTGACAGCACTGCATGTTAGTTAATGATGCTAAATATCCTTTATCTTAGCTGGAGAAAATGATYAAACTTTAGACTTCAGTGCTTCTCTCCTACTATTCTGCTTTTCTATTTTTTCTTGCTGCTAATTGGATTAAAAGCTCTTTTGGCTTCTATGGCATCTGGTGAGGAGATTACTGTCTGTGACGATGAAATAAGGTAAAAAATCAGAACTGTGATATGAGCAGATTTGGAAAGATATCCACAGTTMCAGTGGTCACTTATGACTGTATCTAAACTTTAAAAATTACTTGAATAAAAGGATATCTTACCAGATCCATTCCCCTGTGTCTGTGTGTGCAGAGTTGCATATCCGAATTATGTAGGTAGTGTTTATGAGATTAGAGACAAATCTCTTAACAAAGCAAATAGCTAAATTGGTYGTACAATTTTCAAGTCTAAAAAGCTGAAACACTTTCTTTGAGACCAATCAAATAATATATTTTAATGCCTACCAAGAAATAGCAGAACTGTCCAGGAGTATCTTAAAACTAAATATAATTTTGTTACCTATTGTCACCTGAAATGGGAGWTTTAGAGGTTAGATGGGTGTCTTTGTACTGTTTGTCAAAATGAGTCTGTTCAACTGTTCATATTTTGTGATGTTTTGTCATATTTGAATGTCTGAAAAACATGAAAATATAAGCAGTTCTGTAAGCTTATTCTTTCAAGTCTCATTTTGTGTTTGCAAGAAGTGCAAATACAAAAGCGGAAGAAGCAGTAAAGCTTTGAACTGCAAACATTGGGACTTGAACTTTCAATGACAATAAATTTACTTTGTTGGTTTCTCCTTAGGTCTCGGTACAGCCACTTAGAGAAGATGACAGATTTGGTGGCTGTTTGGGAAGTAGCTTTAAGTGATGGTGTTCATAAGATTGAATTTGAACATGGGACCACTTCAGGAAAGCGTGTTGTCTATGTTGATGGAAAGGTGAAATTGCTATGTGCTCAAAATTCACTGTGATACAGATTATATAAGTGCACTTCCATGCAACACACATCACAACAAACAAAAGGCTAATAAATGCAAGTGAGGTACATTCAGTTAATTACCTAATTTAATAAAATGCATCATTCTTTTTTTCAGTTCCAATTAAGGTGTGAGTATTCATGAAGTGCTTTGCTGTCCTTGGGCAGAGGCACTCTGTGCATACAAAGCACCATGTATGCATTCATTCCCAAATAGTAGTTCAGTACTGAGCTGTCTCCTGAGTTCCAGTTCAATTTTTTAATATTAAAACATGCACTCGAGTTTTTCAATTAATACCTGCTGTCTTTGGTTTTTTTCTACAGGAAGAAATAAGAAGAGAATGGATGTTTAAATTAGTGGGTAAAGAAACATTCACTGTTGGAGCTACTAAAACTAAAGCTGCTATTAACATTGATGCAGTCAGTGGCTTTGCATATGAATATACTTTGGAGATCAATGGAAAGAGTCTCAAGCAGTATATAGAAAACAGGTTAAAAACAACCAATACTTGGATATTGAGCTTGGGAGGTACAGACTATAGAATTGTCCTAGGTAAGTAAACATTGAGTGACTCCGTGTTGCTGCTTTTGAATGAACTTGTGTGCATTTAAAAACTGGTAATTAAGAGAAAGCACAGTTCAGTGGGGAGCTCTGATGCAGTATAAAATCCTGGGGGATTGGAATGAGATGTCAAAGACAGTTTTAAAAGTAATGGTCTTGTTATACATGTGTGAGTCTACAGCAGTGTGGTCTAGATTTGGGAGGAAAAAAAAAAGTTGGGAAGCATTACTGCTGCTGCATCCATAGAGCTGCCCTGGCAAGGCAGTTGTCCAGGTGAAGCCTGTTACAGAAATTTTACCTGCATTGTGATCAAACCTCACGTGGGCCTAAGTTTGTTCAGCAGGTAACCAGGCTTTCCTTGCAAAAATCATCAGCCATGGTCAAGAAGTCTTTATCTGAAGTGCAACAATGTTATTCCATATTTTCGATAGAYTGATGAGCATCCTTTTTTCTGCATCGCTTCTTATCTACAAACTTAAACTAAAACCTTCCAATGATGTTCTTTCACTTTCTTAATAGTAAGGCAATAGATTGCTTCTCTTCTGCCCTCCCTTTCCCAGTTACATTACAAGCAGGTGGGAGGAAGGGATCCCTTGAGGAATTTGTCCATGGCATCTAGCAGGAAAATTTCCACTTGGGCATTGCTGTATGGTTAGAGCTGGAGACAAGAGATCTCAGACTATGATTTCTTCTTAAACCTCAGGACAAAATGAACTGCCCTAAGATGAAGCAATGAAGAAAGACAGACAGTTTTAGACAGAAAAAATTAAGTCTTTACAGAATTTTAATCTCCCTATGCTTACTGGAAAGGCAAGCAAGGTTCAGCTCTCTGCTGATGTTGTGTCAATGACAGTGTCAGTAAAGGGAATTCTACAGCAAACTAATTGAAGGAGGATATGCTGGGAGAAGTAAAAGAATATTCTCTTTCAAGTTCAAAAAACCCCTAAGATTGATATTTAAAGTGGTACTTGGTGCTTTCAAAATATTAAGAATACAAGCAGTTTGATGGATGTTAAACAAATGCTGCTTTTGAATTAATTTGACCTGGAAAAAGAGTTAAGAACTTTATTGAATAACCAGCACTCAAATAATTAGCAGAAATTACTTCACTTTTCTGTCTTTTAATTTTTTCAGTTTAAGACTGTCAGAGTATCTCTGGCACTATTCAGAACAACACAGTGTTAATAGCCAGGGCTAGGGAGGGGTAAAAATTTATCTTCAAAGCAGAAGTTGATGACAGAGCCTCTTCTCTAGCCAGTGTGAGAGCAAGCCATATAGCTCAGGTACTACAGCTACTTAGGAACTTCTTTTGGGAATTGATAGTAAAATTCAACTGTAGATTTTTTAAATTCCTAGATCCTTGTTTGTAGGGCCAAAAATAATTACTTTTCTCTTTCTACCTTGTTTTTCTTTTCCTTCACAGAAAAGGACACTATGGATGTGTGGTGCAACGGTCAAAAAATGGAAACRGCGGTATGTGATCCTTTCCAAAGGCTCTTCCCAGGCTATGGATACATAAGCAAAGCTTGGCAGAATAAGCCCCAGAGGGGCACACTATCTCCCTTTACCAAAGAGGCCAAGGCAGCCAGGATGCTCCTGGTCTGTTCCAACTGACCTTCACTGAATTTTATAATGGGCAGTATTTCAGTTCATATGTCAAACAGATGTTAGTTAAGGATAAATAATGTTTTTCTTTACCCTTTTTAGACAAACAAAAGAAATTTGAGTAATTTGAGGGTTTTTAGGGAGAAAACTTTCTCGTGATTGGGAAGGATTTGAGTCTGATGCAGAGTGTAGAGCCACTGCATCCAAACCTGCTTGTAATAGTTGTCACTGAAAGTTGAACACATGTAGTCTGTTATGACTCATGCTTTTTGCCATTTTAAGATGCTCCTAATACTTAGGGCTTAAGACTCTCATTGGAACAAGCCAAATCTTTTATCTTGATCACATCTGCATTAATTTTCAGAGCAGGCTGACAGCTAGGTGGTTTAA
Organism: Cardinalis cardinalis; assembly: GCA_014549065.1. Classification (NCBI taxonomy): domain Eukaryota; kingdom Metazoa; phylum Chordata; class Aves; order Passeriformes; family Cardinalidae; genus Cardinalis; species Cardinalis cardinalis. Next base: position 6,086,597 of record JACDOX010000036.1, read on the forward strand.
TCTGTTTGGTGTCTTTCTGATTTTTGATGATTTTCAATATGCACACCAGGTAGGCTTCCCCATACTTGAAGGATGTGCTTTCTCACTGGAGGGTGTCAAAGTTTTTAGTGCTGCCACAAGGAAGCCCCTGGATGAGTACAAATGGTAAAATCAACAGTTCTGCTATACTGAGAGCAGGATGAAAAGATTCACCAAATGTTTGCTTAGTAATCAGTGGAAGAAGCCTCCTCTTCCAGTAATCAGGACTTCGCTCCTGATGGCTCAGCCTTTTCCACAATGTACTGAAAGCACTCTGAGGTGTCCTTGCAAGCTGTGAGTGCAGGTTTAGTGTCAAACTGTGCTTCCATTAGGGCAGCACCCATTAGTTTTGCTGTCACAAACATCATGACAAAAAYACAGCCATACCTAGGAAAATCTACAATAGGAAATTCCAGAACTGCAACAGGAGATGTGTATCCAAGATGCACAACTGTTGTACTCAATTCAGGGATCTGCTGTAGAAGGCATCCTGAATACTTCACCTTTCACTGCCACTTGAGCCCAGGTTTGTGTGGCAGCTACTGGCTGTGCAGCACAACTTGGCAGAGTGCTGCCTTTTCTGGTTTTGTTTACTGACATGAATCAGTAGTATTGATTCACAAACTCCAACCTTACCATTTCTGATTGTGTGACATCTGATACCCACCAGTCTTTAACTGGGCACCTTGACAGAGCCCAGCCTGAGATTCAGCAGCTTTGTTCAGCTTTCAGGCAGTCCTTGTCACAGGTACCTAAAGCTGCTGTAACAGTGGCAACTGCAAGTGTTCTTGACATTGATGCATTCAAGCTTTTCATTTATTAAAATGTCAAGTGTCTGTTTTTATTCTTGTCTCCTTTGTCCCAGGGTGAATTTGTGGAAGATGGGACTGAAACTCACTTCACTGTTGCTGACCACAGCTGTTGCATTAAGGCTGTCAGTAGTGGGAAACGAAAGGAAGGAATTATTCATACCCTTATTGTGGACAACAGAGAAATCCCAGAGGCTGTGGAATAGCCTCTGGTTAACTGATTATGGTAGGACTAAGATCGGGAATTTTCAATTACTGTGGTAATTATTTTAATATGTACTACTTGGTACATCTAGTTTGTGCTGGGTTTATTTTCTAGTTACTATACACAAAATTATTCTTTTTGAGGACCAGATGAAAATAATTAAGTACAACTTCTTATATTACCAGTTTTTTAAAAAAACTATATATATCTAGAATATATAGCATATCACTATGTGTGGAGAACACTGGTGAAACAGAAATTACATATCAGGAAAAATCATGCTATAATAAAATGAAAGATATATATTCAGTAACACTGAATCAATCCTTAACTGCAGGTGTATGTGGAAGGAAGAGAAAGCCTGTACTGGGCACAGGAGTAAGATGTTAAAAGCTTTCTCTAGAATTAATTTTTCTATTAAACTGACTATGGACCTTTCAACATACAGTAAAGGGAAACTACATAGTTAATAAAAAGGTTAATAATGAAATACATAGTTACCAATACTTGTGTTACAGTATTAAATTAATACTGAGTTATGAAAGCTGTTCTCTATTCCCACTAGGAGCAAGATGTTACATTGTGCCAAAAATAACATTCCTTTCGGTGTTCTGGAAAGTGATGCTGTAATTCAGAAACTCATTACTGAGTTTTTTAAAAAAAGAAAATAGAAGAAGAAATAATTCCTGCCATGAAACCCCTTTAAAAATATCTCTCGGAGCATGCTGACATAAGAACTTACCTTTGTTCAGTGCTAACAAATCTTAAATCTACAACTATATGTTTTTATGGCAATAATGTGTGAATCAAGAAATATGAGGAACAAGGGGACAGAAATGGAAAACAGTTGATTACTTTAATGGAATAGTTAAAATAGGAATAGACTAATTCTGTTTTCAGAATTGCAGCATAATTTCTAAGAGCAGCCTTTGGACTTGAGAGCAGAACTCTTGCGTTAAGAGACTCACACTACAAAACTATCTTTGAAACAACAAGCATAGCTAATCTTAAAAATAATTTTTAAAAAACGCAAAATATTAATATATTAATCTAAAASTTTATTTTGCAATGGTTAAAAAATATTTCCACTTGTAACCTCGGAATTCAGAATTAAACTTTTATAACTTAATTTCTTTTGGACTTGTGAATGGTTCCTAGCACAAGTACTAGCTCGGGAGTTGCAGGTGCAGTACAAGCATCCTGGGAATCCATTAACAAATTATTTTGAAAAGATTTATTAAATGCTAATTTCATCTGTGTTTTAGAGATCAGACGGCTCCCCATCAGCAGGCTTTACTAGAGGAGGTTTCCAGGTACCCAAGTGCTGGACTGAATCCCCTTTTACACTGGAATTACTGTAACAGCTCTTGGGCTTTTCCGTGTATTTGCTTCAGGTCACAGCAGAAGCAGTGTGGGGATTCCTGGCTACAAGGCTGACAATGTAATCTTTAAAAGATGTTGGTAAAGGTAGATTAATTGAAAAATAATTTCAAGCTGTAGCTTGAACCAGTTCTCTACTATTTTGTAACCTTTAAAAGAGATTGAATGCTGCTGAGAAATCTGAAGCTCRTGTACAGTACAAATCACGTTCTTAAGACTACAGAAAAATACAAGTTAACAGATACTGACATTCATACTTTTTATTTTGAATATGTGCATCTACAGTGCTTGAAGTAACTAATAAAAAATGTAYAGCAATCATTGTAAGAAATCATGAAGTATTGCCTCATGTTTGTCATAACTGTATATAATAGCATGTCCCTAAGCAGAAAACAGTTCTCATCTGCTACATTCTCCTATCTTAAGTCAAAAGAAAACTTAAGGCTCAAAAGGCACAACCAAGATTTCTTGTGTTTCTCTGATATATGCAATGTGTCAGATTAAGAAAACGCAGTGGAAGAATGACAGCCTACACAAACATCAAGTGTATAGTCACAAGCTGAGATCACGTTAAGGAATAAAGGAAATGATCAGGTATGTTAAATGTTAAATGTTTCACTATATTTTGGAATGCTTTCCCTTCTGCTTCCATTCACAGGTAATTTTGTCCTAATCTCTTTAAGATGTTAACTTACTCCTTTGTTCACAAATATTTCAGAGAGCATTTCAGGAAGCACTCTGACCATAGCACACCACTAAGCAGAGCATCCTCTTAAATCTAAGTGCTAGACTTTGTTCTCAGAGGCTCTTCACCATAGCTACAGTTCTGCTCTATTCCCACTGAGGATCCTGCTTGTTTCCTCTAGGAGCTACAGTGGGGAACAAGTCAGCAAATACTGTGGAAGGGCTGCAAAACCATTGAAAATTACAAAGGTCTCAGGACAGTACAAACTATCTACTAAACTGTCATATAATGTAAAGGCATTCCCATCCAGGGCTGGTGGCATAATACAAGATGGCTGGCCTGTAGTGTATTTGCCAGTTACTACATCAGCCTCAAACACATACATTTTAGAATCCATTTCCCATGTAGCTTTATCCTTGGTCAGGTACCTCAGGTTCTTTGTAAAGTAGATGCCAGCTCCATATTTTTGTTCTGGAAAGAGAAAGAAAAATTTTCAGAAGAGAAAGCAGTTAGCAGTTGGTTCTTTCAGGATAGTAGTTCCAAGAGACTGCTGCTTGATTCTGGGTTACAAAATGATGTGACTGCTCAATGTGCGCCACCCTTTTGGAAGTTAATTTTCGTGGAGTGGCTCTGATGCTTGCCCTGACCTCCTACTGAAACCATGAGCAATRACAGCTGATGGCCATTCCAGTTAACTGCTACTCCCAGATTTATCTCCTAATGCAGTGATTGAATCATCAAGGTCTAAAGGATTTATATAAAATAAATATATGACTCACACTTCAGTCATCATGTACAAGGGACTCTGATAAACAAGAAAAGGCAGCAAGATCTTGATAATGTAAACTACAAAAAAAAGCTCTGAAATTTATATGAAAAATGTCACATGAAGTACTGTTACAGTATCAAATGGAAAAGTGCAAAGAAATTAGACCATCATCTTACTGCTTTTAAAGTTTGGAAATGTGCATGTACGTTACACAGACAAAGAAAGRCAAATCTCCACTTTTTGAACAGTTTATTGCTTGAAATCCCATTCTGCAATTGACATGCAAAATATCACACACTACACTTCCTGCAGGATGAAGCACTGAATGCTTTTTCTTTCCCTTTATGAAAGCATCTGTCTGCTACAGTATTTCATGGATTCACAGCTTTCCTCCAAATGTACTTTACTCCAAATGGAAGCCCAAGCAATGAAATCATCTGCTGTCTCTGACCACACCTGATCTGAGCAGGGGCCTGGGCTGCATGACCCTCAGAAGCCCCTTCCAGCCTCAGTGTTCTGTGATGCCCTTGAACATGCTTTAGAGCAYGCTGAATGCATGTTTGCAGCAGCTGCATAAGGACACTGACTTTCTTTACAGGGATGCAACAAAATAAAACTTGCACATGGAATTACGTGTATASTAATAATTCTCTCTAGTGTTTGGGCTAGGCTTGAATTCAGGCTTATCTTCCTGGAGCCTTGCTGGCTCTACAGTATCAGGAAACCTTACTGTATATAATAAAGTAAGCTCATACAAATCTAAATACAAATAAAAAGAGTTCTTGTTGAGGAATACCATTTTTTCTAATTTTAACCTGAGTTTAGTATTCAGTCACTGTTCATTTTGATTATAGATGCCAAAGCAAGTTATTACCTTCTGGTGGAGAATACATCCTGTGAAATCCAGTTTGGCAAACTGAGCAACAGAATTCAGGAGGAACATTCTGGTACAACTTTTGAGTTGTTTTGGAGCGACCATCTACTTTTTTTTTCATTTGTTGGAATGCAGCAGATAGAAGTGGATTATGTATCTTTTCAATCTGTAAGATAAATAACAGCTTAGCATAAGCAGATGGAGACTAATTATGAAATCCCTAAGTGCTTTTATTCAGGCTATGTTCTTCAATGCTTTAGCCTTTGCTTTAGCCTATAAGCATTGACCACATAGTGGACAAAGTATCTGAAGTGTGCAACTGATCCAAAGAAAAGAATCATACCAYTGGCCCATGCCTCCCCCATTGAAATCACTGGGAATATTTCCTGGTGTACTGACTTCCAGTACTTGAGTTGTGCTGAAGAGATTAAGTTCACCTCCTGTTCAGTAAAGCAGTGATACCCAAGTATGATTCCAGCTTCAACACACAATCACATCAGAACTCTGGCACATTTTTAGGGTCAAGCTCACAAAAAGAAAACAGACACTGAATTAGTGTCCTGGAATACTGTACTTAATTTATCCTACCAATCTCATCTTTCTCTAGAGTTCTATAAAGGGGCATTTGAAGCATGAAGTGTGAGGGAGAACATACAATACAATTAAAAAGAGTTCTCAGAATTTAACCACTTTTTTGAGTGACTATTTGCATTATGTTTAAAATACTATTAATTTGGATTAAAGCCTGGATCTGTTTTAAGRGTGAGGCTGATTTGATCTTAATTTTAAAAAGCAATGCATTGAAATAGTTAATCTGAATTTTTTACGCTTACATGAACTATGTTAGTTCAAATATATGAGGTGAGACAYAGTTTCTCCATGAATATCCTCGTTACCCTGAGAACACGAAGTCCAGCTTTTTCAAACTCTTTCTGTCTGTCTTTAAACTCCTGGAGGTGGCAGTCTACTGGTGAAATCGGCATGTACTCAGTGGTACTTGTCATGTGAAAGTCTCCTTCTGAAAGCTGGTCTGCTTCTGCTTGGCCTGGATAAGAAGAAGGGAGTAGAATTTTCATATATTGTAATGTCTGAAGCAAAGGCAAGGGAGGCAGATCCGCTACTTTAGCTGGTGGTTTAATTAGGAASAAAGAATGTTAAATGTTCTCTGAAGTAATGTCAGAGGCTAATATTGAGAGGGACTAGTATACACATACAAAATTGTATGTAAATGTATTCTATTTTTCTGCATTTATTATAAAGAAACCAGGAGAGAAGAAAATAAAGAAAAGCAATTTATGATCTCCATGACACCTCTTCACAGCTGAGCTTTCATATAAAGGTATCTATATTGAATGATTATCAAAATACAAATTAAAATTGATCACACAGTAGCTTTCTGTAATGCCATTAGTTGTATCAATTGTTTATGACAGCTCTGCAGAACAAGTCTACTGCTGAGCCCTGCAACAGTGGTTCAGCCGTAGCCAGCAAGAGCTCAGCAAAGGTGTGTGTTAATTAAGTGCAAATTTTGTAAATCTCCAGTGGCCAGGCTTTAGAGTGAAGGTATCCTGGAGGGAGCTCCACTACAGCTGGATATACATCATGGCCAGCCCCTGTATAAACTGTGCCCTATGGGAATACTGCCAAGTGAGTGACCACAGCTAACAAATGGTTTTCCAGGGGCTCACATGGTGAAAGTACAGGGATATCAGTAATTAAAGCAATACTCAGCGTGTGTGTATGAACTGAATATATGTCTGTCCACTCTCAGCAATACAGAGATATATGTTGCTTCATACTTAACCTTGTTTAGGCACTTAATTAGTGTTTAGGCACTATTTACTTTACATACACATTGAGTAGAGCAGTTTCTCTTGTTCAGCAATAGTCTTCTCTTGCACACGAAGCAGTAATTCTTCAGCTGCGAGCACTGCATCAATCAAAACATCAGGAGGGCCCTGAAGCTCCAGTTTTGCTTGTCCATCTCTCACTTCTTCTGACACACATACACTGGAAGGCTGGTGTCGAGAGAGTTCTGCAAAGTCCTCTTTACCAAGGCAAAAAATGTAGTTGTTTTTAATAACAGCATGGGAACCTTCTTGAATTTTCATTACTTGTTGGAGCCAAGATTCTGCTGCTTCCAGTGCTGTGGGCGTGCACCCTCTAAGTTCAATCACAGGTTCACTGCTTGCAGGCTCTTTTGCAGTCTGACTGCCTGACTCTGTACCTGGAAGATATATATTTTTTAATACAAGTRCATTGAAAGAGAGAGAAGCTTTCAAGGGCTGACACAAATTCCTACTTGTAATCCCAGCTGTACAGTGCAAGAAACACACTACTCTTCTGGTATGCTCAAAAAAGATTAGCTATAAGGAGGTAAGGTTTCCAGGATACACACACATGGAGAATTTATCTGCCTTTCATTAAATTACTTCCAACAAATTAGGCAATGACAATGGGCTTTAAGTCTTAAAAGGGACTGCGCAGTTCCATTCCAATAAATGTAAAAATACAAAGTACTCATGAGTTTTTGCTTCCTCCTCTCCCCAAGACACATATGTAAATACTAAATTCCCTATTTTAAAGGGAATTCTGTGATTACAGATTCTCAGATTGGGAGTACTCATTTACTGGAAATGCCCCTTTTGTTCATTACTTACTCAAAGGATCACTTCCGTTTTCCAGTTTGTATTTTGCTGAATAAAATTTTCTCAGGACAACCTTGAAAGATAAAAGTTTAGGAGCAGTTTGCAATCTCTAATCAAATATGCAATTAGTATCTTCAAAACTCTGTTAGACAAGCAGTTTACACCCCCACTCCTATTCTGAAATTGTTAACACTGGCATTTGTCAGCTTCTCCCAAAATGTTATTCCTGACAATATCAAACACATTCTTGTTCTTCTGCATCTCCTAAGGTAACACACCTTACACACTGAATGGCACCTTTACCAACCCCTTGTGGTTGTGGCCTATGTCATGCTACCACATAAGATAAAGGTGTTCATTACTTGCATTTTAATGCTGATGCATCCTTACTCAGTTTTAAAATTCAGACTATTCTCCTGCCTGTCTACTTGTTCTATTATGTTAGCTCATATATGTTGACAGTGTTTTGCCTTCAGAGCTTCATGCAAAAGTATTTGCAAAGATTGAGTATCTGTTAATGAGAGTAACAGTTTCACAAAGGGACCTGCTGCTCACAATCTTTGTTAGTACAGAACAGACTATCATCATTTTTAGTCATCTGTGGAAATACTTTTAGAGTTTTCTGTCTTCCTTTTGGGTAGTTAACAACAAATTGGTTACCTCATAGGCAGCACGGTCACCTGGGCAAATGACAAACTGCACTTCTCTCTTCTTCATAGGATATGCCCTGGCAAAATTTAAAACTGCTTCAATCATGGTGTCTGCCACTGTGTCAACAGGCAGCTTTGGTGACCAATTTATTGGAAAAGAAACTGAGGGACATGAGTGTTCCTGAAAGTGATCCAGGCATCTTTTCACTGCATCCTTCAATTCCTGCAGGAAAAACAAAGTCTTTCAGTCCTCACATCACCCAACATGAAAATCCACTGAGATCCAAAGTAAGCGATCATCACCTCAAGCTGTAACACTGGGTGCTGGTACTGCAATGCCACGTRCAGGACAAATGTAGTGGGCAGCTGATGTGTTTCCATTATCAGGGGCTCCTTAAAACGTGTTGGATGTCTAAGATGATGCTGAAGTTCCCTCTGAAAAGCTGGATCCTCTTTTTCCAGCAGTCTTGAAGATTGAGAGGAACGCTTACCCCTGGCATTCATGAGGTTAATAATAGCTGTATTCTGCAAGGAAAGAGTGCAAATTTCAGTGAACTACAAACTGACTGTTTGCAAGCCTTGCTATTATAGAGAACATTCATTCTAAGCACAATTCCTGTACAGAGGCCTAACTGCCACAGATCAGCTGCTTGAATTTTCCTACTGCTTACTACTAGAGCACTGGAATACATCAAAGTATGCACTTTGCAGTGGCACAGGAACCAACAGTGYGCACAAAGCTGTTCCAGTCATCAAGAGTGCACTGAACAGAATTATTACTCTCACTAAGYGACCCACGTGCCAGTTATCAGCAGGAGAGAACTATGGATGTGGCTGTCATCCCAGCCTTAGGGTAGCAAGGACACATCACCAAATAGCAGTGGCAGTACACATAAGGGAACTGCAAAGCTATGATTGCTTCCAATACAAATTGTTTCCAGTGGAAAAAGCAGATTCCCATAGTAGGTGCCCTGTATTTCAAATATCAAAACCACAAAAAAACTTGTTTACAGAATGCTGATAACAGCAGTAATTGTTCTAATCTTAATTGTTGAATACTATCTAAAGACACAAGAGCATGTTTTCCTCATGGTCTTGCAGGCATGTGCATCTTTCAGTGCTGTAGAATTGGTTAATAAAATTCCCTGCAAGGTCAACTTTGCAATCCTTTGTTCTTACATCAAAAAACAAACTTCCTTTTAAATAATGACACTTCTTTAAAATAAAAATTTATTTATTTTTTAAGATATAGTATTTGCTAAAAGTAAACACCATTCCTGTGATGTATCTTGCAGTCTAAGAGCTCTGTTGAATTCCTATGATTGAGGTAATCTATTTTGAATCAGATTTTCTAGCTAAAAAGTTAATCAATTTAAGTAATGCTCTATCTAAAGGTAAGGTGCACATCATCTGTGTAAGTTAATTTCTGCTGTTTCAGTGTTTGCTGAATAATTCCAGTAATGGAGTTATGAGAACATAAATTATAGGAAAAAAAAGCAAGGCAGGAAATAAGAGAATACTTCTATGGAGTACATTATAAAATGTAAACTCCTACATAAGAAGAAGATATACCTTAACACAGAGATGTATTATTAAATCATTCAATCTTTAGCTGCTTCCTGTTATAACAGCATGTATACAAAAACAAAATAAAAACATTCTAAAGTTCAATACCCATTTAGACAAAAAAACAGCTCCTTGCTACTCTGATTTAATTACCATGTGTAAATTCTCGTCAAACTGAGAAGAAAACCATTTAGTGGACTGATACAAAATGTGTTCTGAACTCTTGGGCTCCAAATCCTGCAAAGACTTGGAGGCAGCACCATGTTGCACAAATGACAGGACAGACTTACCTTAAGATTTTCGAGATGTTGTTCTATGATGCGCATGCGAATGTTTTTATGTGCGAGGTAAGGTGAGCTTAGCGAAGCTGGCACAGTGTCTTCAAGTGAACTGGTGTCACCCAGAAACTTTTCACAGGCCTTCTTTATGGCTGCCACTGTGGACTCCTCAATGTTCACCAGGCGGATTTCCCTGAGACAGCCTGGTGGCCTTGTCTCAACAAATTCCTTTACAGCCATTACAATCACTTTAGAACACAAATCAACTGGGAAGGCATAGACACCTGAACTCACTGCTGGGATAGCCACAGACTTTAAAGCTCTTCCTGGAGCACTAACATAACTCAGAACATTGAAAATAGCGTTGCGAAGAAGGTCACAACATCTTTCCTTTCCGTGAATATCCCACTTTGGACCAACTGCATGAATAATTATCTTACAAGGAAGCTTCCCTCCACCTGTCACTGCTATTTCACCAACTTTGACTTCTCCATAACTATGAACATGAAGCTTGCTTTCCTCTTTTATTTCTGGCCCTCCAGCTTTTACAAGGGCAAGAGCAAGACCTGCTCCATGGTCAAGATACCCATTGGCTGCATTCACCACAGCATCGACCTTGTGTCTTGTGAGATCATCCTTATAAACACAAATGTCAATGCCTGACTTTACTTTTTTCCTGTACACTTCACCAGTGCTTTTTGCTGCTTTTCTGAAGGCCAATGTACAAGCAAACCTTTTGGAAATGAGATTATTTAGACAGTTTTCTCTTCTCTTAAGAGCTTCATAGGCATCTTTACTGATGGGCATCATCAAATTGACCTCATCCATTATGATGTTTGACCCTAGGATACAGAATACAAAGTGAAATAGAAGGTATTACAATCAAAACATTTATTTTTATCTAGAAGTGTGATTTATAGCTCTCAATTTTATCCTACTGTCATTGCTAAACAATATTCTTTTACACACTCTAATTTTTCCTCTCCCCTTTTCAGAGGTTTAGAAAACCCAAGGAGGTTCATTTAACTGTGCCACAGAGGTCTTATACTGAGTTTTAATTCTGTGAGTCTCATTTGGTCTGCATTTAAAGCCCACAAGCAAGTTCCTTCTTTGTATGGAACTTCGTATGAACTCAGAAAGACTTTCAAAAGCACATTTTTTAAGGAACAGTTTTTACAGTATTACGTTGGCTATACAGCCCTCTCCTGGCAGATGTCAGCAGTACTATACTACAGCAGTTATGTTAATTAGTTTAAATGAATTTGTGTGAGTTTAGTTGAACTTTCCTCTGGAGTATACTACCTGCTTGTAAAAAGTCAGGCATTTTGCACTTATAAAGTATACATGCCGACTCATCAAAACACTTCGGAGCTCTTGCTTTTAAAAGAGAAACGCAAGAAAGTCCTGTTGAAGCAATTAATAATAACGTTGATTCATAACCGTCTCTATTTCACATTAATTATGAATTTCACGTTGCTTTTGGCTTTTGTTTTCCAGTTTGCTGGCAGCAGCTGTCAGTTTTCAACTTACATACAAGTACACACTTCGCAGATGTCTAAATGAGAGGCTTACCTAAAGCGGGCTTCCCTCTGAGGAAATCTGAAACGTAACTCTATTGTAACAAAAAGAGAAAAAAAGGAAAAGAGAAAGTAAATGTTACAAGCAATAAAGTAAGTGGGCTGCCTTCCTACAGGAAAGATTCTGTTGCAAATCAAACCAGCACCAGCTTTTCAAACATCTCTACGAAGTTTTGTAGTGTTTAAAATGCTGCTCGGAGCTGCGGGAGCTCTGTGGGTGAAGTTACCCTCAGCTTCCTCCGGCTCCGACTCTCAGGAGCGAGAGGGCGGGCGGAGCCATTCCCGAGCGCCAGGCCAGAACAGGCCGGGACTGCTCTACTCCCCTCAGCCCCGCCGGGAGCTCCCGCCGCACCCGGACCCCTGAGACAGCCGCCGCCCCGGGCCCCCGTCCCCCTGCCCCGCTCCTCTACCTGGACGACCCCCATCTCGCTCAGGGCGGATCCTCAGCGCTCGGAGCTGCGGGCGGAGCGAGAAGCGAAAGCGAAAGCGAGCGGCGGAGCGGGAAGCGAAAGCGAAAGCGGGCGGCGGGGCGGGATCATGGCGGTCGCGCCGCTGCTGGTGCGGGTGAGCCCTGAGCCCGCCGTCGCCGAGAAGGCGATCTTCAAGCTCCAGACATACTTCCAGTCGGGAAGGCGGTCGGGGGGCGGGGAGTGCAGCGTCCGCCCAGGCCCCGAGACCGGCACCTACTGGGTGGACTTCTCTAAAGAGCAAGGTACGGGCCGGGCGTCGGGAGCGGCCGTGAGGGGGCTGGAAATGGCCGCCCAGGCGCCATTTAGTGTCCCTGGGCAGGGCGGCTCTAGGGCCGCTGGTGACCATCACGTTTGCAGCTAACTTTATCAGGCTTCTCTGCCTTTGTCCAAATTCAGAGAAGATCTCATTAATGCATATAAATATCCTAAAGGCGTGCCAGRCTTTTTGGTGGTAGCCAGCAACAGGACAAGGAGCAGAGGGCATAAACTAAAACACAAGAAATTTCACCTTAACACGAGGARGAATTTCTTTACATCGAGGGTGGCAGAGCAGTAGGACAGGCTACCCAGGAGGGTCGTGGCGTCTCTGTCTCTTGACACATTCYGGATGACCCTGCCTTGCTCCTAGGATTGGGTGGGATGATCTCCAGAGGTTCCTTCCAGCCGTAACAGTTCTGTGATTCTGTCATTCTGAAATTACCAGATAGGAAGCGTGTGGAATCCCGCTCAAAACACACCTTGGAATTGGATGCAAGATGCTACGAGATAGTCATCCTGCCGGGAGAAGGGGACCCGGGCAAGAGCCAGGTTGCAGCACACGCCTCTGCCAGCTACAGCAAGGTCACTGCCGGCCCTTCCCTGCCCCAGCTGGAGCAGCGGGCCAACGGGGGCTATGGGGCCACAGCAAAGGAGGACCTTACCAGAAAGGTACATCAGGAACAGCAATGTCACAACCTGCCCCGCTTGTAGTTCCATGAGTTCTTTATGTTGCACTTCAATATTTTGTGCCAAAAAAATGTCAGTTACATGATCTTAGATAATGAAATGGGGGCCAGGAGTGACATTTGAGTGCCAGACCAGAGGTCAATCTACACATGTTTACAGGCAGCATGTTTTCCAGCCTGACTCCGGCAGGTGCCAGCCACTATTCCCCAAAGCAGCACTCTGGCAGGTTTCAGGGGGTAGTATGCACCGAGGGCTGCTCCCAAAAGGTAGAAGAATCGTATGAGATTTGGATCTTTTCCAGCTGCCTTTCACCTACCCTTCCACCTTTCCACCTACTCTTTCAACGTGGTTTGCACCTTGTGGCAGCCCTAATTATCTCCATCTCTTCAGCATTAAAAAAGTCTGCTGTGATGCAATGTAGCACCRCAGATATGATTTCAGACGCTTTGAACTAAAAGTTACACAGAAAAGATCATCTGTGTTTAGGGACGTGGGATGGGGCAACGTGTTGTGGATGTGGCTCTACCAAGACGCTGATATCTGGCTCAGAGAGTTTTACCCTGTTTTGCTTAGTAACATAGGTGTAGCTTTTGAAGTATAGCATGTGCTAGCATAGTGTTTACCTGGCATCTGTTGTGCAAATTTCCCTATCCTTCTGTCTGTGTGAACTACAGAAGTGAACGTTTGTTATTATTTTTCAGAATCCTGTTTTCTGCCCTAACTCTTGGAGTTATTAAAGCATGAGTTCTGGGAAAATTTTAAAGAAAGATTATGAGTGAAAATTAGAAAGTCTAATATTAATAAGAACAATGAAATATARCACATAGGTCATGTTAAAACATGTTGTTTCTGTGTAACCTGGCTCTAAGAGGATAGACAGATTCTTTTGGGGATCCTTGGCAGGACAATGATGTAGTTACACTAAGATGTAGTTACAATGATGCCTCACGTTTTAGCTTTTATATTTTTCAGATTCTGTACTGCTTTAGTGTGTAGTTCTGAGCTTCATATTAGGGGACAGTAAGCTCTCTTCACAAAGTAGGGAGACAAAACAATTCCTTCTCTAGCTGGGGACCAAAGACAAATGATCCAAATTTCAGGCCCAAGAGTATAAACAACAGTGGACTRTAAKTGGACAATTAACTCCARTATGCAAAYGGACCAGAACTTACTAAAGTGTGAGACCTCATGACCGCTCATCCATTTTGAGGCCATTCTGGTTCACCTTGRGTGCAGCCCTGGCTGGGCTCTTGTGCTGCTCAAGGTGGATCCATTGAGGCCTTCTAATAAACACAGAATAAATGGTACTTTATTCTTTAACTCCATCTAGTCTCTGTTCTAGGTCAGCCTTCACAAGGCATCAACAATTAAAGCTTTTTGCTTTTTAAAAAGCATAGAATTAACGATCAGAATACCAAAGGATTTCTACAAAGTGATTTCTACAAACTGATTCTACAAAGAATCAGTGTAGGACAGTTTTGTAAGTCCTGTAGCACTGTACTTGATAGCACAGCTCAGCTTATGGTTTCTAGTCACCTGGACCCTCTGCAAATAATGTGAAATCTTAATACTTGGGTTGCTGTATTGATAGAACAATCACAGTCTAGACTTGAGAACACATAAAAGCATCTGGGTCATCCAGTCAGTCCTCAAAAGAAGCAGAGAGCAGTGGATGTCTCCCTGGCCACCAAGGGGTCCTRTGGGTTTCACTATCCAGCTACAGTTGTGGTCTGCATTCCCAGTTAGGAATTGTAACTGGTTGATCTTGTAGGCAGTGCCATTCAGCCTGCCTGCTCTGGGATGGGGTCAGCAGCACCTGGTGGGCAGGGTACCTGGGACCTTCGAGGCCAGTAAGGAAGACACCGGTCAGTCTGGTGTCCAGAAACCTTGAGAGTGATAGGGAGGGAAAGAAGAAATCTGTTTACTTTGTCTACTTGGTGCACAGGACTTCTGGGGCCTGGTAATGATGGGAAAAGGGCCTAACACACAATGAGCTCAGCCACAGAGGTTGCCTGCCTTTAGTTATGCTAACCCTGTTGTCAGAGGTTGGATCAGGGAGTGCTGGTCACAGTCTCAGCCTAAAATAGCAGAGTTACTGTCTTTCCTCCTGCAATGCTGGTGACATTAAGGCATTTCATTTTTGCTGCTGACTTAGAAGCAGATTGTGATACTCACCTGTTTGTACTGTTAGTGTATGTGACATAAAAGAAATACTGTGTACAAACTTGTTAGTAGTAATCTGGCACTGCTGGGATGGACAGAGCTTCTCCCTGCTGAAAATACAGAAGTAGAAAGCAGAGAACCTTAGAGAAGACTAATGTTGATGTATTCTTGTCTTTTCTTTAGATATTTCTTACAGTGTCTGCTACTTTGAATACCAGTATGTTCACTGAAGACCAAAGGGAGAAAATTGCCATTATGTGTCCAAATTTAAAGAGAGAAGGAAACCCTGGCATTCATGGCTCTGAGAAATTGACAGGAGATTTTACAGATATTGAAAAAGCTTATCACTACTTTGAAGATATCCTTGCAGGCAAAGACCCAAACCATGATTTTTCACATTCTGAATGTAAGAATGGTTTGAAAGATGAAAATGGCCTGAATACTAAAAAAGTGGTTGAGCTTACAGTTGTGACAGCTCTCTATGAATATTTTATTCATACCCGCAAAGAGGAAATCAAAGAACTACACGAAAGGTTTGGAGCATGTATAAGAATTATGGGTCACGATGAGGATAACACATTCATAGACATATCTTCTGATAAAAGTCCTGCATTGTTAGAAGCAGCAAGTGATTCTTTTACCAGAACTTTCCAGGAAGCTACAAAAGATCTGACCCAGGAAAAAGTTACTATAACAAAGAGTGACACATTAAAAGAGACAATAGTAAAATTAAATGAAAGTTTTAGAAATCTTCTTGCTAAAGAGGAAGGGAATCAGTTGCTACTCCGTGGTCCAGGGAGKGAGATTTTAGCTGCCCTAAAATTTCTAGCAGGGGAAGGTGAGAACAGCCAAGCTGAAAAGAATATGAAAAAAGCATCTGAATGGTACAAATACAGAGATGGAATTGAAGTTGATGCTTCGGTGTTTAAATTGTTGGAAACCGTACTAAGCAAAGAAATTGAAAACATAAATGGCAAATTTGACACACTGGTAGAAATAAAAGACAAGTCATATGGCCAGAAGGCCGTAATATTTAGGCCTAAATCCGAAGCTTCTGATATGTCATCACATGCTACTGAAAGTTTCATCAGTGCATTTCAGASTGCCTCTGCCATGTTAAGAGAAAAAGTCATCAGCGTGAGGCTTTCGGAAGATCAAAAGAAAACTTTAAGCGTGCTACTTAATGCTAAATTTGAAGATCTTAATGTAGAACTTAAGAAGAATGAAGATAAGTTAATCATAAGGGGTTTACCAGACCGTCTTTATGATGCTGAAAAGTACACTAAGTCCCTTTTTAACATTGAAGAGACACAAACTAGAAATAGGGCACCACTGTCTTCTGACCTCAGCTCTCAAGAAGCTACAGGAGCATCTAAGAAGTCCAGGATTAGGCAAAAGAATAACCTTTCTTCTGAAGGACAGACTCAGGCAAAGACAGAACAAAAAGAAGATGATGAATGTCCAATTTGCAGGGACACAATTGAAGATAAAAAAGTACTAGAAAAGTGCAAACATGCATTTTGCAAAACTTGCATTGACACAGCCATGGCTTATAAACAAACTTGTCCAGTTTGTAATACTGTCTGTGGAATCCTGACAGGAAACCAGCCAGAGGGAACAATGTCAGCTAGAGCAATCAGTTTCTCTCTTCCTGGTTATCCCAATTGTGGCACCATTCAAATTGAGTATGATATGAAGGGTGGTGTTCAAACTGTAAGTATACTTAAAATTTCTTAAAGATATATTTCCCACAACAAAACCAATATTGAATACAAAATTAATTATTTTCCTATTACTTGAATGCATGTTCAGGGAAGACATTTCTTTATTTTGTACAAATGTGCAAGTGTTTAATTCAATATTTTTGGGCGTGATTAAGTAAATACAGTAGGAATGAAATAGATGATCAGCCTCCGTTTTATATGCACCAAGGCAGAGGTACCTGTCTTTAGTTTGTACAGTGGGAGTAACTGAACTGAAATCTCTGCAGTGATATCATGTAAGCAAAGTTTTGCAAGTATGATGAGCATTTCTGAGCTGTTCTCTTTGCTGTGGACACCAATGGACAAAAATAAATAGTGGGCTGGCTTGGTGAGAGCTTTCCAGGTGAGAAATCTCCTTATGTTATGTGCTTGGATTCATGACTAGGACTGAGAATGGAGTAAATTAAAAAAGTCACAGGTGTAGCACCATGCATTTGGGAGAGAAGAGAGGGAAAAACAAATTTTAAAATAACAATGGGTGCATGAGTGATGACAAGAAAGTGTGAATGAAATTTGTATGAAATAAAGTGTCTAAAGAGAAAAAAAATTTAGAATCAGTTATTAGTCATGCTATGTCCTTCTGAACGATTTATGATATGCAATRTGGTTTTGTTTTGTTTTTCTACAAAACAGAGCAGCCACCCAAACCCAGGGCAGCATTATGGGCCAGCTCAACGAACAGCATATTTACCTGACAATGAGGAAGGGCGAGAAATCCTGCAGCTCCTCAAAAGGGCCTTTCACCAAAAATTGATTTTCACAGTGGGGCAGTCACGTACTACTGGTGCACAAAATGTTATCACATGGAATGATATTCACCACAAAACTGCCATGGAGGGAGGGCCTACCCTGTAAGTAGTCTTGTCTTTATGCAATACTGTTGTTACTCAGATGTGTCGGAAGACTACCTTGAATATCTTCCAAATTTAGGGCTTTCAGATTTTGTCACTAACAGAGTGATTGTGGAGTGCCCTATGGATCCAGATGTTAATCACCTTCCCCTATTTGGACAGTTGGAACAAGGATGAGCTTAGTGTTCTGCTGCCCCTCAGACTACTCATTCATCACTGAGTTTGTAAGGCACTTAGTTACTGCTTTGATTAGAGCCTACAGGACAACAAGCTTTTGATGGCATCCAAGGTTGGACTCCTGATCTATGCCTCTCCTGTTACCTGCTGTTCTGCACCAGCAGGTGCTGGTCCATTATGATCCTGGTAAAGATGGCACTTACCATGTTGTAAAACATGATTTGACATTCTGCTTAACAGAGCTAACAGCAAGAAGTGAGATTGTAGTACAGATATGGTCATGTCCTTTTGGATGCTAGGAGCCAAGAGTTGTGCAGCACTTAGTGGGTCAGAGCACAGGACAGACACAGTGCCAGCCCCAGCCATATAAAGGGTTACCCCATTTTGGTTGTTCAAGCTGTCAGAGGATTTTCTGAGTGAGTAGATGACTGCCCTGTCCAGTATTTCTTGAGGACTTGCTGCGCTTAAATGAAAGGAGCAATCACCAGGACAGAGTGTGAGCTGCCTGCAGCAGAGACCAGAGGGAATCTTGGATCGGTCCTTGCAAGCTTGTTGCAGCCTCTAAGGGGTAGCCGGTGTCTTGCAAGCTCTAAGGCTCATGTCTAGATCCTCCTGACTGGGCTAGAATCATTAAAAGAGCAAAAAGTATCAGTTTTACTTTACCCTTCTCTCTGTGCAAATTCTCTCTCTTGCTTATCACTTGCTTCATATGCCGTTCTGATGTTGCACTACTTCAAGTCCAGAGGTGCCATAATGTTTCTGATTTGAAGGCTTACTTGGATATCCTTCAGGTCTGATTTTCTTTTTAAAAGATACATAGCCAAACACCCTATCATTTTGAAGGGAGACCCCAGGCAGCTTTGAAAATCAAGTTCTTAGTATCAATTTGGACARCAAAATGTAGCAGCTCCTTAAGTTTGTAGCTTTAGGCTGTCTGTATCGCTTCTATGACTGGCAATATGGGTTTGTTTTCTCTCTAGGGCAAGAACTGCATAGAATTTGTGAAGAGATTTCTAAAAAGACTTTGATGAGATGGTTTTGTAGAATTGTCAAGTGCTTCATTGTAGAAATAGCCCAAACAATTCTTCTCTTCTTCTCCTAGGTTTGGTTACCCAGATCCTTCTTATCTGCAGCGTGTTCGATCAGAACTGAAAGCAAAAGGAATTGAATAAGGAAATTGATCAACTCTCAACTCTTAAGTGCAATGACTAAACATACAGCAGTTATTGTACTATTCAAGCTCTGAGGGAAGTGGCTTTGTTTAACTGCAGTACCTAAATCGCTTGTATTTCACAGTTAGCTAAGAAAAGTAATCTTTTCTCATCAAGCAATGTATGTTCTTTTCAGAAATMATTTACTTCCTATATATGTAGCCTGTACAAAATTTGGTTCTTGGGAGTGTAGTATCAGTACTGTTTGCACTTTGTGTGTCTTGCTTTACTAGCAGATCTGATCGGCCCTTTTCCCCACAACTCTCCAGTCTGATTTCCAAAACCTTTAGATCCACTACTTTTATTAGATGAAACACTTCTCTTAGCTTTGCATTACGGTGTCTGTCAGCATGGCTGGCATCAGGTAATCTAATCTAATCTAAATCTAAAATTTGTATGCAAATTTGTATGCAAATATGTAATCTAATCTAAAATTTGTATGCAGCTATGACAGTGTTAGCTGTGATAAGGTTATGGACTTTTGCTTCTTTTCATGGTAGAAATTGCCTTAGTGATTTGGGTTTTGCATGTGAAATTAGCCATGGATCATGTACAAGTGGGTAMATGGATGCTCAGCTCTGCAGAAGTGCTGAGTACTGGGAGCTGTGTTGGAGCAAATGGGTAGTAACAGTGTCTGTGTCCATATCTGATAGTGGGCTCCTGGTTCTGTGCCTGCCATTGTGCTTAAACTTAAATACAATTTTAAAATCAGCTTTTCAACTATAAAACTGTATTCTTTCAATTGCATCCAATATATGTTTAAATTGTATCATAAAGATACTCTGCAGTGCCAAAGTAACCTGCTGATTACCTGTGTGGTGGTATGTCACACAGACGTGATTTTTAGTTAGTTGAACCATTACTCTAAGGCYACTGAGGACAACTAATAAAGAAAATACAAAAATACCACGTGTGTTTCTTCTGTACAGGTTTTTCCTCCTTGTTRCTATACATATAGCTGTATATATTTTTTAGATTTAGGAGCTTCCCTGCAACACCATGTTTTGGGGCAGTTTGGACTCCATGCCACCCCCTTTTTTAAAATGTATTACTTTATTTTTTTTATTATTTTAAGATTCCTACATTGTAAATAGGCACTACAACTTTGCCACCTTGACTTTCAGGTTTAGTAGGAGTGGGCACCGTTTGGTTTCCATATGGGTTGGGATGTCTTTCCAGCCCTGGTTTTGTGTTACTGTATTTGTTTTAATATTTTACATTATTCCATGCAGTAAAATAGCAGAGGATGCAGTAAAATACCAACGCTCCAGTTGTTTCTAARTGACTGAGCTTTTCTGCACATGGAAACAACTTGTCACTTGGGACAGTGGATTAGGAAATAACAGAGAAATAAGTTGCCCACCAAGAAACAAAGGCATCCCCATGAGTCATTCAGCAGAGTATTTGATGAAATGTAGGCTTAGCTGGAGGCTTATGATTTTTAATGACATTTATTTATCCATTCCTTAAATGAATGTTCAGTGAAATTAGGGGGGAAAGCTTCATTTATCTGCTATTTTAGTGTCCCATATTTGGCCACAAGGGTAAAATACACAGCACAAAATAGCTGAAAACAAACCTTTGCAAGAGAAAGTCCTGAGCACTTGATTGAAAACTTCTCAGCTAGCAGAAAAGTTGGTCTGAAGTAAACACCCACTGCAACCTTCCACGGTTGTGGAAGCATCTCTGGCAAAGAATGATGAAAGTGGTAATTTTAATTTGCATTATGACTTCATTTGAAGGGCTAAGGGGAGGGAGAGCGAGTGTTATCCAGTGGTTAAGCAGTGCAAGTTCAGAGGCTGAAAACACGGTGACACTTGGTACGGCTCTGTGGAGGCTCAGGGGGCTGTGCAGCCCGGGCCGGTGAGAGGCCCGTCCTGCCCCGGGAGGAGGCGCGGCGGAGCCCAGGACCCCCGGCCGTGCCGATGGGCCCGGAGGCGGAGGCCGGTTCCCGGCACTGGGCGGAGCCCCAGGCATCTCGGCTTCCGCGGCCGAGAATCGAAACCGAAAGCGGCGGGAGAGGAGCGGCCGGGCGGCCATGGAGGGGCAGCGGCCGTGCTCCTTCCCGCTGCTGGTGCGGGGGGACTGGGGCCCCGCCGAGCCGCCGGCCGCGCTCAGGAAGAAGCTGCTCTGCTACTTCCAGAGCCAGAAGCGCTCGGGCGGCGGCGAGTGCGAGCTGCGGACCGGGACCGACACCGGGACCATCCTYGTCTGCTTCGCCCGGCCCGAGGGTGAGCGGCCGGGCCGGGGCGGGGGCGCTGATGGCGATGCCCGCGGCCAGACGGGCGGGGGGCGGCCGCATCCCCCTGACCGGTGCCTGCTCTGTTGGCAGTGAGGGAGCGGGTGCTGAGGCGGCCGGCCCACGAGCTCGTGTGGGGGTCCGGAGAGCGGCTGTCGCTGCAGGTCACCGCGCTGCCCGCGGACGGCGACCCCGCGCAGGTGAGGCGGGCGCGGTGAGGCGGGCGCGGGTCCGGGCGGGCGGGGTGGCCGCGGGTGACCGCTCTCCTCTCGTTCCCTTGCAGGAGGCGGGACCGGCCGGCGGGACCCAGGTGCCAGGTAGGGGCTGCGGCCCGGGCGGCGGGGGCTCCGGGGTGGCGGGGCACCGGCCCGGCGAGCCCTGCGGAGCAGCGGGCGTGGGGAAGCAGCGGAGCCGCTGCTTGGCCGGGCCGGGCGAACGGCGCCGTAGCGCTTTGATTCTTCTCCCCAGCGCTCCCCTTCACTTCACGAATCCCAAACACGATGAAGTTCCTAAGGTGCCACAATCCCCGAGCCACATCCCAGACACCAGRCAGACCGACCACGCTGTCATGGCTATTACACATACACTGCATAATCAATACACGCACAGCTACTCAATACACATCTGGCTAATACACACGCGTAGGACTAAGCAATACACACACATGGCCAATACGCAGCTAATCAGTGTGCGACTGTCAGTACACACAGACTAATCCATATACACAGGGCTAATACACAGCTCTCTGAGCTCTGCTTTCAAAGTACCTGCTTGTGTATAGTGGGGTGATTGTGCAGGTGAGGGCTGAGGGCACAGGCTGCAAAAGCAGTTTGGTCCGTCTTACCGTTGTCTTTTGTTTTCTAATGTAGCTGCATTTCCTCTTGTTCTAAACTAGGAAGTTGCGTGGTCATGCTGGGTCAAACACATCCTGACAGAGTCTTTTCCGGCAGTCTCAGTTTTCAAAGGCACTTCTCTCCCAAGGGCTGATGTCCTCAGCACTTCTTATGTTCAGTGCAGCTTTTTGTGAGAGGAAAGTGCTGTACTGCATGGCAGGACTTGCTCATGGTGGTTCGTGCAGCATGACTGTGTGCTGACGAGAAGCCCAAAGCTTCCTGACCTCAGAGGCTTTCTGTAACCAATTCAACTTTTGGCTTAAAAATAGAGGAATGTGTGGAAGTCTGTGATTCTGACAGTGTCAAATGAAACTTAATTCAAGCTGTGTTAGCTCCTGGGTGTACATTAATGTGTCTGTTTTCTTCTTGAAGTACCCAGCAACTGAGAAACTGATAAATTGTCATTTATCTCTAGTTAATGAACCTCAGGTGTCTCTTCCCATATGCCAGAATAAGGAAACTCCTGTGTGTACTCAGCAGGAGAAGACAGGTAAGTGTATCACTTACCTGGTGGGATGACTATTGTATTCTTTCCCCTTTGGTTTTCTGGACCTTTCTGCTGCAGCAGTGCCCTGGTAACTCTCGTGGCTTGTGTTGTTTGTCTAATGTAGTAATTGTGATCCCAGGCTAAAAGAAAGAAATGTATTTTTTCCTTTCTGTGAGCCCCCACTTCACTGTCTGCCTCAGACAGGTCACTTCCTTTGGGGACAGCAGTGAATGCTGGCCTTTGGTCTGGCTGAGGCTGTCCCTACCCAGACCCTCCCAGCTGCTGCCAGCCTTGCTGGGGCAGCCCTGTGCCGGAGCATTGAGAGCTGTGTACGCCAGGTACGCCTGAGCAGCCGTGGCAGCCAGCAAGTATAAAACCCAGGTGACCCACAGCTGTGTCTGAACTGTGAATGGGGAGCACTGATTCCCCTCATTGCGTGTTTGTGAAGAAGCTTTTGTATCTTTTACTTCTGCTGTCCTTGCCTGATGAACTGAAGCATTTCCTCCCTACGTATTGATACAGCAACTCCCGCTAGTGATCTGCATAACTTCTTTGGGATTCTTACCCTGTTCTTCTTCTCTGGCCCTGAGTGTGATCTGCACAAAAAGTGGTGTGAAAGCTTGGAAGGTGGGAAGCTTGTTTTTTTTCTTAACTTTTGCCTAAGGCATTAGGGTGTGATCTTTTATTTCAGAATCATGTGAGAAATTGGAAGCAGAGAAGGCAACCTCTAGGAATTCTGCTGTAGTAGTCACCACTGCCTTTGGGGAGAAAATAGAAGATGAGATTTTGGAAATGTACTTTGAAAGTAGAAGGAGGTCTGGCGGGGGGCCCATTGAGTCCTATGTCAAAAAGGATGACCAAGTGATCATCACCTTTCAGGATGAGCAAGGTATGTTATGGGTGTTACACTGCTTAAGCTCTCTTTTAAAAATAGGCCTTTGCTGGTGCAGGATCTCTCTGTGGGCAGTGCTCCAAGCAGAAATGGTATATTATTGCTATTGTTTAACATGATACTCTGCTGTGACATCTCTGTTTTTCTGTGGGACTAGATGCCCAAGAAGTTTTACAAAGAAAGCATCACTTGAGTAAAATTGATCTGGTTGTGAAGCCGTGGCAAGTGGCAACTTCCCAGGAATCTTGCCAAGTGGAGAACTCTGAAGGATCCCTGCTTCCCACTGCAGTTGTGCTGGAAAATGTGAAGGACACAATCAAAGATTGCATGTTAATTTTGCTGGTAGAGAATGTCAGTGGCTTGTCAGAGGAGGATGGTGACTTCAGTGTGGAAATGATTCCTGAGTTATGTGCTGCTGTCGTTACTTTTACTGGAAATACTGGTAAGAAGGAGTCAGAGTTGAAGCTCTTTTTATTAGGTACATGTTTGTGTGCGTGTGTGTGAGTGAGATTATCTGGAAGTATTATCTTTCTTATTTTTAAGGTTTGATCTGATATTGTGTCCTTTTAAAGGAGGATTTACTTCACTTAATGCCATAACCTTTATCTGTGGTGTAGAGAGGCCAGTGCAAGTCAGAAAGAGAGCTAGCTCTGGTTTTGATAGTAAACACAACAGGTAGGATTAAAACCAAACTATAACTTAAAACAAGCAATAAAGGATGTACTTGGTCTGAAAACAGAACAATGGTAAAAGCTGTCCTTGCCAAAATTGTCCTTCAGGGAAGATGTAGGTTTTTCTGCCTTAGAAATGATTTGTCTCTCAAGTCGTGTTCCAGTCCTAAATTTTTGGTGCAGCCTTTAGGAAATAAGTGGATCTTTAAGAAACTTAATTATTTTTCCTTGACAGACGGAAGAGTGTTTTGACTGTCTTTTATTGTGAGGATAATGGGGGAAGTAGCTGAAATGAGAATGTATTTATCATAAAATGGAGAGAATTTAAATTGTTAACTTGTGTCTTAATATTTATGTATGAAGCCGTAGCCTAAAAATGAACCTGATGTTGTTTTCTGCTGGAGCTAAAGAACCCAGTGACAGTCAGTAGGAAAACCAGTGGCAAATTCTGGCTGCAATCATTGTAGTCAACAATTGTAATCAATCATGAGGGGAATACTGAGTGACAGATTCAGAATATGTGGAAAGAGGTAGCTTTGTGGGCAGCTCTGGACTGATTTAGTAATTCAGTGCTTTGATCAGTGCACACAGTGATAGTCTGCTAACATCATGGTAGAAAAACAAGCTCTGAGTTTGATCTTTTCCTTTTTCTTCTCCTTTCTCTTTCTAGATGCAGAGAAATTTGCTGAAAAGCTGAATCAAAACCAGAGAGCAAGGGAACAAAACATTACTGCATGGTGCCTTGAGCAAACAAAAACTGTTAGGGCTGAAAATATACCACCCAACACCTCCAGTCACTATATAACTGTCTACTTTGAAAATGAGAAGTACGGCGGCGCACAGATCGTGGATGTTCAACTGCTGCCTGATGAAGATGCAGCTATCATTACATTTGGTGACCAAAAAGGTAATGCAGAAATGCAGAGCCCTTATTTCTTTTAGAACCTCCCATTTAAAGACCAAAATGTGGATTTTCTAGAGAAATACCTGGTTTGCCCTTGTAAAATGGCAGACATGGTGCTTTGCCCACAGGTCTCATACTAGCTGGAGTGCAAGCTTCAGTTTTGGACCAGCTGGCCATAAGGCATAGAATTTTTTCATTTTCTAGACAGTTTATTTCACCCAGGTCTTGATTCTTACAGAGTTCAGGTTGCAGTTTGAGGTCCATGGAGAGTGCACAGCCCCCTGAGCACAGGGGATCTCCCCACACCTGCCATCTTGGGCACCAGCTGCCCATGGCAACATGCCCAGTCTGGCTCGTCTCAGGACAATTCCTTGGGCAGCTTTTTGGCTGGAGAGCAGGTGCTATGGGTTGTCCAGTCAGTGGCAGAAAGATGAGTGACTGTGAAAAGTGTAGGACAAGGAAGAAGCTGGGGGCATTGCAGTGAAGGGGAGAATTGAAGAGGAGTTGAAGGAAAGAGATTGTCTTTTGGGAAAACAGAGGAGCTGTGCTTTGAGCTGTGAGTAATAGCCCAGACAACTATGGAGCTGGGCACTTCAAGTACAGCATATAAGAGAAGTGGGGGCAGAGATTATGCACACCTCCTCCCAGAGGTGGATGCTGTTGTGCTTGACTCTCTTCAACTTAGTTTCTGGCATTTAAAATGAATAATTGTTCAGAAATCTGGAATTATTTCTATTTGGGAAATTGAGGAAGTTAATCTAAAAATGTTCTTAAAAATAACAAACATTATTATATAGAAAATATAGTTTAAAAACCCCCAAACAATGAAAAAAACCCCAGAACGAAAGAGAAGATCTTAAGTGCTGACATTAATAACTTTGGGAGTTGTTTGTTTCTTCTAGATGTAACAAATATCCTGGCAAAGAAGCATTCACTCAACAAAACACCAATCTTTGTCTATCCTTACTACACCTCACTGGAAACGGCTCTATATGGAAAGGAAGGGCCACAGATAAAGAAACCAGATCCAATTACATTGCCTCTGGATCCCTATATCTGGAATTATTTGCAAGGAAATAGTAGCTTAATTAAGGCAATAGATCATGAAATGGCAAAGTGTAATTGTGTGCCAGTGTGGCCTGGGGCCCTCTGTGCAGATCCAACAGTTACTTTGCATCCTTCAGCTATTTTTTCTGAGCGGAAGAGATCAGTATCTCGATTGGGCAAGGCATGGAAAGAAGAAGTTTCCACAGCATTTTCAGACACCATATCAAAGTACGGAGCAATTAAATGTCAAGTAAGCACAGAGGTGTGGGAAGCCATTAGGAACAACTTTCCCCATGATGAAGTTCTGATGATCCCAAATATTTCCAAGGATTTACACGTTCTAGTAGGTGAAAAAGAAGTTGTGAAGAAGGTTGAACAAGAACTGAAGCTTCTGATCAAAAAGGCCACCAGAGAAATTGAAAGAGAAAAGCAAAGAGCTGAACTGAAAGTCAAGACAGTGAATGCAGGGGAATATGGAATTTTACGGATTACTGGTCTGGAAGAAAAATTTCGTACAGAGTTCCCAGATCTGCAAATAACTTATGATAATTTGGAGAAGAGCATTAACCTATCTGGAGTGCCTGAGGAAGTTTACAAAGTAAAAGGAGAAATACTTGAGCATGTATACAAAATGGCAAAGAAAACAATTAATGTCCACCCTTCTATTTTTCAGTTTTTAGAGCATATTGATAATGAAACCCTGTCACAGAGCCTGTTTATATCAAAACAAATTAATGTCTTTTATGAGCTTGGTGCGGGAGAGATCATCCTGAAAGGGAATGCTCCTGAAGATCTCCTAAAAGCAGAGGAAGAAATAAAGAAAGAACTAGACCACAAAAGTATTACTTTGGGGGATCAGTCAGTCCTCCAGAAGGAGGAATGGCAGAAGCTAGTCAAGGAAAACTGCTCTAATGGAGCTGTAGCAATCACTCAGGCAGAGAGTCAGATCATGATTGCTGGTCTTTCTGAAGCTGTAGCAAAAGCCTTTGAGGAACTTGCCAGCTTTATAGATGAAAACACACAGGTGCAAAAGGTCATTGAAGGGAAGCCGATGGCACTCATAAAGTTTTTTAAGAAAGAGAAGGTCAATGATTGGGCTGCCTTACCAAAAAACGGTGTGAAAGTTGACTTTAGCACACAGAAAAACTGTGAAGTTATATTGTTGAGTGGGCCGAAGACAAAAGTGCTGGAGGGAGTCAGCTTAGTTGAGCGAATTCTGTCTGGCCTGCATTTTAGGCGTGTGGTGATTGACTTGCCAGGAGCCAAGGCATATATAAAAGAGCAAGCACACCTTTTGGCCCCCCATATAAAAGAAGTGTACCAGTGTTTAGTCCTACTGGAAGAGCAGCCAGAAGAACAGCTGAAAGAACAGAAACAACATAATAACAGAGGCAAACTCCATATGGAGGTGGCCATGGGTGAAACTGTAATAGCGCTTTATAAAGCTGACTTGTGCACTCATCCTGTTGATGTTGTGGTGAATGCATCTAATGAAGACCTAAAGCACATTGGTGGCTTGGCTGATGCGCTGTCAAGGGCAGCTGGGCCAGCACTGCAGGAGGAGTGCGATGAGCTGGTGAGGAAGCTGGGGAATTTGCAGCCTGGTGACGCAGTGATGACGCGCGCCGGGAAACTGCCCTGCAAGAACGTCATCCACGCTGTCGGGCCCAGGTGGAGCAGGGAGAGATCAGAAATGTGTGTGAACTTGCTGAGGAAGACAGTGAAAAATTGTTTACAACTAGCTGAAACATACAAGCATCGTTCCATAGCTCTGCCTGCTATAAGTGGAGGGATTTTTGGCTTCCCGATGGAACTGTGTACTTATACCATTGTATCCTCCATCAAGGAGACCTTGGAAGAGTCCAAGGGGAGTAGCAGCTTGAAGGAGGTTCATCTTGTGGGTTTTGCACAGGATAACATTCAGGCTTTCAGCAAGGCATTTGGAGAAGTGTTTTCGGAGTCTTCAGCTTCCTACAGGCCACTGCATCGTGTCAGTTCAGTTCCTCAACCTAGGCAGAGGAGAACTTCCAAGCGTATTAATAACTTCCCATTCATAACAACTCATGAAGGTCTTAACATCGTCCTGCAAACAGGAAGCATTGAAGATGCTGCCGTAAGTATTCTAAATTATCTCCTTTTGAAATAAAAAGTGGGTTCTTTTGTGTCTTTTTTTTAAACTAACAAACACAAAACCAGCGTCATTGGTGAACACCAGCATGAAACATGCAGTTGGTATTGCACTTCCTGTGGAGAACCAGTGATTTTGATCATTGATTTCTGGTTGCCTCCTGCACTGAATTTCTGTTAGCTGGCTGATAGATACTTTACTGGGATTGCCAGTACTGGAAGCAACTCTGTCCAGGACCCTTCTGCAAAACCTCTGAGGAGTGGATGCCTCCCACAGCTTATGCATGCAGCTCCTCCAGTTGGCCAGGGCAGAATATATGCTAAAATGTGTATGGGGCCCTTCCTGAGGAGCTAAATATAGGGTTTGACACAATGTTCAGTGCCCTTTGTATTTCTCATTCATAAGTTACTGCTTTTCTCACTTCTTTCTCCTTAGATTACGCCAAGTCTTGTTTGTCTTCAGCTTGTCCCCCTAAACCAGCCATGCATGGGAGGCCCTGCCTACCTCACTGAGCTCAGATTTTGGTCTGTGAGCCTCTCTTTGAGAACCAACTTGCACAAATGGAGGCAGAATTAATAAACAAGGAATGCAGAATTGTCACTCCCATTAGGCTGAATTTAATTTCATTGTTAACTCAGTTTTGTCTTTCTTTGGGCAGGCTCATGATATTAGAATTGAGCATAATTTCTGTTTTTTTCCAAAACTTTGTTCTCTCTGGTTGCTGTCCCAAAAATTCACCTTGTAGGCCATCAGGGAGTCTGTGTTTGATCATCCAATGCAAAATTTAAATTTTATATTGACAAGCTAGAGTTTTTGCTTGTGTGTTTTGCAGACATCCATTGTTGTCGTCAGTGTTGGCAAAGATCTCCAGCTTGACAAAGGGCCACTTGGTAAAGCCTTGCTGAGCAAGGCAGGGCCAATGCTTCAGACAGGYTTGAGCAAAGAAGGTGGAGGAAGAATACCTGAGGAAGGATCTGTGTTGAAAACTAAAGGTTACAATCTGGCTTGCAGTGTTGTGCTTCATGCTGTGGTACCTATGTGGTCCCAGAAAAGCACACCTACAAAGGTAAAAGGGTCTTTATTTGCCTGAATTTTTCTGGGATTTATAGTGTGTTTAATGCCACTTTTCCTTGAAATGAGAGACAGGGTCATAGAGGATGAGAGAGTTTGACRCACTCTTTTTTAACTGTGGGCTGATCCCTTGTTGACTAATAAATTTCTTGTGAATTCCTTGTGTATGGAATTAATTGTGTTTTAATATGAAGAGATAGCTGAAATGGAAGGTGTTGCATTACACACACTRGGAAAAAATTACCTCCAGTAACTGAAAAAATAATTGTGCTTTACAGGTCTTGGGTGACATAATCACAAAATGCCTGGAGATTGCTGAAGAACTCTCTTTGAAATCAATTACTTTTCCAGCAATTGGGACAGGGAATTTAGAATTCCCAAGATCTGTTGTTGCTAAGTTATTGTTTGACAAAGTGTTTGAATTCAGTAGTGAAAACAGAGTGAATTCTCTTGAAGAAGTTCACTTCCTGTTGCACACAAAAGACACAGCTAATATTCAGGTGAGTTACTGTGGTTTCCTTTCTCTACTATATTATGCTGTATCTGAGTCTGTCTCATGATACTTGGCTATCTGATGATATTCAAAGAATCTGAAAGGTGCTTGTTCTTATACTAAAGAAGAAGTTTGCAGACAGTCTCTAGATCATCTATGCTGAAAGTTGTCTTTTTGGTTCTACCTCCCATGGYCACCCACGTATCAAGTACAGTCCTGCTCCCTTCCTATCCTTTTCTGTTTCCTGAGAATAATACATACAAAAGTGTAATTACTCTTTATCTCATGAACTCACCTAATTCTTCAGCCTGTAGGTCAGACAAGTTTGTTGTAACTACTGCTTCAGTGCCTGCACCCTTGGCAAACATGTGTGCATTTAAGTGCTAGTGTCTTTTTAGGAGGAATAATTGTGCTAGGATTGCTGTGCTGGTAAACTTCTCCAGTAGAAATATGTAAGTATTCTGCATTCCCCTCTCTTCAGTGTCCCCTTAGCATAAATTTTCTGTATCCACACTCAAGTTACTCATTTCACACTGAAAGAGAGCAGTCACACTGTGAATTGATGTCCAGATAAGTGTTTCTACRTCTGTTGCCTTCTGTACTTTGTGCAAGAGCGTTCAGTACATTTTGAAAGGCTAAACTTGAAGGCTACTGTGTCAAAGCCTGACCTATTGTGCCTAGAGAAGGGTGGCATTCCCTGTGAGAGCTGAGCTGGTGCGAACTACTCACTCACTGTAAGGATGCCTTCTGCTGCTGTGTCCCTGTGGAATGGTAACTAGAGTTTGGCTCAGTTATTTGTGAATATGTGTTACTCACACTGAGCAGCTTTGCTCTCTGAGAACATCTGTCAGGACTTGCCATCAGCATTGAGGCAGATGATGTGAAGTAATTTCAATTTAGTTCTTTCAAAATGCTTTTTAACTTCACTTTTCAAACCTTTATTTCTACTGTGTGAAGACTTCTACAGGGGTTGACTGTAATTTCATTCTTTAGGAATTTTCAGATGAGCTTGAAAGCAGGTCTGTAGCTGTTACAGGGCAGAAGCCTTCTCCAAATGACACTAGCCAAAGCACAGGTAAGGTTTATTCACAGAAGCTGTG
The DNA here is from genome assembly GCA_014549065.1 of Cardinalis cardinalis. Taxonomy (NCBI): domain Eukaryota; kingdom Metazoa; phylum Chordata; class Aves; order Passeriformes; family Cardinalidae; genus Cardinalis; species Cardinalis cardinalis. The sequence goes on from JACDOX010000036.1 coordinate 6,117,561, forward strand.
TGCCTACTGATTTTTTTAAATTTTTTTTTCAAATATTCCAGGGAATGCATTCAWTATGGATATTTAGGTACTTGCTTGGTGAGCATGTCATTCCCAAAGTCTGAGTGGCTGCTGTGAAGGCTGTATTTTCAGGCTGAGTGTCTGTTATGTCTGAAATAGTGTTAGAGATGATAAGAAAAAAAGTGTTCCTGTGATTCTGTGTCTGGATAGCGCCCCTCAAAATTAGAACAGCAGAAGCTATAAGGTGTCAAGGGCATAAGCMGTGTTTTGCTTTTATTGCTGCAGCAGTAGATTAAACTGTGAGCAAGGCAGTGTCTTCCTCTGTCCTGGGAAGGCAGGTGAGATCCTGGGTATGTGTGTTGAAGTGGTCTTTTTGAAATACTCTCAAATCTTTTACATGTTCAGATGAATAGCAAAACCAAACTGAAATGTCTTTGGTAGTATGCGTCTTAATGGAACCGCAGCCTGTAGAAAAATGAGTTACATTTCGAAAACTTAATTATGATTTTACAAATAACACATGGGTAAAAAGTTCTGTCTTTTCAAGAAGTAGAAAACCTGCCTGGAAACTGTGAGACACAGGAATAAGGCAGTGAGACTTGGAAAGTTTGCTGCTCTCTAGCATTGGAGTTTTGCAATGGTAAAATGTTGCTAAGTAGTGTCTGCATAACARGTGTGCAGCAAAACACATTTTCCCTGCCATCCTGCTGTGACAGAAATTATGGGAATGAGTGCAGGTTGAGTGCAGACTTCTGTGAGAAGGAATGATTTTCAGTTACCATGGCAGGCAGTCCTTTCCACAGGCTGAGTCTGTAGCCACTCTGTGGTCTCTGCAGGCATTGTACCCAATCACTCCTTTCTGCTCAGGGTCTGTATTTCTTTCCCTGCAGCTTTTTCTGCTGTTCCTTCAACCTCAGCACACGATGTGCCTGAAATGACAATTGGCTCCATCGTGTTCCGGGTGGCAGAAGGTGATATTACCAAGGAGGAGGGAGATGCCATTGTAAACATAACAAATCAAACCTTCAGCCTCAAAACAGGTATTTTAATTGATACTATGTGTGAAAAAAGTATGTGTGCTTGGAAGGGCTGGGAAGGAAGAAGGAAGAGGAGCAAGTATTTTTCTTCAATGCTTTAAAGCCTTTTATTTGCTTCGCAGTGTTGTTTCTGTTCTGCTTCTTAGGTTACAAAAGTTCAATTAGGGAGTGTCTGAACTTTATCCACTTGTTTATCTGTGTTACAGGACAGYATGTTTAAGACTCCCTTGCAGAAAGGGAAACTAAAAATCTTTTTATAGAACACCTCTCAGACTAAAGGAGGACAAACGTCAGCGAGGTTTTGACCTTAGTGAAACTTGTTAGGTACTCAAAACATCAATTTGAATTGAAAAGCATATAAGGCTAAAATTTTTGCTACACTGTTTTAAATTTATCATCTGTAATGTTATCAGAAAATAGACATTTTTAGATGTGATGAGGCATACAGTTCTGCCTCAGATGGGACTTTAACAGCAGTAACAGTGGATCCATGTTGCTCTTCTCATTTAAGGTGTCTCCAGAGCAATTCTGAATGGTGCTGGAAAAGCAGTTGAAGATGAATGTGGTGTACTAGGTATGGTACAACATTTCTGACCTTTCCAAAAGTGTTAATGCATGGCAGGGAATCTCTTGGAATATTTTCTCAGTACTGACTACTGTAGTTCCATCTGTATTACACACTGTGTTACAGCAACTAGTTTTTAATCAGTTAATGTGGTATTTGTAAAACATCTAATGAGGGAAGGAAAAGAAAAATCTACAGGAGGAGACAGCTTCTGAGCATACATGAAGATCCAAATCTACTGTTATTGTTATCCTCTTATTCCAGTAAAGATTTCCTTGATAAAAACAGAGTCAACATCAAACAGAGCCATGAGCAAGGAGTGATGCTAGCAAAAATGTTAATAGAGAAACCATTTGTAGTCTAAATACAGCTGTTGGACAGCAACTATAATGAAAGAGTAAAGATGGATGAGTATGTGGTTTAAACCATCAGAAAATAAGGGAAGTGGGAAATATGCAGGTGTGGAGGTCAGCTTGGAAGATCAACCAAAGGAAGAGAACTATGTGGAAGAGATTTGAGGTAAACAAGCTGTTCTTGCACAGACCAAGAGGCCTAGGTGGCCTGCAGGTAGATGGCATAAATGTGTGTGTGTGTGTGTAGGCAAAGTGCCAGTCTGCATTAAGTTCTGAGCAAACCTGACAAATAAAGGCACACACTAAATTTATTTGCCAAAGAGGCAAATATTTTACAAAAATAAACTGAGCTCTTGTGCCTTGGAAGAGAAAATTGAGTGAAGGAGTTGCTCACTTTATGGAAGGAGACAAAAGCTTATCCTGGGGCATATTTCTCAACATTTCTTATTTCTTAATGATGACTAGTACACATCTATATTGGGGATAATTGTTGATTATTTTTTTTTCCTACTTATGTTTCAGCCCAGCAAACTGACAAGAACTATATAATCACCCAGGCAGGAAACCTGCCATGCAAAAACATAATGCATTTTGTTTACCAGAGTGATATCAGGTCCCTGGTTTCCCAGGTGCTCCAGGTGTGTGAACTGCAGCAGTACACCTCTGTCATCTTCCCAGCAATTGGAACAGGTCTGTGTCTCCCTCTTGTGAAAAGGGCTCAGTGCATGTGTTTCTGCTGATCTCAGGGCTCAAGTGATGAGTTTGATTTATCTGGAGAGGTTGTAATTTGGTGAAGATATATTTGGAAATATACAGTCTTTAAAAATGCTGTTAGAGGCTTATGAAAGCTAGAAAGCTTCACTCCTTACAGTGCTCTAGTACATCAAGAGCATGAGTTTTCTAAATCCAGCACTAAATTGCTAACAGGGATTCAAAGGCATGTTTGTGCTTGCTGAAGAACCTGCAGCCTGGTATGTGTGGGCAGCTCATCAGAGAGTAGCCAGGGACCTACTTCTCCATTGCTGAAATCAGTAGGTGATGGAACTCTGGTCAGCAGCTGCACAAGTAGGATTGATACAAATGTCAAAAAGCCCAGACTGGCCCTTTTTCTTCTCTTGTTCTTGAGAATCCAGAACTGCAGCCCATGCACGTGGGAACCTCTTGCATGAATAAAACTAGGCTTGCATTTTGAGCAAGGAATGGACTACTGGGTCACTGAGCAGCAGGCCTGTGGCCTGTTAGTTACCCAAGCTGTATCATCTACATCATAACCTGATTGGTTGCCAAGCCAAAAAAAGGAAACTTCCATTTTTCCCTTACTGGAGAGATGGTCCCCAACTTTCTTTTCCTGATAAATAGAAACCTTTCTTGATTGCCAGCCTGACATTATTCTCAACCTGTTTATGATCCAGGTGGTTTTGTGGGTGTATTCGTAGATCTTCTTTTAAAGACATTTTAATCATCTGTAACAATTGTTAACACTTTCTAGAGCAAAGTATCTGCAACTTTTTTCAGGAGAGGCACGCCGCAATCCAGCTGAGGTAGCTGGCAACATGATAGATGCAGTAACTGACTTTGCAAAAAGGAATCCTGCCACGTCTGTGAAAAATATTAAAGTTGTCATCTTTCAGCCACATCTGATGAGTGTGTTCCAAGCAAGCATGCAGAAAAGAGAACAGTCTACTGCAACACGAATCAAATCATTTGTTTCCAAGGCATATCACATGGGTAAATGTAAGTAGATGTCGCTTAAATACAGGTTATAGATCAATCTGTTTAGCACCAGCTAAAAGAGATTAATATTAATGAGAATATTCATGTATTTCAATGTAGCACTCTGGAGCTCTGAGAAACATTCCCCAAAGGAAAAAACCAAAGTGCTTTTGGAAAAGAAGATTGACCTGGCTGTTGTGCAGATTTGTGGTGAAAATAAAAAAGAAGTGGAAGAAGCTGAAAAGTGTCTGCGAAGTGCAATTTCAAGAGAACAATCTCATACAGAAATTGTAGATGAGACTATCTCTCATTTCGATGAAGAAGAGGATGAAGAACTGGATGACCTAGAAAAGAAATTAAAAATTCGTCTTAATTTGAAGAGTACCTCTATTGAAATTACAGGGGTTGCAAAAGATGTCTACCTGGCTTCTTTAGCTGTTGATAAAATGATCCGCAAGATAAAAGCTGCTAAAGAGGCCCAGGCAAAACTTCTACAAAATTCAGTTGAATGGAAATACAGTGAAGAGGATTCCTATGTACCCTTCAACAGCCTCACAAATGTGGAGTTGGAAAATGCTTACAAGACAAAGCAGAAAACTGTTGAAGTCATYGTTGGTGAGCGAATATACACAGTGGATATGGAACGCAAGACTGCTGTGGATGCCCAAGGAGGACAGATATCCATTATACGTATTGACAAATCTGAAGGTAAGGAAAAGCATCTTGACAGACTGATGTTGCCATGAAACAACCTGGTTGCATCCAGTAAGAGAAAAGAAAAGGGAATGATGAGAATATTTAAAATACATGTTAGAAGCTTTGTGCAGGTGCTTTTCTGGAGAATGTAGAAAGGAACCACATTGGGAAGTAAWATAACTTAGCAGCTATTTAAAATATTTGGAAAAGAGATAATGTGTTCTGATGTTCCTAGCAGGCTTACTGGCAATAAAGTTCTAATGCAGCAATTGTCATGCTAGATCTCAGCTCACTTCTATTCTTGAGCCATACCCTCTTCCATTTACTGCTGGTCCTTTACAATACAAGGAGATCCTTCTTTCTGAGTCACCCATAAGCAAGATGTGTAGACTTCTAGAAGGATTTGTAGCAAATCATGTTTAATTTTAGGCGGAGGATTTGGGTGAATATGATTGGTCATGTTTCTTCTGCAGATCAAAAGTCAACAGTGCTCCCTCCAACGTGGGACCCTATGGAAAATGAGCAACTCAAAATAGTGGAACTAAAACCAGACTCAAGAGAGTATARAGATGTGCAAGGAAGGTTTCTGCAGACCTGTCAGTTATTCAGAATTGAAAAGGTAAAAACAAGTCATCATTTCTGAGTATAAATAACTTAATGGCAAGTGATGAAGGATACTGATAACAGAAAAAGAAATTCCCCATGGATTTCTAAAGTTGGGACAAGTCTTTCTGGCTGTCATTAACTTTATTCAGCTTTAATCAGTTTAATGTKGCAGTTGAGGTATTTGGAGCAGCTTTTAAGCAGTCACTTCTTCAGCTCCAGGGGAGAGTGCTCTTCCTTGGAATGATTTTTGCTGTAGCAGAGCACATGTTTTGTCCACATAAGCCACGCGTGCTGTGCAGATCCAGCAGGCATCTACAGCCTGGAAACCTGTGAAAAGCTTATTGTTTCCAAGGAATTGTTTGTCTCATGGTTTGGGCTGGGTTCTGCTATCTGCCATGCCGAAGTTTGGAAGGACTTGACTAACTTTTCATCATCTGATATATGTGTATTTGAATGATTGATAGACTATTTTTTTTTCATGGCAGCAACCTACCCACTTTCTTTCTTTCTTTCTGTTTTACTTTCAAATTTCACAGATTGAACGGGTACAGAACCAATATTTATGGAAAAACTACCAAATAAAAAAGTGTGAAATAGATAAAAAAAATGGCAACAGAAATAATGAGAGGCTTCTTTTTCATGGGACGAGTCAGGAGTCATTAACCCTTATAAACAAACAAGGATTTAACCGGAGCTATGCTGGAATGCACGGTAATGTAACTTTCAAAACAACTCTTGTTTTCCTGTATAGGGCTAGGACTGGTTTGCCATGCCATGTATAGTCCTACCTTGTATGCAAAATTATTTATGCAATTTGTATCTCCCTATTGCAAATAAAAAGTAGAGTTGTCCAGAGATTCACAGGCTCTGAAGGTGGTAGATAAGGAGTTGCTGCTACTGAAACACTCACGAACCTTTGCTTTTCTGACTACAGCTGCAAACTTTGGAAACGGAACGTACTTTGCTGTTAATGCCAGCTATTCTGCCAACGACACCTACTCTAGAACAGATACGAATGGGAAGAAGTACATGTACTTGGCCCGAGTCCTTGTTGGAGAATATTCTCTGGGGAAAAAAGGATCAATTACTCCAGCACGAAAAAATGTTAGCAACTCTGTAGATCTGTATGATAGTTCAACTGATAACGTGAGCCAGCCTTCCATGTTCATAATTTTTAATGACATTCAAGCTTATCCAGAATACCTTATCACTTTCACTTGATTGCAGCCACAACTGTGTGTCTTTCAGCCTTTATGCAGGATGGAAACATTTTTAACAAAACACACAACAAAAATAATAAAGAATTATGTCAAATTAAAATCTGAGTTGATTTAAGCAATCTCTGGCAATTTCTAATCCCCCTGAAGCTTGTTTACATTTGAGCAGCTGAATGTATTAAGACTTGAGCACAATATTGTACTGCAATCCTCTTTTAGATTATGTAGTGAGCCTTTGTACTGTATCAGCCACACAGCCTTAGGGTCTTCCTAATTGCTGGTGGGGAATTGGAAAGGATAATGCAGCCATGGACTGTTCAGTGTTGCATTTCTGATGCCTTCTTACACTCTGTGACAATCTCATAACAAGTTATGTTAATGCAGTTTTCAATAAATGAACCAGTTGTACTAAATAGCTTGTGTTTGTCTAAACCTCTTTGAACATTTAGCTTTGGTTTTTAACCAGTGAACTTCAATGAACTTGACATTACAGATATGGAATGACTTATGAATGTTTTTAAATACAATAACCCTGCTGCTTTGCAGCACCCCCAACTTTGAAAAGCACTTGGCTCCTCTGAATGTATTGGGTTTGACTTACTTGGTTGTAGGATTAAGAAAAAAAATCTTCCAATGCTTTCTTTACATAGTTAGGTTACTGTTACAGTTTTACCCTGGGTCCTGTAGGGTAACTGTRGCCAAGGGACACCTTTTCTAGGGAAAGGGTGTGAAATAACACAAATATGCAAGTCAAGTATCTCAGTAGAGCTATAAACYTCAGGCTGTGCATTTGTACATCCCATCCTTTTGTGACAGTAATGGAACTGCTCCCTTTGGGCTTTTTTGCTTTTTACTATGAAAAAAAAGAACTTTTTCAGTGGTTAGAAAAGTTCCRTTTTCTAACCACTGAAAATTGCTGACTGTTGAGATCAAGTGTGTTGAAACCATTTTAACCTAGAGCTGGAGGTCAAGGTATTGGTATGGGGGTCAAAAGTCTTTAAGTTTTGCTTGTACAGTGAATAAACTTATTAAATCCCCGTAACAAATACCTTGGCCAGTGGTTCATCAGCATGCCAGGAGCCAGAGGAGATGGCTCCAGGTGCCTCATTGCTGCTGATGTGTCACTGGTGCCAGTGTGACCATTCTCTCCAGAAGCCAGTGCTGCATCAGGTCTCAGCTTCCCCAGCGCCACAAAAAGCTGCAGAGGACACCAAGGTGTTTTTTCACCAGTGCTTTTCTTACAGATGTCTAGGGCACAAAGCCTGGATCAGAAACCTGTCACCCTGGGCTTTGTGCAGGCCATGAGTGACAGATGCTGCTTTTCCAAATGGGCTTATTCTAACAGGCAAAGGTCAGAGGCAGGAGTGTACAAAGGGACCCAGAATCACTGAATAGCCTGAATTGGAAGGGACCCACAAGGATCAAGTGCAGCTCCTGGCCCTGCACAGGACATCCCCCAGAGTCACACCATGTGCCTGAGAGTATCRTCCAAATACTTTTTGAATGCTGTCAGGCTTGGTGCTGTGACCACTTCCCTGGGAAGCCTGTTCCAGTGCACAACCACCCTCTGAGTGAAGAGCTTTTTCCTGACACCCACCCTAAATCTCCCCTGACACAACTTGTTCCACCCTGATCTTGYTCCTCTGGCAGCAATGATGCAAAATGTGAAATATGTAAAAACTTCCTTCAGGAACCATGTTCTTTGGTGTTTGATCTTTGTACACTCTCAAGTTTAATTAACAAGAGAGGAGATTTCATCCAATAAACAAGTAGCTAGCAAGTAAGCTCTAACTGATGTCCAGGTGTTAGGAAAACAAATTGCTTGTTAGTAGAATTGCCTTTTTAAGGTTTAGGGCTCAACATGTTTCAGTGATTTGAGACTTAGGAGGAGGTTWACAAGGCTTGGGAAGAAGGATTTACCACTGATAGTGGGCACAAAGAATGCAGAATTTACAGGCTACAAGGACATTTGGCAGAAGCCCCGAGATAARGAAGAAACTAATAAAGGCAACTCAGTAAGCATGCTGAATCAGCCCTCACTGGTTTAAGGTAATTCCAGCAAGGGAAGATCGTGACCACCAACTCACGGCTCACTGACCCAAAAAGAAGAGAAAGACTGAGCATGTGAACGAATTGGCATGAGAAGCAAGAGAATCATTAATCAACAGAAGATAAAATACTAATTAAGAAGGGAAGTAAGTAACCTGTAGCCTCTGAACATTAATGCCACTTTTTCCTAAAGTTTTGGTAGTCTCTATGCTGGCTTTGTGGATTTGCCACCCAGTCCCCCACTTTGCTGTGCAGAATGAATCAAATGCCTCGACTCTGTGAGGATTGTCCTCCTGCAGAGGGGTGGAAGAACTCCTGGGAGAGCGGCGAGAGCGGCTGCCAGCCCCCGGCAGAGGGGCAAGCAGGGCATTTGATAAGGCGAGGGGGTGCTTTGGATATTCCAGGGGGAGAAAAGGGTTAAGGGCGCAGGTGCGAAGCTGTGTCTGGGGGGGCCGAGGAGGCGGCCCGGGGCAGGGCTGCCTCGAGAGGCGGCAGAGGAGACAGGGAAGGCTCGTGATTGCCGAGAAAAGCCGCGCCCTGGTGCGCGGGGAATCGAAAGCGAAAACGCGACGGGAGAGGAGCGGCCGGGCRGCCATGGAGGGGCAGCGGCCGTGCTCCTTCCCGCTGCTGGTGCGGGGGGACTGGGGCCCCGCCGAGCCGCCGGCCGCGCTCAGGAAGAAGCTGCTCTGCTACTTCCAGAGCCAGAAGCGCTCGGGCGGCGGCGAGTGCGAGCTGCGGACCGGGACCGACACCGGGACCATCCTYGTCTGCTTCGCCCGGCCCGAGGGTGAGCGGCCGGGCCGGGGCGGATCGGGGAGAGGGGATCCGGTGAGGGCAGGGACCGGGATTAGCGTGTGGGCTCCCTGCGGGTGTGCTGGGGTCGTAAATAGCAAGTCTACGATGTGATGATATATCCTGTCTGGTACGTGATGTGCAATATCTGTAGTGTATAATTGGTCGTATACACCCCCTCCTGTGCAATATAAAATAGGCAGTATGTAAACTTGGTGTGATTCTTGCGGATGTCTGGTGCAGGTCCAAATGCTGGAGTCGATCTTTGTGGGTCCCTTCTAACTCAGAATGTGATATTTAGTTATATATATGTGCTTAGATTTAGTGCTTAGTACTAGCCTCTGGATTGCGTTTGGCATAAAGGCTGTGAGTGAATAAATATATCCTAGGAGGAATATATACATGCATACTCATCTTGATGTGCAGTAGTATTCTCTAAACTGCACTCGGAATAATAAATGTTAACCTAACAATTAGATTAGTTGCAGAAATATATAAAAATATGACATCTGTAACATGCACATATTTTTATAAACTTGCAGTAAGCTGGAAAGGATTTAGCTGTAGTTGAATTAAATGTATGCATAGACATGCACGTATGTGCAGAAACACAGAGATACCTATGTACAATTTTTCCTTCTCTTGCCTTAACATGCTTCCCAGTTGCTGGCTCTCCCTGCTGGTAAGTTCAGGACATACAGCCCTAAGCCATTTTGGCGCTGTCTGGAAGAGGACAAGGGGGCCTCTTTCTTTCAAGGCCTGAGGGGCCGGTACCGGGACTCTCCGGGTACCACCATGAAACTCGTGATAGAGCCGAGTTTTGCATCTCTGGCAGGCTTTCGTGGGAGTAATGTCCTCTGCTGTTCGTTCTTCCTTTTTTTTTTTTTTTTTTT